>JAGXJF010003203.1:0-51061 GCA_019208055.1 Stipa capillata | reverse complement strand
ATTGTCCCCCGTGCTTCGCGTATCCGCTTCGGCCTCTTCATGTCCTCCGGCATCTTTATAATCCAACCGTTCTGCTTCCGGCTCCCCATGTCCTGCTTCTTCATCTAACCCTTCGTCGTCGGCAACAACCTCATCCTCCTCACCGTGACTTGTCCACCGTGTATAACCTGCCATGAAACCCCATCGCACCAGGTGCATGTGCAAAAAACCAGATTTCCTTTCGTACATCTTCAGGTTTTTGCAATCACGACACGGACAGCATATCTTCGTGCCACCCTTTCGCACCATATCTCGCTCGGCGAAATCAAAGAACTCATTCAAAGATGTATAGAAACTTTGTGTGTTCCGATCGCCGTCATACATCCAACTTCGATCCATCGGTCGTTCGATCCCTAAGATATACGAAAATTAATTAGTACCAACCTTTCATGACAGGCTAAAATAAATAATAAAAGTTTTCTTTGCAATTGAGATTTTGAAATATTACTTAAAACATTTCAAGATTTGGCAGGTTATTGAAATAAATAGTTGAAAATTCAAAATTTCGGCATGACCTTTGCTAAAATTATGCAAAATTGAGTATTGAACGTTGACAAAATGTTGACGAAGCAACATTTCGCCAAAACGTTCAACTCAGTTTCCCTGAAAAAATAAACAAAGCAACGAATGTTGCCTCGGCTCGACGGCCGGTACCACAAGCATATCTCACATTCACATATATGAAATACATTTCATGCACATCTCACATCACCACAGATCCACCGAATCAAAGTATCATTTGCTTGTCTTCCAAATTTTGAAATATCATTTGCTTGTCTTCCAAATTTTGAAGGATCATATTGAAGTACGTACTTATGTGTTGTTTCCCAAACATATGACATAAGCTCTGGAATCATGGCGTGTTGAGAAGTTAAAAGATATCAAAAGTGCATCTAATCAGAATTCAATAAATTTGGGCCTCTCCAATGAGGAAGCATGTATGTGACCTTTACTGTTGAAACTATAACTTCTATGTGTTCAATTTCCTTTTGTAATGATTTACATGCATTCGATATGCAGCAACTTAGCAACCACTAATAGTCATAATCAACATTTGGTAACTAGATCATTCAAATAATACATATAGAGAAACTCACCTGGTAAAGCAAATTAATTTGGGGGAGAGGGAGAGCAAGCTAGCTAGAGGTGATGACCTAGCTAGAGGTGATGGCAAGGGAGCTAGGGGAGCTAGAGGTGATGGCAAGGGAGCTAGAGGTGATGGCAAGGGAGCTAGGTGATGATCTAGCTAGAGGTGATGATCTAGCTAGAGGTGATGGCAAGGGAGCAAGCTAGCTAGAGGTGATGGCAAGGGAGCTAGGGGAGGTGGGGGAAGATTTTGGAGGGCTAGGATTTCTCCTAGGGCGTGTACGGCGGCGGCGGAGGTCAAGGCGATCGGCGAGCTCGCTGCTGGCCAGTGGAGGTACTACGTACTGGCCAGCAGCGAGCTCGCTGATCCTTTTATAGGGCAGGTTACCAGTGACGGGCACATATATACGCCCGTCACTGGTAAAGACACACCAGTGACGAGCCGAACGTGGGCACGCCACTGGTATGAAGGCTAGGATCAAGAAATGGCGGGAAATGTTATCAGTGACGGGCTCGTTTGTGCGCACATCACTGGTGTGTAATATATCAGTGACGAGCATCTATGTGAGCCCGCCACTAGTAATTGAAACTTTACCAGTGACGGGCTGTAATGTGTGCTCGTCACTGATAATTATTTACCAGTGACACGTGACTATTGACGCCCGCCACTGGTAACTTTTCGGTTTACCAGTGACGAGTTTTTTTGGTGCTCGTCACTGATAATATGCCTTCTATAGCTGTTTCTGCAGTAGTGCGCCCCCGAGCTCCCCGCCGCCCCCGAGCTCCCCGCTCCCCGAGCACCCCGCCGCCCCCGAGCTCCCCCGACCGCCGGCCTCCTCCGATCACCTCCTCGAGCTCCCCTGACCGCCGGCCTCGCCGACGACCCCCGAGCTCGTCGTCCTCCTCCCCAACGCTCCAGATCTTCAAAGGTAGTAGGGTCCCCGAGCACCTCCTAGCTCCTCCCTGCATGTTCTTGTTTTCTTTGTTTTTTGCAAGCTACCTCTGGAGAGATCAAACACGAAGACCAGCAAGGAATCATAAGGAACTCAAGAGGAGGAGCCGAAACTGTGTTTGCCAGTTTGTTGCATGTTCATGGAAAAAGGGGGTGGCTGAAGTGCTTGTAGGGCAAGAAGAAAAAAGACATTATGTTCTGTTATGGATCTTTCTTGATAAGTTAAGACTTGTTGTGCAGCAAAAATGAAGAGAGTACCCTCTTTTAAGAATCCGATGAGCTGTCCTACTTCTGGTTTAAGTTTTGATGTCTTACAACCTTTGTATGCTCTTATTAGGCTAAGTGTCATGCCTTTCCAACTTGATTGATTTGCTAGGGGATACAACCATGTACTGATGTACGAATGTATAGATTTGTCTTTTACAATTCCTTTATAATAAGCATGTTTAGTATTATTAGATTTGTCTTTCTGTTTTTCTTACAGTTTGTACCTTTTATCATATTACTCAGAAATCATAATCAAAGTTTAGAATTGGAGATTGCGAAAAGTAAAAAAATAACCTACACTTATGTATAGAGACAGTTTTTTTATACAATATACATAATTGAGAGGAGAGGTATATATTGTACAAAATATTTATTGGTATATGCAATCAAAAAAGAGACTAGAGTGAGCACCGTAAACAAAAGCTCAGGCCGCAAATTGAGCAAAGAGAATATGATGAAATTTAAAACATCGAGAAGATACAAAGGACAATTATTTCGTGATGATTAAGAGAACAGTTATGCAATTAAGAGGATCGCGGACTTAAGTTATGCACTAAGGTCAAGTGTATCGCGGACTGAAGTAAGACTAAGGGATGAAGTGAGCAAAGGTTACTTAAAGCATGCAGAAGCATAAAACTGAAAGCACAATTCCACTAAATAGAAGCATGAGAAGTGTGAATGTTAGAGATGATTAAGACAAATAACTGAGTATAGATTATGGACATTAGCACTATTTATGAAGTTGTTGTACATATGTATCTCATTGTTGTTCAATTCACAAAGAAAGTGTCTTTATATGAAAATGTCTACAATCTAGTCGTGTATCGCATATCTGAATTTTTCGTCTTTTGAAGATGGCGTCCGGAGGAGATGAACGTGAACAGCCGGTGGCCTCTTCTCCCCGACAAGACGAGCCGCACGTGTCTCCTCAACCGGCTCAACCAGGTCAACCGATGCCCTCCCAACCTGTAGAAGCCTCGTCTCGTGAGCAAACTGAAGACATCTCATGAACTTCAGGTCTTCAGTAAGCTGGTCCCGGTTGCATGCTTGAACACTTGGGTGTTCTGAGTTCTGTTTGATACTTTCTTTTATATATAATGGAAGAAGAACTCTATTGGTCTCTATATCCAAAAATACACACAGCCAATATTTATTATAAAATTATACCTGAAGGCAAGACAAAAGCAAAAGGAACAAACACTACTACAGAATGGGTCATGAAAGACCCCACATCACAGGCGGTTCCAGAAAATCCGCCTCTGTTATAGTAGATCACAGGCGGTTCGCAAAGAGGACCGCCTAGGTTCACTCTTAGAGACGTGAACCGTCTGTGATGACACGATATCACAGGCAATTATGTTGGAGAACCGTGATATCAAGACTACATATCACACGCGGTTTCAAAACCGCCTGTGATAAGATGTCCAATTATTACAGTTCAGCAGACTGAGCTCCTTGTCTTCAATGTTCTATTCTTACACACAGCAGCAGTGGCAGCGGAACTCTTGTGATTTTTCAACATGGAGATTGAATTGAGCCCAAAAACTGTGGATTTGGAGAGGATATTGCATATCTCTTTCATATCGGTGATCTAAGGTTAGTGATTGGTTTAAAAGTTTGATTAATTTGGTAGATGTAATGTGGTAAAGAGAGAGAATGTATATCTAGCTAGATGATGGCAAATTTTATTTGGCTTTGTTGAATTTGAAGCATAAATTGGTTATAACTACTATATTGAGGATGTGGCTAGCTATTTTATGGTGCCAAAATGATATATTTGAATGGTTTAGATTTTACGAAAGAGAGAAATGTGTATATATAGCATATATGAGTAATTGTTGAAATTTTGTATGGAATGAAATATTGAGAATGTTTTGATATAGTAAAAACCCACGTATTAATAACATGATTAATTAAAATTTTGTTAGTCAAGTAAGTCTTACATTAAGTTGTACCTGTCGTAAATAAATTTGTAATTATTGGTAGGTCATATCTTCGTGAATGAAATATAATATTGGTAATAATTGTTGGTCGTGAAATAAAAAGAATATTGGTCATTATTATTAACATGTAGTCAAAACCGAATATTAATGATAACATTAACTAATATTGTATAGATTAATTGGTACGCACTTTGTGAACCTCAATATTTAACATTAATTAATTAAATTTATTTAATTTTTCCTGTAGATGAACCAAAACTGGATGAATGATGGTAACCGCTTAAGTGAACGGTACCTTAATGGCGTGTCAGATTTCATAAGAGTTGCGAAAGAGCATAAGTTGAAAGAGGGGAATAATATATTTGTTGTCCATGCAAAGACTACGAGAATGCACACATGTTTGAGAACTCAGAACAGATCCAAGATCACCTAATTCGTAGGGGTTTCATAGAAGGTTCTTTGTCCGTTGGGAATGGAAATACAATGAATACATGCTTGTCCGAAGGACTGTATCCTCTTCCGAAAGGAGTTCACAAACCTCCATGCATGTCCACTATGCAAGTTCTCCCGATACAAGTGTAAGGAGAAAGGCGTCAAAGATGAGGGGCATGAGGTGACAAAAGGAACTCCAACTAAGGTCATGTGGTATCTGCCTATAATCCCCTGTCTGAAGCGTTTATTTGCGAACCCAAAGGATGCAGAACTATTGCGTTGGCACGCTGATAAGCGCAAGAATGATGGAAAGTTTAGACATCCTGCTGATTCCATCCAGTGGAGAAACATTGATAGAAAATTTGAAGATTTTGGGAGGGAACCAAAAAACATAAGATTTGGATTGAGCACGGATGTAATGAACCCTTTCGAAAACATGAGCAATTGTCATAGCACTTGGCCAGTGAATCTGTATATCTATAACCTTCCTCCTTGGTTATGCATTAAGCAGAAGTACATTATAATGACGATACTTGTGCAAAGACCGAAGCACCTGGGAATGATATAGATGTTTACCTGGAGCCATTGATAGAAGATCTCATGAAACTATGGACCCATGAGGAAGATGTATTTGATGCTCACAAGCGAGAGAACTTCAATTTGCGCAGCTTGCTGTTCTACACCATAAATGATTACCTAGTCCTTACTAACCTTTTAGGGCAAAGTACGAAAGGGTCAAAAGCATGTACTAACTGCTTGGATGATACGGCTAGTCTGTGGTTTAAGCATTCAAAGAAAACCGTGTACATGCGTCATCGTAAGTTCCTTTGGAGAGACTATCGGTACCGTCGAATGAAGAAACAATTCAATGGACAAATCGACGATGGTACACCTCCGAGGCAATTTAGCGGTATGGAGGTACATGATATGGTAAAAGATATAAAATTTACGTATGGGAAGGGAAGCAAAGTAAAGACTACATGTGAGATGGCCATGTGGAAGAAGAGGTTGATATTCTGGAACTTACTCTATTGGGAGCACCTGCAAGTTCGTCACTGCATCGACGTCATGCACGTAGGGAAAAATATATGTGATAGTGTGATTGGTTTGTTATTTAATATCAAGGGCAAAATTAAGGATGGCCTCAAAACATGGCTTGACTTGTTGGACATGGGAATCAGAAAGGAGTTACGCCTGAAAGAGACTCAAACTGCCCGAATATTCTGCAAACCTGCTTGTTATACTCTATCAAGGGTTGAGAGAAAAGAGTTGTGCCAGTTCCTGCAGGGTGTGAAAGTTCCATCCGGCTACTCCTCGAACATAAGAAGACCTGTTCCGATGGAAGAGTTAAAATTGATTGGCATAAACTCTCATGATTGTCATGTATTGATCACTTAGTTGCTCCCGATCGCTATTCGGAATATCCTACCTATCAAGGTTTGAGAGACAATCATGAGATTATGTTCGTTCTTTAATACAATATCTTAATTAGAAGGTCATCGATCCCGTAGAACTAGATGCTCTTCAGGAGGAGGTGGTGAAAAATTTATATCAGCTTGAGATGTATTTTCCTCCATCGTTATTTAATATCATGGTGCATTTCACTGTGCATCTTGTGAGAGAGATAAAGTAATGTGGATTTGTGTTCCTTCGAAGCATGTACCCTTTCGAGAGATACATGGGATTTCTGAAGCATTTCGTACGGAACCGATCACGTCCAGAGGGAAGCATCGTTGAAGGATATGCAACCGAAGAGGTCGTCATAGGTCGACTACATGGCTGTAGTAAAACGGATAGGTTTGCCCGAATATCTCCATGAGGGGAGGCTTCGACACTACTACAGAATCGTCTATCCGTGGCGCCATATCCAAGGCGGTTTAGTAAAAGTGCCACGAATAACCTATGTCGGAAGCGGTTATCTTGAAAAAACCGCCTCAGATAACGATTCCGGGAGCAACCGTCATGGATAACGACCACATCGGAGGCGGTTATAAATAAGCAACCACCTCCAATATTATCCGAGGCGGTTAACTATTTATGACCGCCTCGGATATCGACATTATCGGAGGCGGTTATATATTGGCAACCGCCTCGGATAAGCGAGTACATATCAGAGGCGGTTGCCGATATATAACCGCCTCGATTTAGTCGATATCTGAGGCGGTTGTTTGGATTTAACCGCCTCCAATATGATTCACAGTATTTATTGCACTGCGCGAGCAGACATACGACCATGTCTTAAATGTGGCGAAGTGCTGGCGATTTTTTGAGCGATTTGCTGTGGATTCTTCAGTGGAGAAGCTACATTTGGTAGAGAAGTTGGAGAAGAACTTCCTTGTTGATTAAGAAAGGTTGGTGTTTAGTTTTTGAGTCATTTCATCCAATAATTTTTGTTGATTGTGCTCTTTTCTTGAACATTAGTTGAGAAGATTCAATTATATGATAATAATTTGATCGATTGAGATGTTTGAGTTATTTGTATGTTTGAATGCATTTAAATTTGTTGGTAAGGTATGCAAATTATGAAACAATTCTATAATTTGTGGGTAAAAAGGAAAAAAAATGATGGAAATTTTTTGTGGCGTATTTAATTTTTATACGGAAGAAAAAGTGGTAATATGTTAGTTATACGTTAGTAAATGAAGAGAGTCGACGCGTATATGTTAGTTATATTAGCAATTAGTATGGCTATTTAGTTATAGTAGTTAGTTATGTTAGTAATTATTTGTACAATTCGATTATGTCAGTAATTAATGTGTTAAACTCATCTCACGAAGTCGGTGCACTTAATAAATTTAATTAAAATTTCAAATTTCCATATGCACGGCTTAGATGGATCGATCGTGGATGTACGGAGCTCGCAACACAGAGGCGTATAGAGATGGAGTGAGATCATTTATGGAAGCTGCCGAGGCGGACATGTTGAGACAGGGTAGAGGTGACACGTACTGTCCATGCCTAGACTGTGGTAACGTAAGGATTTTTGAGCTCCATCATATTGAGTACCACATCTTCAAGAGAGGTTTTACGGAAGGGTATTCAACTTGGACCAAGCACGGCGAAGATCAAGCCGTAGTATCGGATGATGATATTTTCGCTGATGATATAGCAACCGATATCCCAATTGATATCCCTTGTGATTCACAACATGAGATGTCCGATGATCCGGAGTCGATGCCTGAGCTGGAACAGATGTTGCGTGATTTCGAAGGGCACGAAACCGACAGAGAGTACCAGCAATTCGTAGGCTTGATGGGGGCATCGGAGAAACCGCTTTTCGCAGGATGCAAGGCTAAGTTCACTTTGTTATATGCCGTGCTTGAACTATTGAAGCTGAAGGCGAGCAATAGCTGGTCCGACAAAGAGCTTCAACGAGTTGTTGGGCCTTCTAAGTGACATGCTTCCGGAGGGGAATGAGTTACCCATCAACACGTACAGAGCGAAGAAGTTGCTTTGTCCCTTAGGACTGGAAGTTGAAAAGATACATGCATGTTGGAACGACTGTATGCTATACCGGAAAGAGTTTGCGAAGCTACATTCGTGCCCTGTGTGCAAGGCATCTCGGTACAAGGGTAAAATTGGAGTAGAAGGAGCTGAGGAATTCGTCGAGGTGACGAAGGGGACTCCCGCGAAGGTTGCTTGGTACCTGCCTGTAATCCCGCGCCTCAAGCGTTTGTTTGCAAACCCGAAGGAAGCAAAACTGTTTTCGCTGGCATGCGGACGAGCGGAAGACAACCGATGGAAAGCTGAGACACCCTGCCGATGCAATCCAGTGGAGGAACATCGATAGGAAGTATCCCCAATTCGGTGCGGAAACTAGGAACGTAAGGTTCGCGCTCAGTACGGACGGAATGAATCCATTTGGCAACATGAGCAGCCGACACAGCACCTGGCCCGTACTTCTCAGTATGTACAACCTACCTCCCTGGCTTTGTATGAAACGGAAGTACATTATGATGTCCACACTTATCGAAGGGCCTAAGCAACCTGGTAACGACATCGACGTGTATCTCCAACCGTTGATGGATGAGCTACAAACACTGTGGAACACAGGAGTGCAGGTATGGGATGCGGACAAAAGAGAATACTTCACTCTGCGAGCCATGCTGTTCTGCACAATCCAAGACTTTCCCGCTCTCGGCAACACCTCCGGTCAGACGGTGAAAGGACACAAAGGCTGTGTCGTATGCATGGAGAATACCGTTAGCCTAAGTCTCAAGAATTACGGGAAAGTCGTGTACATGGGTCACCGGCGGTTCCTGCCTATAAGGCATCGTTACCGGAGGTGGAAGTCACAGTTCAACGGGAGAACGGAGAACGGTGCGAAACCAAGGCCATTAAGCGGTGCAGAGATATTCGAGAAGGTTAACGACGTGGATGTCGTGCTCGGAAAGGGTCGGAAAAAGAAGGCCGCTGATGAGTCGTCATACTGGAAGAAGCGATCTGTGTTATGGGACCTACCTTACTGGAAGGACCTAGAAGTCCGGCACTGCATCGACGTGATGCACATAGAGAAGAATGTTTGTGACAGCGTGTTGGGTCTACTGCTAAACATGAAGGACAAGACGAAGGATGGAGTCAAGGCCCGACTCGACATGGTTGATATGGGAATCAGGCCAGAGCTAGCGCCTGTACTTCTGCCTAACGGGAAGACATACATCCCCCCTGCCTGTTACACTTTATCGAAGGCAGAGAGAACCGAGTTTTGCAAGTTCTTGCATGGCGTGAAAGTTCCGTCCGGCTACTCAGCCAACATCAAGAGGCTCGTCTCGATGCAGGACCTGAAACTCATCGGCATGAAGTCTCATGACTGCCATGTTATGATGACACAAATGCTCCCAATTGCAATCAGGAATATCCTGCCTCCTAACGTCCAGGAATCAATCACCAAGCTGTGCTTCTTCTTCAACAAGATTTCTGTAACACCCAATTTGAACGGTTAGGGTTTTGATCGGCATTCATGCATACATGGCATCATCAACACCACACCTTGTTTAAACTTAGTTGTATATCAATTTAATTTTATAGAATATGTTAATATTTCATCCTCGGTGGGTAATTGTTACAAACACCAATCAACGTATTGACATTATAGAATACGTGCATATCTCATCCTTGAAAACTCAATTTGTGGAAATTAACACCAATCAATTTATTTGATGTGTCGAACTTCGATAAAAACCCTAGCAAGGGGTGGGGGCCAGTGGACTCCGTCGAAGAATCCTCCTCCCAACCATCCCCTCTTTTCTCCCTAAGGATTGCTCCCAGGACCTCACATGCAATAACACTCAAGTAGGTTTTCCGAGGACAAACCCTAACATGCCAAGAAGCTAGGGTTTGAGGAAACGATAAGCAGATAAGCATGAAAGCTTGTCAACCTTTGAGAGTGGGCATGAAATGGGGAATATTAGCTCCATGCCAAGTCTCAGAATTTTTGGGAAACCCTAGGACCTACCTCTAGTTCAAATTGCCGAATTAGGTTAAACTCTAGGTTTGAACTAGATCCCCTTTCAAATCAACTCCAAATTGGCTCAAACTTGCACAGTAGCTCACAAATAATATTAGGAAGGTCTGGTAAAAATTTCAGAATAATTGGAGCAAGAATTGTACATAAAATATCGAGAGGGGTGATACTGGGGTTAAATTAAAAAGAAAAAAAGAAAAACCTAACCCTAATCTACCCGGGGCCAAGGCCTACTCGGCCGGCCCAGTCGGCCGGCCCATCTCCTCCCCGCACCCGCGCCCCTCTGCTCTCGCTGCCAGCCGGGCCCCGCCTGTCATCCCCCTCTCTCTCTCTACCGCAGCGCCCCGGACCCACCTGCCAGCTTCTTCCCCGCCACGTCGCCGCCGCTCGCTGGCCGGGGTGGGCGGTGCCCCGCCCCCGAGCCCGGCTGTCCGAGCCTCCGCCGCCCTCTAAAAGGGGGCGTCCCGACAGCCCCCTTCTCCCCCACGCTCTCCTCCCTTCCACCGAAACCCTAGCGCCCTAATCCCTCCCTCCGCCGCCTCTGCTCCACCTCCGGCAGCAACTCCGGTGAGGAATCCACCGTGCTCCAGTGAGCAATCGGCCTCCCCACCGAGTCCCCAAGCCTTCTCTTCCTCTCCCTCACATTTTCCCCCATTCCATTTCGCAGATCTGCGCTCGGAGCTCCGACTTCACCGCCATCTTCTCCGCCTCCGGTCGGCTACTCCGGTGAGCTCTCCCCTCGCTTCCAGAGGTCCCCGTGTGCCATCTTCAAGCTCCCTAGCCTCGCCTCCTTCTCCTGAACATCCCCATATGCTTCCCCTCGCAGATCCCCGCCTGGAACGCCTCCGACACCGGTGACCCGAAGCCCTCGCCGCCGATCCTCGCCGCAGACCACCCTCTGGACCTCCCCGTGTTCATCTCTTGCGCACGTCAGCACCTGGGTGAGCTCCCGACCACGAATCCGTCCTTCCCGAGTAGATCCGGGCACTGGAGCTCAACTCCGACGAGTCTCCGGTGACTCCGCCGCCGCCTGGACCTCGGTCCCGGCCGGTCCCGAGTGAGAGAGAGAGAGGGTGTGAGAGAGAGAACCAGGGCCCGACATGTGGCGTGTCCCGATTGGATCCCGAGTGCCCGAGCCACTGACCAACGGGCCCCATGGCCTGCTGACGTGGTTTAGTGGGAAGGATTCCCGAGTAGCTTCTCGGGTGCGCGTAAGAAACGGGTTTGGGTCGGGGTAGAGCTTGGGTAGCCGTAGCATTTAGGGTTTCGAATTGTTTAGGGCAGATTTTGCACTAAAATTCAAATGGCCATAACTTCTAAACCACAACTCCAAATTGAAATATTTTTATATATTTGGAAACCTCATGAAAAACTCTACAAGATGGCTGAATCAAAAATTTATTTTGGTTACATGCACAGGGTGATATTTAGGGTGGAAGTTTGCTACGTCCGAGAGTCCGTTAACCCTAACTTCGCCACCCCAACTCCGATTTCGACGAGTTATACCTTTCTGGAAACCTTGAGCTATTTCCTACGATTAGGAACCACTAGATTTCCAGTAATGGCACATGCATGAAAGGTTACATGTCGATAGCCCCTTTCATCGTCGCACCTCGTAAAAACCCTAGCCTTGCGAGTAATCTCCGATTCGTACGATTTCAAGTATTCCAAACTCCTAATGCATAACTCAACTTAATATTGACTTATTACACATTTTTGTAATGTTTCACCACTAAAGGCGCAACCCTAACTCATCGGAGCATTTTAAATCGCCATGCATGCATTCTAGATATCACATGTCCCCGATGACCTAATATGAACCCATGAAGATCATTCCGGCTCTTCGACACCCACTACACATCTAGTCTCATGTAGATCACATCATTCATACATGCATACATGCCGTCTTCTTATTTCTTTCTCGTTTGTTTCCGGTGTCGTCATTACTCGAAACAGAGGCAGAAGAGGATGACCACCCGGCTTACGAGACCTCGCAAGACCAGGAACAACCCGAATCAGGCAAGCAGAGCTTGTTGCATCTTTACCTTCCGTACTCTTGTGTATGCCCTTGTTATATGTGCTATGTGTATGAATGTTTATCTGTGAATCGTCGCAAGTTGCGCACACTAGCATGTGTAGGATGTGTCTTACGTCGAGAACACCTAATGGCTCTTCAACTAAATTGTTAAGTGAGTTGGGAGAGCCGAGGGCGTGCACAATGGGTACGGTTGGTGTTTATTGACGAGTGATGGCGACCCAGGTGTAAGTAGAGTTTTGTCGCCACACCAACCCTATCTTCAGCGTGTCACCATCCCTTATCACACGTGAACGCTAGCGAGAACCAACACTGAGGATAGTTGGGGTAAGCCTCCATGCACTTTGTGAGGCTCGCTACCTCCAAACGGTTATGCACTCACTATGCCTGCAGGGGTTGGGTTGTCGGTAGTGGTTCGAGAGATTAAAATGAATATGTGTGGATCGGATCAATTTGGAATTGACTTATATATATGGATTGGATCAACTGGGATTTGACTTAGGGGTTGCCCTAAATGATTTGGATGATGTTTATTGAATTGATTCGGATTGGACTCATGAGCTGCCCCAATGGATTTGGATTTGATGATTGACCTCGTGGTAAACTGGTTGTGATATGTTGTGTCCTGAGTTAACCTGTTATATAGTCTGTCTTTACTTCACCGTATTAATGTTATGTTCTTAACTTGTATATTGTTACTCTGAGAAGCATCCATGTTTAATTGTTGTTATACTAGTATGAGTAGGACATTTAATCAAGCACGGATAAGTCTTGCGAGTACATTCGTACTCACCCGGGTTATCCCTGGAGCTTGCAGGTGAGCCGGTGGTTGAAGACTACTTTGACGATGTCTAAAATTGTTGTTTCCTCGGTTAGTTAGTCGATCCATGGGATAGGTCGTGGCTTTTGTTCAGCGGTCACTGTGCCGCTGTGGGACTCATTTACTGTTCTTCCGCTGTCGTTAACTTCTCCGTACTCGGATATGCTTTCGGATATGACCGACTGATGTAATATGTAGTCCCATCGGGGACTGTTATTAGTAATATCGTATTGTAGAGCTTTGCGATGATGTCCGAGTTGTTAATTCAGGCTACCCCTGCACAGTGCGTGAATGTTATGAAGTGTATGGGTATGCCGTGAAGAGTCGAGGCCGTACCTCTTTCTACTAAGTCGAGCAGGTGTTGGTTGAGTGACCCGCTGGCTGAGATGCTGTGCCGGCCAGGCAGGGTGTGGGCGTGTTCTACTGGGCTTTCGAGCGACCCACTAGCCTCCGAGCTAGGTTAGGGTGTGGGTAGAACTACCGGGCTCCTCCGACCTTGTTTGTCGTTGTAGGATTCGGGAACGACTCTGAGTCTTCACCGGGTCTTGGAATCGTACGTGGTTCTGGGAAGATTGGTCGCTTCCGGCCGGCTCGCACGTGGTGGGTGTCGGATCGTTCCGCTTTGGTGCGTACGGCGCAGGTACCGTGCCACCGGGCTGACGAGTCCTTCGGTCCTTGGCGACTTCGCGTTCCCTTAATCATATGCAATTCCGGGTCCGTGACAGCTTGGTATCAGAGCCGAGCTGACCGTAGGAAGCCAATTGCAGGTGGTCGTTAGATAGGGCTCCCGCTGCGCCAATGGGCCAGAAAATTATTTAAGAAGTTAAACCCTATGTTTAAAATTAATAAGTAGATTGCTTTTTATTCCTTAACCTCATCGCTCTTAGTTCTGAATTTCTTCTCTATTGCATTTGTTTTCGCTTGTGTGGCTAACCATATCCCCTCTAACCCTAAAGTTGTATAGGATGGTGTACAATATGGTGACTGACCCGACCCAACTAGGAAGCTGGGCTATCCTATTGTGGAGGATGTTGGAACACCTTGGTGTGCACCAGGGAGACCTCCCCAATTTCCATGCCAGGAGTTATGAAGTTCACGGGAAGACGCACTATTGGGTTGGATGGCTTACAGTGAGAGCCCCTGAACTGGATCGAACATTTAGGGCAGCCAGGGCTGGTGCTGACAGCGCCCGGCTTGAGGCCGCAAGGAAAGCAGTCCTCTACATTCGACACCACTTTGATGAAATCTTCCTGTTCTCCCCGTTCCGTCTCATCCCTCAGGTCAGTAATGGAGGCACCAGTATTTTGGTACCAGCGCCAAGCGATGATGAAGAGGAGACTGAGCTGGAGACTGCCAATTACGTTGTCTCGGCGGAGATAATGTATGACGGGTTGTACTTGGAATACAAGGAGGCTACTCAGGAGCTGCAACGAGTGACAAGAGCTAACCGCAAGCTCCGTGCTGAATTACGCCGGAAGTGGCGTGTTGCGAATGGAGATGAGTCATCCTGTGGAGAGAGTCCGTATGTTCCGGTACGAGAGCCGACCCCAACTCTACCATGTGAGACCAATCAACCCCAGAGTTCTGGAACGAAGCCACGCAAAAGGATGACGGCCCGACAGTACCTTCGCCTCTTCACCCCAAGACCCTCAGAAGGAGATACCTCGACACCAGCCGCTTCGGTTCCCACTAATGAAGCCGCTGCAGAAGAAGAAGAGGAAGAGGACCCTGAGGAGCATGTTTGGTACACCACCAGCAACCCACCAACTGACGAAGAGTAGGATGAGTGGTTGAAGGATAGGATTCGAAGTACCCAGTCGTAGAAGTTAGTCGTCGTAGTGCCGATTGGATTCTAGTGGCAAGTTGTTGAAGGTCTTATCATGGATTGTAAAACTGAACCAAACTCTAGGTCTAAGTGTCTTTTGGAACCATGTAATGGGGTATCGGTAGTTGCAATTTTGGCACAATGGTAACGTTTATTTCACCATAAGGGTGATTTAAACCGCAGCCCACACATGAACTCTGACGAACGTATTAATGCATCCGTGTCTTATTGTCAACCATTCTTGCCGAGTTTTGTGTTCCATCTTTCTCGTGAAGATGTGTATGACTTGATGTGACATGTTCATGAGTACCTTGCTGCACCGTTGTGGAAGTACCTTAGTCTTCTGTCCCTCAAGTGTTACCGTCTCATTCCGCGTCCTTTGGTTGCAACAGAATGGCGTCAGGAACACGCGGAGCTGCCCGTGGACGCCGAGAACGTGAGGAAGAAGAAGTGCCACCCCCTCCCCAGCAGCCAAGTATTGCGGATCTGCTGATGACACAGAACAGGATCCTGGAGCAGCTTGCGCGCAATCAAGGCGGTGGAGGCGGACAAGCTAGAGGCGGCCTGTCCGAGTTCCAGCGAACGCAACCGCCCACCTTCAATCGAACTGACGACCCCTTGGAGGCGGATGACTGGATCCACACGATCGAGAGAAAACTTCAGCTGGCACAGTGCGCCGAGGCAGATAAGGTTAACTTCGCCTCCCACTGTTTGGAAGGCGCTGCAGCGAACTGGTGGCAGAACTTCTTGGCTGTACAAGCTCCCGGTCATGTGGTCACGTGGGCCGAGTTTCGAACCGGCTTTCGTGCTTTCCATATCCCCAAGGGTGTCATGAACCTGAAGAAGGAAGAGTTCCGCGATCTCCGACAGGGATGGAAGTCAGTGTTAGAGTTTCTCCACGACTTCAACCACCTATCCCGGTATGCGCCGCAAGAAGTCTCCACCGATGAGGACAGGGTGGAAAAATTCAAGGGCAAACTGAACAATGAAATGCGGGCCAAGTTATCTATCGCCGATGTGCAGAATTTTGAGCATCTGGTGGATAAGGCTATCGAGATTGAAGCCAGGGAATCCGTCCTCCAACAGGACCGCAAGCGAGAGAGAGAGGCGCAGAAGTCTGTTGCTAGTAGCTCTCAAAGGCCGCGGGTATGGCAGCAGCAGCCACCCCGCCCTGCAACATAGTATCCACCCAAGTCTCAGGGATATGCGCCGCGTCCTCAGCAACCAGCCTACCAGCCTCGCCCTCAGGGAGGACAGCAGCGGTCTTCGCCTTATTTAAGCAAAGTTAGATGCTACAACTGCGGAAAAACGGGACACTTCGCCAACCACTGCATTCTTCCACGCACGGGACACGTATATGCCCCCAAGTTACAGCAGGGACAGCCAGGAGGACGTCCCCAAGCCAAAGGATCAGCTCCAGCCAAGTCCCAAGCCCCCGGCCGTGGCCGAGTCAACCACGTCACGGCGGAGGAAGCACAGGACGCACTAGAAGTGGTGCTGGGTACGCTCTCGGTGAACTCAGCTCCTGCTACAGTTCTTTTTGATTCCGGAGCATCCCATTTGTTCATATCAAGCAAGTTTGCACATGACAATCGTATTCCTTCATCAGCATTGCATTCCCCTCTCATTATTGCAACTCCCGGCTCGGAATTAAGGACCGAGCTGATTTGTGAGGATGTTAAGGTAGAGATAGGCGGGGAAATGTTTCTGGCCAACCTGGTAGTTTTGGGATCCGCAGGACTAGATGCTATATTGGGCATGAACTGGTTGGTCCAGCACAAAGCCAAGATAGACTGCGCCAGAAGATCAGTATCTCTTACCTCTGAGTCGGGTAAAGAAGTGATATTCGTGTCCTCGTCCCCGTCAGAATGTCTCTTCGCTTTGAGTGGTACCCAAGGTCAGGGAGTTGAGGTAGTCCCAGTAGTATGTGAGTATCCGGATGTCTTCCCAGAAGAGTTGCCGGGTATGCCCCCTGATCGGGCAGTAGAGTTTGTTATTGATCTCCCACCTGGAACCGCCCCTGTGTCAAGGCGGCCCTATCGGATATCCCCGAAGGAGTTATCGGAAATGAAGAAACAACTTCAAGAGCTTGAGGAAAAGGGTTTCATCCGACCTAGTTCATCTCCGTGGGGTTGTCCTGCAATGTTTGTGAAGAAGAAGGACTCCAGTCTAAGGATGGTGATTGATTACCGTCCGTTGAACGAGCTCACGGTAAAGAACAAGTACCCCCTTCCCAGAATAGATGACCTGTTTGACCAGTTAACCGGAGCCTGCGTCTTCTCCAAGATCGACCTTAGGTTGGGGTATCATCAAATAAAGATCAGATCCGAAGACATCCCGAAGATAGCTTTTACCACCCGGTATGGATCATATGAGTATACAGTAATGTCTTTTGGATTGACCAATGCCCCTTCCACATTCATGCAACTCATGAACTCGGTATTCATGGAGTACCTGGATCAGTTTGTTGTCGTCTTCATTGACGACATCCTCATCTACTCCAAGTCTGAATCCGAGCATAAGGATCATTTGAGAATGGTGCTCGACAAGCTCCGTGAGCACCGTCTGTACGCCAAATTCTCAAAGTGTGAGTTTTGGAAGCATCAAGTCGAGTTCTTGGGTCACGTGCTATCGGCTACAGGTGTCGCGATGGACCCAAGCAAAGTGCAAGCCCTTCAAGAGTGGAAGCAGCCTAAGTCAGTCACCCAGATCCGAAGCTTCCTCGGACTGGCGGGGTATTACCGTCGGTTCATCGAAGGTTTCTCCGCCATAGCGAAGCCCATGACTGAACTGTTGAAAAAGGACAGAGGATTTGTGTGGTCTGACAAGTGCGAAGCAAGCTTCCAAGAGCTAAAGAAGAAGCTAACCTCAGCCCCAGTGCTTTCTCTCCCAGACGTTAACAAGGATTTCGAGGTTTACTGCGACGCTTCCCGGAATGGTTTGGGCTGTGTTCTCATGCAAGAGGGTCGCGTCGTGGCCTATGCCTCGCGACAGCTACGCCCCCATGAGGCCAACTATCCTACCCATGATTTGGAGCTAGCTGTCGTGGTGCATGCCCTTAAGATATGGCGACATTACCTTATCGGTAATCGTTGCGAAATCTACTCGGACCATAAGAGTTTGAAGTACCTGTTCACCCAACCGGACTTGAATCTCCGACAAAGAAGGTGGCTCGAGCTCATCAAGGATTATGATTTGGGCCTGAACTATACCCCCGGCAAGGCTAATGTGGTTTCCGATGCCCTTAGTCGGAAAGCTTACTGCAATAACCTCGTGATTATGGAACAACAACCATCACTTCATGAAGAATTCCAACGGCTCAATCTGGAGATGATTGGGCAAGGTACCCTCGCCACTCTTGAAGTAAAACCATCCTTAGAAGATCAAGTCAAGGCTGCCCAAGCTCAGAACGCCGCTATGCAGAAGATCCGGGAGAAAGTGAAGAATGGGACGGCGACCTGTTTCACCGAAGACAAGGATGGAGTACTGTGGTTTGGAAAGCGACTCGTGGTGCCCAAGGACCAGCACCTAAAGAACCAGATCCTTCATGAAGCACACAACTCCCCGTTAGCTATTCACCCCGGCAGTACCAAGATGTACCAAGACCTTCGCCGCCAATTCTGGTGGACCCGAATGAAGCGGGAGATTGCCCAATATGTTGCCGAGTGTGACGTGTGTCGCCGTGTGAAAGCCGAACACCAGAGACCAGCGGGCCTGCTTCAGCCACTCCCCATTCCTGAGTGGAAGTGGGAAGAAATTGGAATGGACTTTGTAGTTGGTTTGCCGAGGTCCCCGAAGGGCAACGATGCCATATGGGTGATTGTGGATCGCCTCTCCAAGGTTGCTCACTTCATCCCGGTGAAGACCACCCATAAAGTGAGTCAACTAGCAAGGTTATACATCGCCCGAATCGTTTGCCTCCATGGTGTTCCCAAGAGAATCATTTCGGATAGAGGCACCCAGTTCACCAGCCGATTCTGGAAATGCCTACATGAAGCTATGGGAACTTCCCTATCCTTCAGCACCGCTTTTCACCCTCAAACGAGTGGTCAGGTTGAACGTACAAATCAAACCCTTGAAGACATGTTGAGATCATGTGCACTCACATCGGGTACCAACTGGGAAGATTGCTTGCCATACGCCGAGTTTGCCTACAACAACAGTTACCAAGAGAGTCTCGGTATGGCACCCTTTGAAGTACTGTACGGAAGAAAGTGTAGAACTCCATTGAACTGGTCCGAGACAGGCGAGAGGCAATTATTTGGACCTAACCCGATTGAGGAAGCCGAAGATCTAGTTCAACTTATCCGAGAGCGTCTTCGTGAAGCTCAATCCAGGCAGAAGAGCTATGCCGACCCTCATCGCCGAGAGGTTACGTTTCAGGTTGGAGATAGTGTGTATCTCAAGGTCACTCCGTTCAGAAGGGTCCGTCGCTTTGCAATGAAAGGGAAGCTAGCTCCCCGCTATATCGGTCCTTATCAGGTCTTAGCCAAACGAGGGACCGTGGCCTATCAGTTGGAACTACCTCAGGAGCTATCTCGATTACATGATGTCTTCCACGTGTCCCAGCTAAAAGCATGTCATCGCGTCCCTGAAAGGAAGGTCAACCCCGAAATCGAAGTGCTACACGAAGATCTCTCCTATCGAGAACATCCGGTATGTATTCTCGATGAAACCGAGCGCAAGACCCGAAGTCGCACCATCAAGTTCTTCAAGGTCCAGTGGAGCAATCATACGGAAGATGAAGCTACGTGGGAGCGTGAAGACTGGCTCAAGACTGAGTTTCCATCGTTGTTTGTCGATCGTTAGAGATCTCGGGTCGAGATCTTTTTAAGGGGGGTAGGTTTTGTAACACCCAATTTGAACGGTTAGGGTTTTGATCGGCATTCATGCATACATGGCATCATCAACACCACACCTTGTTTAAACTTAGTTGTATATCAATTTAATTTTATAGAATATGTTAATATTTCATCCTCGGTGGGTAATTGTTACAAACACCAATCAACGTATTGACATTATAGAATACGTGCATATCTCATCCTTGAAAACTCAATTTGTGGAAATTAACACCAATCAATTTATTTGATGTGTCGAACTTCGATAAAAACCCTAGCAAGGGGTGGGGGCCAGTGGACTCCGTCGAAGAATCCTCCTCCCAACCATCCCCTCTTTTCTCCCTAAGGATTGCTCCCAGGACCTCACATGCAATAACACTCAAGTAGGTTTTCCGAGGACAAACCCTAACATGCCGAGAAGCTAGGGTTTGAGGAAACGATAAGCAGATAAGCATGAAAGCTTGTCAAACTTTGAGAGTGGGCATGAAATGGGGAATATTAGCTCCATGCCAAGTCTCAGAATTTTTGGGAAACCCTAGGACCTACCTCTAGTTCAAATTGCCGAATTAGGTTAAACTCTAGGTTTGAACTAGATCCCCTTTCAAATCAACTCCAAATTGGCTCAAACTTGCACAGTAGCTCACAAATAATATTAGGAAGGTCTGGTAAAAATTTCAGAATAATTGGAGCAAGAATTGTACATAAAATATCGAGAGGGGTGATACTGGGGTTAAATTAAAAAGAAAAAAAGAAAAACCTAACCCTAATCTACCCGGGGCCAAGGCCTACTCGGCCGGCCCAGTCGGCCGGCCCATCTCCTCCCCGCACCCGTGCCCCCTCTGCTCTCGCTGCCAGCCGGGCCCCCGCCTGTCATCCCCCTCTCTCTCTCTACCGCAGCGCCCCGGACCCACCTGCCAGCTTCTTCCCCGCCACGTCGCCGCCGCTCGCTGGCCGGGGTGGGCGGTGCCCCGCCCCCGAGCCCGGCTGTCCGAGCCTCCGCCGCCCTCTAAAAGGGGGCGTCCCGACAGCCCCCCTTCTCCCCCACGCTCTCCTCCCTTCCACCGAAACCCTAGCGCCCTAATCCCTCCCTCCGCCGCCTCTGCTCCACCTCCGGCAGCAACTCCGGTGAGGAATCCACCGTGCTCCAGTGAGCAATCGGCCTCCCCACCGAGTCCCCAAGCCTTCTCTTCCTCTCCCTCACATTTTCCCCCATTCCATTTCGCAGATCTGCGCTCGGAGCTCCGACTTCACCGCCATCTTCTCCGCCTCCGGTCGGCTACTCCGGTGAGCTCTCCCCTCGCTTCCAGAGGTCCCCGTGTGCCATCTTCAAGCTCCCTAGCCTCGCCTCCTTCTCCTGAACATCCCCATATGCTTCCCCTCGCAGATCCCCGCCTGGAACGCCTCCGACACCGGTGACCCGAAGCCCTCGCCGCCGATCCTCGCCGCAGACCACCCTCTGGACCTCCCCGTGTTCATCTCTTGCGCACGTCAGCACCTGGGTGAGCTCCCGACCACGAATCCGTCCTTCCCGAGTAGATCCGGGCACTGGAGCTCAACTCCGACGAGTCTCCGGTGACTCCGCCGCCGCCTGGACCTCGGTCCCGGCCGGTCCCGAGTGAGAGAGAGAGAGGGTGTGAGAGAGAGAACCAGGGCCCGACATGTGGCGTGTCCCGATTGGATCCCGAGTGCCCGAGCCACTGACCAACGGGCCCCATGGCCTGCTGACGTGGTTTAGTGGGAAGGATTCCCGAGTAGCTTCTCGGGTGCGCGTAAGAAACGGGTTTGGGTCGGGGTAGAGCTTGGGTAGCCGTAGCATTTAGGGTTTCGAATTGTTTAGGGCAGATTTTGCACTAAAATTCAAATGGCCATAACTTCTAAACCACAACTCCAAATTGAAATATTTTTATATATTTGGAAACCTCATGAAAAACTCTACAAGATGGCTGAATCAAAAATTTATTTTGGTTACATGCACAGGGTGATATTTAGGGTGGAAGTTTGCTACGTCCGAGAGTCCGTTAACCCTAACTTCGCCACCCCAACTCCGATTTCGACGAGTTATACCTTTCTGGAAACCTTGAGCTATTTCCTACGATTAGGAACCACTAGATTTCCAGTAATGGCACATGCATGAAAGGTTACATGTCGATAGCCCCTTTCATCGTCGCACCTCGTAAAAACCCTAGCCTTGCGAGTAATCTCCGATTCGTACGATTTCAAGTATTCCAAACTCCTAATGCATAACTCAACTTAATATTGACTTATTACACATTTTTGTAATGTTTCACCACTAAAGGCGCAACCCTAACTCATCGGAGCATTTTAAATCGCCATGCATGCATTCTAGATATCACATGTCCCCGATGACCTAATATGAACCCATGAAGATCATTCCGGCTCTTCGACACCCACTACACATCTAGTCTCATGTAGATCACATCATTCATACATGCATACATGCCGTCTTCTTATTTCTTTCTCGTTTGTTTCCGGTGTCGTCATTACTCGAAACAGAGGCAGAAGAGGATGACCACCCGGCTTACGAGACCTCGCAAGACCAGGAACAACCCGAATCAGGCAAGCAGAGCTTGTTGCATCTTTACCTTTCGTACTCTTGTGTATGCCCTTGTTATATGTGCTATGTGTATGAATGTTTATCTGTGAATCGTCGCAAGTTGCGCACACTAGCATGTGTAGGATGTGTCTTACGTCGAGAACACCTAATGGCTCTTCAACTAAATTGTTAAGTGAGTTGGGAGAGCCGAGGGCGTGCACAATGGGTACGGTTGGTGTTTATTGACGAGTGATGGCGACCCAGGTGTAAGTAGAGTTTTGTCGCCACACCAACCCTATCTTCAGCGTGTCACCATCCCTTATCACACGTGAACGCTAGCGAGAACCAACACTGAGGATAGTTGGGGTAAGCCTCCATGCACTTTGTGAGGCTCGCTACCTCCAAACGGTTATGCACTCACTATGCCTGCAGGGGTTGGGTTGTCGGTAGTGGTTCGAGAGATTAAAATGAATATGTGTGGATCGGATCAATTTGGAATTGACTTATATATATGGATTGGATCAACTGGGATTTGACTTAGGGGTTGCCCTAAATGATTTGGATGATGTTTATTGAATTGATTCGGATTGGACTCATGAGCTGCCCCAATGGATTTGGATTTGATGATTGACCTCGTGGTAAACTGGTTGTGATATGTTGTGTCCTGAGTTAACCTGTTATATAGTCTGTCTTTACTTCACCGTATTAATGTTATGTTCTTAACTTGTATATTGTTACTCTGAGAAGCATCCATGTTTAATTGTTGTTATACTAGTATGAGTAGGACATTTAATCAAGCACGGATAAGTCTTGCGAGTACATTCGTACTCACCCAGGTTATCCCTGGAGCTTGCAGGTGAGCCGGTGGTTGAAGACTACTTTGACGATGTCTAAAATTGTTGTTTCCTCGGTTAGTTAGTCGATCCATGGGATAGGTCGTGGCTTTTGTTCAGCGGTCACTGTGCCGCTGTGGGACTCATTTACTGTTCTTCCGCTGTCGTTAACTTCTCCGTACTCGGATATGCTTTCGGATATGACCGACTGATGTAATATGTAGTCCCATCGGGGACTGTTATTAGTAATATCGTATTGTTGAGCTTTGCGATGGTGTCCGAGTTGTTAATTCAGGCTACCCCTGCACAGTGTGTGAATTTTATGAAGTGTATGGGTATGCCGTGAAGAGTCGAGGCCGTACCTCTTTCTACTAAGTCGAGCAGGTGTTGGTTGAGTGACCCGCTGGCTGAGATGCTGTGCCGGCCAGGTAGGGTGTGGGCGTGTTCTACCGGGCTTTCGAGCGACCCACTAGCCTCCGAGCTAGGTTAGGGTGTGGGTAGAACTGCCGGGCTCCTCCGACCTTGTTTGTCGTGGTAGGATTCGGGAATGACTCTGAGTCTTCACCGGGTCTTGGAATCGTACGTGGTTCTGGGAAGATTGGTCGCTTCCGGCCGGCTCGCACGTGGCGGGTGTCGGATCGTTCCGCTTTGGTGCGTACGGCGCAGGTACCGTGCCACCGGGCTGACGAGTCCTTCGGTCCTTGGCGACTTCGCGTTCCCTTAATCATATGCAATTCCGGGTCCGTGACAATTTCTCAGAAGGTGATGGATGTCTTCGAGCTAGATGATCTGGAGTTAGCGGCGGCGGAGACTGTATGTCAGCTAGAGATGTATTTCCCCCCGTCTTTCTTCGATATAATGGTGCATCTCATCGTCCACATTGTGCACGAAATCAAGATGTGTGGCCCAGTCTTCCTTCGGAGCATGTACCCATTCGAAAGATCCATGGGAATCTTGAAGCACTACGTGAGAAACAAGTATCGACCGGAGGGAAGTATTGTCGAAGGTTATGCTGCAGAAGAGGTTGTCGAGTTCTGTGTTGACTACATGGAGTCGAACCAACCGATTGGCATGCCATGTTCTCGGCATGAAGGCAGGCTCGATGGTGTTGGGACTATCGGAAAGAAATCTATAACGGCGGACCAAGCAGGACACGCACTTGCCCATTTCACCGTGCTGCAACACACGACCACCGTTGCCCCCTACATGGACGAGCACAGGGCAAAGTTAAGGCAAGAGCATCCAAATAGAACCGATGCGTGGAGGACGAGAGAGCATAACAAAGAATTCAACAAGTGGTTCAAGGAGCGTCTTCGTCTAGGTGCCTCTAGCAACATGCTTACCTGGTATGCGAAGGGCCCAACATTCAAAGTCGTCACTTGGCAAGGATACGACATTAATGGATACACGTTCTACACGAGAGATCAAGATAAGAAAAGCACATTTCAAAATAGTGGGGTCCGCATAGAAGCTTCTGATTTGAGTGGGAAACGGAGCTGGTACTATGGGTTCATCGAGGATATTTGGGAGCTGGACTACGTGTACTTCAAGTTCCCATTATTCCAGTGCCGTTGGGTCAATCTGCAATCTACGAAGGTTGATCTCCACGGCTTCATAACGGTTGACCTTGAACGTGTTGGATTCAAAGATGCCCATTCATCCTAGCCAATCAAGCTCACCAGGTGTTTTACGTGACCGATCCGGTGAAGAAGAATCTTCATATTGCACTACAAGGTAAAAGGAAGATTGTCGGAGTTCAGGGTGTGGTGGATGAGGATGAGTATAAGATCTTCAAAGATACACCTCCAATGCAACATAGCATTAGAGACGCGACGGCCGATGAACCTAATGAACCAATCTACGTGCGTGAAGATCATCAAGAAGGGCTAGAGTTCGACGAGGAAATGCCTAGCAAGAAGAAAAGGAGGAGGAAGCGGAGGCAATGATATAATTTGAAAAGTGGTGATGACACATGGTTGAAACATGCATGGAAGAAGTAATTATATATGTTAGATGCTTCTCTTGATATGAATGCTTGGGTTCATATATATGTGGTTATATATATGTGTTTATATGTATGAGATGCTTGGGTTCATATATATGTGGTGTATATATATGTGATGTTTATATATGAATGGAGATGCAATGATATATGTGATGGTTGTGTGTACATATGTGATGTTTATACATATGTGATGTTTATATATATGTGTTTATATATATTATGAATGGAGATGCAAATGATATATGTGATTTGTTGATGTCTGTCCACTGAGAGCTCAGAAAATAGATTGTGCACCTGCTGGAAAGAACATATCCGAGGCGGTTGGATAAGTTTAAACCGCCTCCTTTATTCCATATCGGAGGCGGTTAGACCGGGTAAAACGCCTTCGATTAGGTCTAATTGGAGGCGGTTGGGAAAAAGAAAGCGCCTCCTTTATATTTATCCGAGGCAGTTAGATCTAACAAACTGCCTCCGATATCTCCCTTATATAAATCAAACCGGCGCCTCCTCCCCGTGCATCGTCAAACTTTAAGCCCTAGTGTCCCAGCGCCTTGGCCTCCTCCGACAACCGTCGCCTCCTCCAACCAGCGCCGCCTTCCCCCCCCAGCATCGGTGCCTCCCCGGCGGTGGCCTTCTTCCCACACACCGGTGGCCTCGTTCCCAAGCACCGGTGGCCTCGTCCCCAAGCACCGGCGGCATTGTCCCCAAGCACCGGCGGCCTCGTCCCCAAGCGGCGGCGGCGACCCAAGCACCGGCGTCCTCATCCCCAAGCACCGGCGTCCTCGTCCCCAAGCACCGGCTTCCACGCCCTCTTCACCCCCATCTCTGATTTGGCCAAGCCAGGCACCGTGAGTTCCACCTTCCTACCATCAAATTGCATTCTGGAATAAATTCAACTAAGTTCACGTTATTTGAAGTTTGGATCCAATAAATTTGAACTAACTTGATCGTTTAGCCATGTATCTAGATCTGAATATCTGAGTTGGATGCATTCTTTTCGAATTAGTTCAAAATTGCTTTAAATTCTACTGTTTCTGGTGCGTCGGTGTGGTGGTGGTCCGTGAGACTTATAATGAACCTGTGAATTTCTGGAGTCAGATTATTACCATGAATAATTTGTGCTTTTATTAGCAGCACGATCAATTGCATATGTTGTTCCGTCGATGCTAATGCACTTAGGAATGGCTAGGGTATAAAGTACAGAATGCTTTTTGACAATTATGAAATTCGTTTGCTTATTTTGCAACTTCTGCAAATTGCGATGTTTGTAATGGTTGCAATCGTGTTTTCATCTATTTGTTGTAGTTGATGCTGATTAGTGTTTCCTATGTTATGGCAAAGTAATCTGCGTGTGACGTCAAGTGAAGTTCATACAAATTTTATTGATATCCATATAGATGAATCGAGTAAAGTGAGATGGTGTTATTTTGTGCATCTACGGTGAACCTAATGGGGAGAGGAAGCATCTAACCTAGGACTATATGCGGTTGTTAAACACAAAGGCTGATCTTCCTTGGGTTCTAGCGGGTGATTAAGGCTGATCTTCCTTGGGTTCTAGGGGGTGATTTCAATGACATCTTGTTTGATATGAGGAGGGAGGTAATCCAAGGCCCCAAAGATGTATGCAGGCGTTCCGGGAAGCTTTGATTGCAATTGAGAGGACATGGGCTATACGGGGGACTTGTTCACTTGGAGGAGAGGCCATATCAGGGAACTTCTGGACCGTGCGGTCTGTGATTAGCGATGGAATGCTCTCTTTCCTTTAGTACACGCAGATTACTTTGCCATCGCTTTCCTATATTAGTGTTTCCTATGTTGTTCAAATTCTTGTGAGTGGAAGCAAAGATGATTGCTAGGTAAAGAAACCTTAAAATAAAACGCATACCATGACTTGACAGGTACCGTTAACTAAAACTTAGAGTAATTATAAATGAATTAACAAATATCTGATAGTTTATATGTCCCACTTCTTAATTTCCACCACGTACTTGTGTAGTAACTACGTAATACGTTCGAGATGAGCTCTCCGCCGCCCTCCCCTACGATATCGCCGTCGGGGTCGCCAAGACCTTCGACTTCGTCAGGAAAGGGATCTCGCAAACCAAGGAAGCCATCGGGGAGGCCGAAGGGCAGATGGGTAGTTCAGAGCTTGGATCCGGTGACCGGAGTGCCTGAGCCAGAAGAAACCCGGAAGAAGTGGCGGACGTTATGCGGGGTGGTCGCCCGTTCTAGGGTTAGGATCACCCTCGCGGATTGGGGTGAGCTGACACGGGAGGAGCAGAGGTCCCTCTTTGACGAAGTGAAGGGCTCCTTCATGTACCCGGAAGAGGTCGAGGCCGAGTTCTTCCGAGCGACAATATTGACGGCTGGGAAGTGCTGGAGGAACTTCAAGCACAGACTGGTGAGGGACTATCTCAATCAAGAGAAGTCGCCTTGCCAGGCATACCCTGATGTCTCCGAAGAAGATTGGGCGGAGTTCTGCGCCTTGAAGTCGTCCGAAGAATTCCGGACAGAAAGCCAGAAGGGGAAAGAGCTAGCCAGCAGAAACAAGCACCCGCATTTCCTCGGCACCTTAGGGTACGTCGGTGCGAAGAAGAAGTGGGCAAAGGAGGACGAGGAAGCGGAGAAGCACGGTCAGCAGCCGACGTTCTCGGGTTTCAGCGACAACCGAGTCCGGGACTGGTGCAGAGCGAGGACCAAGGTGGATCAAGGTGGGCAACGCGTATGGAGAAACCCTGAAGACGAGCAGGTATATCAGAGAATGGTGGGGCTGAACGAGCAGGCATCTCAAGGCTCGTTTGTGCCAAGTCGGGAGAAAGACATACTCTCTGAGGCCATCGGCACCAGGGAGCCCTATGGACGCACCAGGGGTTTCGAAAACCTAGCAACGTGGAGCAAATCCTTCACCGGGGACACGCAGGAGGCACGTCGGTAGCGGAAGAGAGCAAGAGCCGAGCAGATGAAAGCAGAGATTCAATCGTCGCTTGAGGCGCAGTTCGAGGAGAGAATGAGGGCAATGGAGGAGAGGCTATCAGCACAGTACCTGCAAGACAGGGCGCCGGTCGCAATTAGCCCGGGTGCCCGCCGTAGTAGTTGTGCATCTGGTGCGGATGATTGTTCTCCTATCGACCAGATTGGGGATCCGACGAGGTGCAAGCTGCAGATACAGTTCGCTACGACGAACTTCTCGATGGACGCCGCGTACGGTCAGGTCTGGCCATCTCCTCCTGGAACGGTGCTACACGGTGTCCCCTTGGCGGTAGGCTTCGCACGAGTGCAGGTTGAGTCAATCAACCCGACTTTCGCTTGCTGTCCCTTGCCGGCTGCGGGAGAATCTGATGAGCTGCAGACATTAAGCGACGAGGTTGGGTCGTTCATCCAGTGGCCAAAGAAGGACGTAGTCCTCGAATCAGCACCGAGCGCACCTTCCGTTCCTCCATCTCCGGCGGATCAAGGGATGCTAAGGTTTTCACCGGTGCTTGCTCCATCTCTGCCCAAGGTTTCGACGGAGCTCGTCCTTCCTCAGCCAGTCCCGACAGTGCAAGATGTGGAGGCTAGTACTCAACATTCGCTCCCCCCTCAGCTCCCGGCACTACCAGCAATGGAGACCTCACAGGCACGCCGTGGTCAAATGAAGAGTCAAGGGGCGACGTCCAAGCTGAAAGTCTACGAATCCAAGAAGTCTGCTTCAAAACTGGCTTCTGATGTTGAATATCCTCTAGCGGAGCTGGCTCGCCAGTACGTGCCTGGAGAACCTATGGTGGACGATGACGTGAACTTGGGCGTAGCCGGCCGGCAGCTCCATAATCATTACCTCGAGATGTCGCGCAGGCCGTTCCCAGATAGAAGACTCAGCCTCGTGGTATTCTTCAAGGAGGAGCATTTCAAGCACCGCCACGGATATATGTTTCCCGTGGATTTCTCAGACATCTTCAACATGATGCACTTCCGTGAGCTGGACGCCAGTCTCATGAGATGCTTCTCGCTGTAAGTCCTTACAGCACATCACCGTTTTGTTTTGTCACTCCTAAATGCCTGCAATGTAACTCCTTATTCTCCTGTACTCAGGTACATGATTGAGCTGAGCGTAAGAAGAAGGATGCACAACTCCGTGGGGTTCGGCGACCCACATTTGATCTTTGCATATTGCCTCGCGCAAAATAAGGACATGGTGCGGGATTATGACGTGCATTTACTCCATGAGTACTCCGCACGAGATCAGATCCAGGTTGCCTATAACATCGGGTAAGCCACATCCTGCGCAAATTCTTATGGTTCGACGGCTAAACATGTAATAACTTCGTATCGTATAAGCAGCGGCCATTGGATCCTCGTCGTGATCGTGCCGAAATGGAATAAGGTCTATTACCTTGATTCCATGAGGCGCAGCATGGACTCGCGCAAGCAAGCGTACGTGGACGTCATGACTGTACTCGACGAGTAAGTATCAAAACGTTCGACTTAGTCCATGCCTATTCTTTCTTCTTCACAAAGGAAGAGATAGTTCGATGCTAATTGTTTTTAATCACCCAGAGCGTTTGACACATACGTCAAACACGGGGGGAGGCACAAGGAAGTCAAGGGCGGAGTGGCCGTCAAGTTAAGCCATGATTGCAAGTTTAAGGTATTCCGTAATGTCCTTGACTCCTAGAACTAATGCCATCATAATTCTGCCCTCTATACCTAATCGATATCCCTTTTATAGTGCCGGCAACAACCTAAAGGGACCGACCTCTGTGGGTATTACGTGTGTTTCCACATGCTAGCCCTTTCCAGCAACTCAAAGTACGGGAATCTACCGGTAAGAAACCAGCGCCACTGCTAATGTTGAGTGTTTAGTCGTTCTATTCGCCCTGAGCGTAAGACTCATGTTTTCAGGGAGCGACGAAAACCATGCAAATCAAGATGTTGGAAGATATGGACCTCAGCCAGGTCCGGTCGCACATCGCCAGCTTCCTGAACAACGATGTCATTAGTGCCCAAGGACGCTTCGGTTCCCCGGCGACAAGCTAGGAACTTAGGATTGAGATTAGTTAGATGATTACGTAGGTTTCTACTATAGGTCATTAGTTACTTCATTAACTTCTACAATCAAACTTTGTAATTATCTGTCCAACAGGTGGTTTCGAATGATAAGTGCACTTGATGTTCTTAAACGTCGTGTTGTTCATTTCTTCTCTCACTGCTAACGTCACTTTATTACATATGATGCTTCTTTATCAACAGATATGGTGTATGGAGGCTTCGGCGCGTGGTTCTATTCATGTGAAGAATTGAAGAGAGGTCTAGTTTTGTTTAATTTGATCAATATCCTGGCTGTGAATTGAGGATATGACTCAAGTGAACAACTTTTGTAATATTTATTAATTCGTATGCGTATGTATGTGAATGTTTACATGTAATGTTTTGTGGTCGATCCGAGAATGAATGAATGTTTTAAGTGTGCTGTGCTGGTTGTGCCTGCTGTGATTTTGATGTATATATATATATCTATTTGTTTTTTCAGGGATGCTAGTAAATCAGGGAAAATAATGCCTGGTGAACAACATATCGGAGGCGGTTATCTTTACCTAAACGCCTCGGATAAGAGAATATAGGAGGCGGTTATCTTTACCTAAACGCCTCGGATAAGAGAATATAGGAGGCGGTTATCTTTACCTAAACGCCTCGGATAAGAGAATATAGGAGGCGGTTATCTTTACCTAACCGCCTCGGATAAGCGTATATCGGAGGCGGTTGTGTTCCGATATACGCTTATCCGAGGCGGTTAATGAGTTTTAATCGCCTCGGATGAGCTCTTATCCGAGGCGTTTGCATAACCGCCTCCGATGTATGCCCCCATATCCGCAACCACTCCGTCGAGGCGGGTGCTATAACCGTCTTGGATGTGCTATTTTAGCCGCCTCGGATATCGTTTTCTGTACTAGTGTGAGGTATCAGAACCATCGGCAAGAAAGATGTCATTCCTGACCGAAAGATTATTGATCAAGCGCACTACACTGTCTTGCAACACATGGTCTTAGTGGGCCCATATATCAACCGACACAAGGCTATGCTATGTGTGGGCAATCCGAAAATGACGGAAGTTTGGGTGATGAAAGAGCATAATCGTCAGTTCAATAAGTGGTTATATGAGCAACCTCATAGGTTATTGTCATGTGACCCAACGCTTCCATGGTTGGCAGAAGGAGCATCATGTGCAATTGTAATATGGCAAGGAATAGACATAAATAGCTACACATATACAAGAACTCCATACCTATGCGTAGTTCCGTACATAGACATGCAAAGATCGTATTGCACACAAGAAATTTAATCCGAGTAATACAGCATACATGGAGTGCTCCATAGGTAGGCTATTAGGTACTAATCACTATAAATATATTGAGTGCTAATTAGATATTAGGTACGATTACCAAGATACTACCCCATTACTTTTTATAAGATGATTTTTACCGTGACTAAGGAGGTTATTAAAAAATGAAAATTGCATAGGAAAATGATTATGACATAGTGGCGTATCTGCCCAGGAACAAGAAAAAATAGCATGTGCAAATATTTACTCAAAAACCTGAAGAAAGAGAATGACAAATTAGAGGTTGTAAAGACAAAAGATCGATGTGCGTTTTATATTTTGAAACAAGATTGAGAAAACTATATGTTGTTTTCGGAAGTCTCAGTACACGTTCATGCATAGAGGACATAGTTATACTGCTAGGTATTAATCCATGTAAAAATTAAAGGTTTGCACATATCAACATAGATGACACTATATCTATAACTTTCCATTTAGTTAGAGAAAGCAAAGTACAAAGTCATAGTATTGAGGTCGCGTCCCGGACAAAATCACCCATGAATAAGAACAAGAACCACAACAAAAGAGACACGTTAGTCCTAGAGCTTTCTATCTTCATTACGATTTTTAATGTGTACGGTTGGGTGGCCATGTCCTATATAGAGGACAGTCTCCCAAAAATAGAATAAACAATATATATGGACCAAAACTATTAATAGGTCTAGATGGTTTTGGGATCTTAATGAACCGATTTATGGAGTACTAACAAACTCACTCACCATCCAAAAGCATAGCTTTGATAGTGACAGAAAAAAGAGAGGCGATGATGCATATTGAATGCACATGTGTAATGTAATTTGAACTACGGTTCATAAATATAAACTACGTCTACACACTAGCCCGTGCAGGTGCACGGGTTAACGACTAGTGATACTAATCTAGCTCTGTTGAACTGAAATTGGAGAGCCCAACAGCCAGGAAAACACGTAAGAGCTACTGAGAAGAGAATTTACTCACGCATGAATGAAAGCTCTTGGCGGACGAGACCTGGGATTAGGAAGACTATAGATCGAGATATATCTAGAAACAGGAAGATGAAATATTTGACAAACTAACAAAACAAGCTCTAAATAAAAGGGATATATTGTTTGTTACATGGAATCTGTATCAAAGCATGTAACTCAAATAACACAAATGGTACATAGCCTCCTGAAGCTAATGAACACCAATATTTCAGGAATAACTGTTTCACAGTACAGAAGTACAACACAGTTGCAAATGAAGTGTTACTGACAATGTCAGTAATCATAAACTTATTCAAATGATTAAAGGTAGGAGTACTTGCGGCATATGCACCAAATATGCATGCTACTACCAGAATTAATAACCGATCTGTCGCATCTAGAGACGAACCTCTGGAACATGCATCATCTGCTGGTGCATCCCATTCTTGTCCCATTCAGTTATGAAGTTCTTGTGTAAGCCCAGCAGCCAGAGCTTCTTCAGAGAGTGAAGGGATTCAATGCCTTGAGGGACCTTACACAGCTTTGACAGCGACACAATGTACAAACCTTCAATGCATGGAAGGGCGCCAACCATGATCTTTAGCTGGTTGACATCAGGCATGTGGTTCAAGACAAGCGTCTTCAGGTGGGGAAAGGAATTGGCAGAAAGAAACAGAATATTTGCACTATGCATGTTGTTAAGTCTCAGATCTGTGAGGTTCGGCAAGTGTGGTGCGAGCATCCCTAGTGGATCTTCCCCAAAGTGACACCAGCTTAGAGCTAGATACTTGAGATTTGCCCCGTGGCTGCGAAATATCGGGCACCCTAGAGTTCCCTTGGCCCATTTCCCTCTGATAATCAACCTATGGAGATATGTAGACCTTGGCTTGAGAGCCTCAAAGCTAAGTGCCTCATTCTCATCCCGTGCAGAAAGAAGCAAGCTGGAAAGAAACGGCATATTTGACAGGGTAGCAAAAATACTTGCACAATCTGCAGAACTTATGTTGTCAATCCACAAGCTTCTTAGTTGCATCATTCTCTTCAATTGCTCAGCCAAGTCCTTGCTAGCTTGCACGGTCTCAAGAGTCAGCAGTTCTTCCAAGTTGGACAACTCTTTAGGTGCTTGAATTCCGATAAAGTATCGGAAATCCAACTGCTTCTCGTCAGCATATTTATCGGCTAAAAGGTGTCGTAGTTTCTTGATCTTAACAATCCCTCGTGGTAGCTTCTCTATTTTTGTTTGCTTGATGTCCAAAGTTTGGAGGTTGGACAAATTCTCAACAGACTCTGGGAGTGACTTGACCTTAGTGCGGCGTAAACCGATGTAACGTAAATTGAACAGAGTCCCTATCCGTGCTGGCACTTCAGTGATTTCAGAGTCTTGCAGCTCGAGAACAGTAAGATAGCTGGATCCAGACAAAATTGAGGATAACATGTCAGTTATGGATGAAATTGCTTCAAGTGACACTAGAGTTCGAAGACGTGGAAGAATAACTCTTCGTGCAGCATTGTCTTTCCATCCACATAATGACAGACGACGAACATCCATATCCATCTGTATCGTTGTGCGGTAATCATTTGCAGAGCCAAACCTGGCCTCTTTAGCAACACAAAGAGCCAGGTCTCGCACAATATTATGCATTTTACAGCTACTCACCCTTCCTAGTTCATCCGTCTCCATGACTTTAAGCATATTGCGGTGGATCAGTTCCATTAGGTTTCCCTCAGCCACCTCCTCTGGGGTGTTATTTTCTTTGCTCAACACAAAGCCTTCTGCAACCCATAGCCGCACAAGGCTCTCACGTGACATTGGGTAGTCTTCAGGGAACAGGCTGCAGTACAAGAAGCAGTTTCTGAGGCCTCCAGATAGGTCATGGTAGCTCAGATTTAAAACTTCTCGGACAAGATCATTGTTCGACAGCTCATTTTGGAGCTGATTGTACACTTCCTTCCAAAGATATTGTTTCTGTGGCTTCAAGGACAAGAGGCTGCCTATTGATACAATTGCTAGTGGCAGGCCCTGACACCTATTTACTATAGAAGTAGCAATCTTCATGAGCTCATTGGGGTACTCATGGTCCTTCTTGCTATAAAAAACCCTTCTGCAGAAGAGTTCAAATGCATGAGTGTCACCCAAAGGCTTGAGATCGAGGTGACGTGTTGACGAGGCAACACTAGCAACATGGTCCTTCCGTGTCGTGATGATGATGCGACTTGCCTGAAAATTCTGGAATGCATCATGTATTTGAAAGTACACTTCTTGCTCCCAAACATCATCCATTACGACCAAACATTTCCTAGCTTTGAGCCTTTGCCTTATTTCTTCCCTCAAGTCATACACATCCATTCTGTCAATGTTAGATGATTGTGGTTGTTCCATGTAACCAACCTTCCTGAGTAGCTTCCTCAACAGAGCTCCAACAGTGTAGGTTTGAGACACAACCATCCATGCATGAGCTTGGAAGTTGATCTTTTCACGTTGATAAACATTTCTGACCAGGGCGGTTTTTCCCAACCCACCCATACCTGACACCGTTATCACCGTACTGTCAGGCTCATCAGAGTACAACCATTCAGTCAGCATTCTCCTGTTGTCTTCAATCCCGATAAGATCTTCATCTTTCACGAGTCCTGGAAAGCTATCTTGGGACCGCTGTCTTTCCATCTCAGTGATCGGGTCATGAACAAGCTGGGATGGCTGCAACCACTGATCCTTCATATGTATAACTTGGTTGATCTCTTTCTCTATCTGGACTACGTCGTCGGCAATTTCACTGAAAACCTTGACATAATGCGATCCTTTGATGAAGTACTTCTTCAGGAACCGTTCTTCCTCGATTTGAATAGAGTGATATGAGTATTTGTCCATTACATCCTCAACACGGTAGGCCAGCTTCTGCACCTCCCCAATCCAAGCCTTGACAACTTCGTCGGTGAGGTATGTTGTGCCTATCTGTTCTATGATATTATACATGGTTTTCAGTGCGTTCCTTATTTGCTCAATCTTGTGGACCAGATCTACCAGATTAGTAACTTTTTCTGACAGCTTGGCCATGACAGCGTTTGAAGCTTCATCTGCTAAAACATTACGAATCTTTGTGAGAGCAAGGAGCACCGCCTCCGCCATTTGTGCTGAACAAAATAAACACAGATCATGTTACATGGGAAAATAACAAATTTCATCCAGGTCTCAAGTTAGCGCGTATGTTCAAAGAGCAAATTGTTTAGCTTTGTTGACACTTAACTCTACTAGTTTTTCAGTTCAAAAAAAAACTATACTAGTTTCCTGCATGCATAGAATGTGTAGCTTCGATACGTACAGAATTGTATCGATCCATCATGAGTGAAGATACCTGGTACCAGTGTACCAGTACCACATAAATATATAATCACTCTTCATTTGAGACTGAGATCTGATATAATTACTTATTGGGGTCCATACAGTACAGCTTAGCAAAGAAATGGAGTTTTGCTCATGGACCTTAACAGGAATAAATGATAAATTGTATCATGAATGAAGGTCAGATCTAAGTTATATTTTTATGAACTACTAAATAACTCTCCTTCCTATTTAAATACTTTTCCAAATTTATTTGGATATTACCTAATCCTATATCCGTGCACATAACAACTACCGATCCCTTGACAAGCAGCTCGTCCTCAAGCTGCTCAGGCGGAGGCCACGGTTGCCACCCAAGGTGACCCCACATTGAAGAAGTGTAGTGCCTCCAGCTTCCTGACGTACTAGAGCACGCCGCCGCTGCAAGGACGTAGAGCTGAGACAAGTCTCACTGCAACTCTAGCCCTTCTTCTCCTGACTCGTTCCCTGAGTTCCGTGCTGCCACACAAAGACTGTGACATCTCCGCCTGGATCGAATACATTGAAGCCTAATTGGGCTGGCGACAACGTGTTGATTCGGCCTATGTATAGCAAACCATCATGATGGAAGATGGTACGAGGAAGTCTGGACGTTCTCAGCGCCGCCGCTGTCTTGGAGCTTGCTTCCTTCTGTCCTCCCGTGCACACCAGATTAGCGATGGAAGAGCTGGCTGCCACCATTGCGTTTGTACCTTGCAGCTCCACTACCGTGGATGCAGGTTCTCGCGGCTCCATCGACGCGCCTTGTTGTGCTGCATCTTGTCGCGCTACCATCGCTGGGAGTTGTGGCGTTGCGCAGAAATAGCCCCTGCCACCTCATGAAGTGTTGCCGCCTCCATTGCTGCGGTCACATACGTCATCGCTAGTTGGAGCGCCGCAGCTATCGCCGCGGCCCTTGCAGCGGGCGCCTTAAGCGCTGTTGCCACCACAACAGGTCAAACCGTCACTGTCGTGTGGAGTGCCGTCATCACAATGGAAGGCATTGCCTTCGCTGCCTCTTGATGCATCTCCGTCACTGTCGATGGAATCACTGTTGCAGGCGTTAGGGGTGCTGGCGTGCTGCTGCCCCTGTTCCTTGAAGTTCCATCTTCATGGCTGCCAAGGAAGATGCTGGGTGTGCCACTCCTGGAGGAGAAGATGCCGCATCTGCTGATCTTTGTGTTTCTCTGCCTCCACTGCTTCAGGATGGGCCCCTGCCGCTGACGTGGTTAGCTGCGCCACTGCAGTTGTTGTGACCGGCTGCGCCGTCTTTGAAGATGTGGCTGTTGGAGCTGTCGCCGCAGCGCCTTGGTGCTCCGCCTCTGATGGACTGTGTAGCGTCACTGTTGCCAGGAGAGGTTGTGTCGCCACCGTTCAATGCGACAGATCAATTGCTCCCTCTCCTTCTCCAAGCAGGAAAGCCGCTTCTCCAACTCATCAGCTTCGGCCTTCAAGTCCTTCAGCTTGTCATAGAATGTCACCTCCGTTGGCGGTACTGCCATAGTCAAGGGAGATGCTGCCGCTGTCGCAAAAGGCCTCGTTACCCCAACCGTTTGCAGCGTCGCCACCATGGCACCTAGGTACACCACCACTGCTGAATGCGGCCAGGCCGGCAGTGTTGGCCATTGGCAATGGTGGTGCGTCATCACCGCTCCTAGGGATGCCACCGCTAGATGCGCCATGCATGGGTATGCTACTGCTGTGGATAACAACATAGCAGAATCGAATACCCTGCTGGTAGCCATTGAGCGTGGAGCAGCAGTTGGCTCTGATACCAAATTGGAAGAATCTAGATAACTACCGCCATGAAGATGGCCAGACGGCATTGGCGTAGGGACTTAGAGAGTAGAACATAGGGTAGGGAGGATGGACGAGAGAGATAATAGATTGATTAACTTGTCGTTGCATGATTCCTTATAGATACATATGATGTCCCTTATATAGGAGAACTTACTTGACCCCGAAGTAATCATTGAAAGGATACTAATTTGATCTCTATCTCTAATCTTATCTCTTTCCTATCTAAATAACTCTCCTTCTTATTTAAATAATATTCCATATTTATTTGGATATTACCTAATCCAATATCCCCATTTATTCTAAAATCCCTATGCGCATCCTCCCATTTCTCCCCTAAAATCTCCAGCTCATTGACACCACCACCAATGGCCCCGCCAACAAATCCAGCTGGCATCTTCGGTGATCTCACCGCGGGCTATCACTTTCTTTGTCGTCTCCTCCACTAGATCTAGCGGGGGTCGTGCGGGTGCACCTCGTCGTGGCCCATTGCTCATGCATAGCACCTAGGGCATCGTCCTCAACTCCCACGCCTACAGCCCCAGCATGGCAGTTCCACACCACGTTCAACGGGGCATTTCTTCTTTAGATCCACCACGGTCTCGATGTTGACTAGTAGCACGGTGGCATGAGAAACTCCCACACCTAGGAGCACCACGTCCACCGCTCCCTGGCACCACGATGCAAGCTCCAAGAAGGGGTACATGCCTGAGAAGAAGCCGGTGTGCTTCGCCATGAGATTGGTGTGCGGACCTCCTGCTTGGCTTAGTGATGTTGTCTGCATGTACTCGCATGCCAGCCTGCTGTTATGGCATGAGGATTGGGAGCGTAGGCGATGAGGAAGGATATTGGCAGCGTCCAGGGTGTTGCGTGAGGGAACCATCAGGCCGGCTGGAGTGCACGTCTAGGGCAGGGAACCCTAGGCGTGTAAGGAGGCTGAGGTAAGAAGGGATTAACCCTAATTCTTGCTTGAGTTTATTGATAGCATAGGCCTCTATTTATAGAGGATACAACCTGAGACTCTTATCCAAATATTAATTGATTCAGATTCTGGGCTCTTAACTAATTCGGGTACAAACTCATCTAATCTAGGAGGCTAGTTGTTGTGCATGCTTACAGCGTGTGTATGCCTGCCCCCACATAACATCTCTCCCTCCCTCAGATAACAGCTCAATCTCGAGCTGAAATGCTGGATAGTGCTCTCAAAAGGTCGCCAAATCTTCCCAAGTAGCATCTGCACCCTGAGTACAGTCCCATTGGACCAAGACTTGCCACATACCACGAGCACAACGTCCCTTCAAAGCTTGGACAGGAGTGGGGATCACACGACCATGTAGGACTGGAGGAAGTGGCAGAGGGGCTGCTGGAGCTGGTCCCTCATATTTCTTCAAAAGGCTGACATGAAAAACATTATGGATGCACGCGGCCGCTAGTAACTCCAACTTGTACGCCACCTTATTGATCTTGGCCATGATGCGGTAAGGACCAAAGAAACGTGACCCAATTTTACCATGTGTGACTCCTGGCAGAGAGGTCGTGGCGCGATGATGAAGACACAGCCATACCCACTCATCAACATCAAATAACAGATCGATGCTTGCCATCATAGATAGTCTTAACGTATTGCTGTGCCTGGAGAAGCCGATCCGAGCATCGGACAAGAAAAGGTCTTTGTCTTGGAGATCACGTTCCACGGCCTGTGTGCGAGCTTCACCAGTAGAGTAGCCCCGAAGTGAAGGCGGATCATGACCATATACCACACGAAAAGGTGTGTCCCGAAGTGCTGAATGATATGAAGTATTATAGCAGAATTCAGCCGAAGGAAGCCAACGAACCTAGTGACATGGCCAATCTCCTGTCATTCCCCACAAGTACATGGCAATAGTCTTGTTAACAATCTCGGACTGGCCATCTGACTGTGGGTGGTATGCCGAGCATATATGGACTGATGTGCCACACATAGAAAATAAATCCTTCCAAAAGTTGGATCTGAAAACTAGATCACGATCTGAGAAAATTGTAGAGGGAATATCATGAACGCGCACAATATCATTGAAGAAAGTGCGAGACACTGAGGATGTCGTATAAGGATGCACCAATGGTATAAAGTGGGCTGCCTTGGACAAGTGATCGACGATGGTCAAGATGACCGATTTGCCGCGCACACGGGGAGGCCCTCTACGAAATCCATCGAGACATCCATCCATACCGTAGTGGGAACCGGCAGGGGCAGTAGCAACCCGGAGGGGCGAAGATGCTCGGTCTTGTTGCGTTGACATGTGACGCAAGCCTTGACATAGTCGTGGACTGCTATCTGATCGTGAGGGACATGGAAATCATGACGGAGGCGGTGCAAAGTCTTCTGGATGCCCTCATGACTCCCTTCATGTGTAACCGCGAGGATTGCCGGGAGCAGCGGTGAGGCTACCAGAACATGGGCGCGCCGGCCGAATGTAACTAGGCCATCAGTCACTACCCAAGGTGCCGAGAGCTCCTCGGCCATGATCCAGCGGTGTAGATCGGCGAGAGCCATATCGGCAGTAGTCGCTGTTCGTAGGTCATCAAAGATGCTGAAGGCCATCCCAGATATAGCGTGGATAGACAGGGGATCTTCTTCATGGCAAGATAAGCATCGGCGATGACATTGAGGCGTCCTAGTTTAAATTCCACAGAGAAATCATAACCAAATAATTTGCTCACCCATTGATGTTGAGGAATTGTCGAGAGCCGCTAGTCGAGTAAGAACTTCAATCTATAATGATTTTTCCGAACGGTGAAAGTGTAACCCCAAAGATACGGTCTCCAATGTCGAACCGCTTGAACCAGCCCAATAAGCTTGAGGTGGCAACCTGCCAAAGATCGCTTGAAGTAGGCCAGAGGCCCAGCGCCCTGGTGAAGTACCGCGTAATGCCCGTCCCTGAGGTGTCGCACTCCACAATGAACAGCATCGAGAAATCAGGGAGCTGAAGAACTGGTGCTGATGTTAAGGCCGCCTTGAGCGTGGCGAACACCCGATCGGCCTCGTCGGACTAGACGAATCCCTCCTTCTTAAGGAGGTGTGTGAGGGGGGCCACCACCATCCCGAATGAAGCGTCGGTAATAGCTAGCCAACCCTAAGAACCTGTGCAAGGCGCACACAATTGTCGGGGTTGGCCAATTGATGACACCTTCCATCCATGGCAATGCCGGCAGCAGAGATCACATGGCCAAGATAGGCCACTGAAGGTTCCCTAAAGGTGCACTTGGTCCGCTTGAGAAAGAGGTGGTGCTACTGAAGGAGCTGGAAAACCACGCGCACATACCGGAGGTGATCTGCCCAAGATGCACTATAGATCAAAATATCGTCAAAAAACACAAGGATAAAGTGACATAGGTATGGACGGAGCACTTCATTCATTAATGCTTCGAAGGTAGCTGGCGCGTTAGTGAGACCAAACGCCATGACGAGGAACTCGAACAAGCCCTCGTGAGTGCGGAAGGCTGTCTTGGCGATGTCGTCTAGGTGCATTCGGACTTGGTGGTACCTAGAGCAAAGGTCAAGCTTGGTTAAGAACTGTGCTCCGGAGTTCATCCAAGAGCTCCTCAACCACTAGGATGGGAAACTTGTCCTTGATTGTCTGGTCATTAAGGGCACGATAATCGATGCAGAGGCACCACAAGTTGTCGTGTTTCTTGACGAGTAACACCGGAGCCAAAAAAGCAGAGCGGCTACATTGAATGAGGCCCTGAGCGAGTAGGGTCTGGCACTGCCGCTCAATCTAGTCCTTCCACGTCAGAGGGTACTGGTACGGCCAAACAACCACCGCCGTGGTGTCAACAAGGAGGTAGATGCAGTGGTCACAGGCTCGGGCTGGTGGCAGTCCATGCGGCTCGGTGAAGAGGGAAGTAAACTTGGTCGTGAGGCCCTCCATGAGGTCGGGTCCCGTTGTGGCAAGGGCATGTGGCACGTCCGGTGAAGAAGAGATGCCCTGCCACTGTACATAGTGATCACCCTGCCAGAAAGACATCGTCTATGTCATGCAGTCCTAGAGGATGGGCCCGAGCGAGCTGAGCCATTGGACACCAAGGACTGTGTCGTATCCACCGAGGGGCAGTGTGTAAAATTCAATGACGAAGGGTTCCCCGGTGATGGTTAGTGAGGTGTGACAACACAAACCACTACTGAGAACATGATCGCCGTTGGTGACGGCGACAGACAACCCAAAGCGCGGGGAGAGCATGGCCACAACACGGCTGACCTGCTCAACAGCGAGGAAATTGTGCATAGAGCCCGAGTCAACGAGAGCATAGAGCTTGATGCCGCCAATCATCACAAGTAATTGCATGGTACAGGGGCTGCGAACATTGAAGATGGTGAGCAAGGAAATCTGAGGGTTGTCCATGATGGCTAGGTCATAAGTTGTTTCATCATTGGGAATGACTTGGATCATGAAGATTTACTTGCAGGCATGGCCTGGGACGTACTTGTTGTCACAACTGAAGCAGAGGCCCTAGCAGCGGCGGTCATCCCGTTCAACCCAGGTGAGGAACTTGAAGGGTGGCACTGGTGCAGCACCGGACGCTAAAAGGGACTCCTAAGCGGAACCATCGGTGTAGGAGCCGGTTGGGAGAGAGGCACCCGAGGCTTGGATGGAGCCGGAGAAGGGGCTCGGACATTCGCGAGCCGTTCGAAAGCCTGAGACAGGTCCATTGCCACCTCCAGATTGAGAGGTGCCTCCATCTCGATCTGGGTCTTCAATGGCTCATCGAGATTCACCGTAAAAATATTGATTTGCATCCTGGAGTCGAGGTTACCCGCTCGGGCCAGCAGAGGCAAGAACCGCTCAATGCAGGCCTGGACAGAACCGTCTTGTTTGAGAGCGATGAGTTCACCGAGAGGATTGTGGCGGGTGGGAGGGCTGAGGCGCCAATTGACGTAATCGACGAAGTCGTGCCAAGATGGTACACCATGATCAGATTCCAAGCACATGTACCATTGTTGAGCTAAACCCGTCATGTGGTAGGTGGTTAACCATACACAATCCTCGTCCAGTGTTTGCTATCCCCAGAAGAATTGTTCGCATTGGTCGATCCAGAGAAGAGGGTCGGCCTATCCATCTAACACCGGGAAGGAGAGCTTGTAGGAGCATCACGTGTTACGGCGGGATGGGAGGAGGGGCTGGAAGAGGCCCGCGAGGCTTGTTATCGTCGCTTTTGACCTTGGAGCAAGAAGCCAAGCCATCGGGGAGCAAGGCAGCCGGTGCGCTAGCATTTTCCATTCACGTGAGCCGAGCATCCTAGCGGTCGAGGCGGATCCGCAGGGTGTCAAGTTGCCTAGCATGGGCGTCCATGCATGCGCACCAATCAAGGATGTGCTTGTAGGCCACTGTGATCTCCGCCAAAGTTTTGGCCATCTCGGCTTGAGTAGTGGCAGGATCGTCGCCGTCGTTGGCTATTCGTCATGGTAGAGGAAACGAAGGTCTCTGATACCAAACTTTTATGGCTTGAGGATTCGGAGCGTAGGCGATGCGGAAGGATGTTGGCAGCGTCTAGGGTGTTGCGTGAGGGAGCCATCAGGCCGGCTGGGGTGCACGTCTAGGTCAGGGAACCCTAAGCGTGTAAGGAGGCTAAGGCAGGAAGGGATTAACCTAATTCTTGCTTGATTTTATTGATAGCATAGGCCTCTATTTATAGAGGTTACTGTTGTGGCTAATCCTAACTCGGAACGAACAAAACACAATGAGATTTTGGTGCCGCGTAAGATTGCAACGTTTTCTGTTTTCTCTTCTCTTATTTATAGCCTATTACATGCTAACAAACTTGGAAACAAACTGAGCGTGATAACCGCGCCATCCCACGATTTACTCGATCTCTTTCCTAACTAACAAACTTAACTAATTTAGCTAACTTGCCGGTCAAGTCGTGGACATATCACGTATCATGACCGGACTCGGACTCAACCAAGTCTACAACCCGAGCAGCAGGATTCATATCTCAACACACCCCCTAAGCATGCTGCTCGGAGCTCACTTCAACAACGCCGAGTTTCTGCCTCATCTCGATGAACTTGACTCGACCCAGCGCCTTGGTGAGGATGTCGGCAAGCTGTCCGTCTGTACCGATGTGGTCGACTTCCACCTTGCCATCTTCAATGCATTCACGGATGAAATGAAACCGAGTGTCGATGTGCTTACTCCGGTCGTGATGCACTGGATTCCGACTGAGTGCGATCGCCGACTTGTTGTCAACACGCAGTTTCACTGTCGTTGGTGCGCTGCCGACTAGCTCTCCGAGTAGCCGACTGAGCCAGACGCCTTGGCAAGCCGTTGAGGCCGCAGCAATGTACTCGGCCTCGCAGGATGAGAGTGCGACTACCTTCTGCTTCTGCGATGTCCACGTGATGATGCTAGAGTTGAGGAAGAATGCGACTCCAGTCGTGCTCTTGCGGTCATCGACATCGCCAGCGAGGTCGCTATCGCTGAAACCCTGCAATACGGGTTCCTTCAAGTCGCCTCTCTTGTAGCAGCAACCATAAGCAGTGGTGCCGCTGATGTAGCGCAAAATCTGCTTCACCGCTGCCCAGTGTGCCGTAGTCGGTGACTCCATGTACCGACTCGCGATCCCGACTGCATACGTGATGTCGGGTCTGGTGTTGCAGAGATAACAGAGGCTCCCGACTACACTCCGATACCGAGTTGCGTCCACGGGTTCGCCGGAGGCCGACTTGCTCAGCTTCAGCCTATTCTCCATTGGAGTATGAGTGGGGTTGCAATTCTTCATGCTTGCCGCCTCGAGGATCTTCATGGCGTACGCACTCTGACAGAGCGTAATCGTGCCGTCCTTCTGCGCCACCTCGATCCCCAGATAGTAGCTCAGGAGCCCGAGATCGCTCATGTCGAAGAGGCGATGCATCTGGTCCTTGAACTCGTTGATCTCGTCGTGGCTTGTGCCAGTGATGATCAAATCGTCGACGTAGACGCCCACTACGAGGATTTTGTTGCCATTGCTTCTGCGGTACACGGCGTGCTCGAGTGGACTGCGCGTGAAGCCGAGTGACACGAGAGATGTGTTGAGTTTGGCATACCACGCGCGAGGTGCCTGACGCAGCCCGTACAACGCCTTGCGTAGTCGGAGCACCTTGCCTTCGTTGTCGAGTTCGACGAAGCCGGGTGGCTGGTGCACGTAGACTTCCTCCGCGAGGTCTCCGTTGAGGAACGCCGACTTGACGTCCATGTGATGCACCTGCCAGCCTTTGTGTGCAGCGAGGGCGAGTAGCAGGCGCACTGTCTCCATGCGTGCCACCGGAGCAAAGACTTCGTCGAAGTCCACCCCCTGTCGCTGAGCATATCCCTTAGCAACTAAGCGAGCTTTGTGCTTCACAACGTTACCTGAGGGATCCTTCTTGACTTTAAACACCTACTTGAGCCCTATAGCTCGGTGTCCAGTTGGGAGCGCCGCCAGCTCCCATGTCTTGTTACCGTGGATTGATGCGAGTTCGGCATCCATTGCCAACTTCCAGCAGACTTCATTCAATGCGTCTTGCACACTTGCGGGCTCCTCAGCTGCGACGAGGCACAAGCCGACTTGTTCAGCACACAAGTCAACTTCCTCCTTCCCCTCGTCGAGTTGTGTGAGGATGTCCGACAAGGTGCGGTAGCGACGTGGCGTGTGGTCGAGGTCGTGCCGAGCGAAGTTGGAACTCGGCGACTCGGTACTCGGCGATACTCGGCCAGCAGAGTCGGCCATTGGCGACTCGGAGTCGGAGGTCGGGGCCGACTTCTCGGAAGACGGGGAAGTCGGGGCCGACTGCTCGGAGTCAGAACACCCTGGAGTCGACTTCGCGGGAGTCGGCGTGTCGTGGTACTCGACCACCAGCTTCTCGTCCAAGAATGGTGCGGTGCCGTGTGCACCCGTCGACCAGTTCCACCTTCGTTGTTCTTCAAACGTGACGTCACGTGTCACGTGAAGCTTCTTCGTAGCCGGATCGTATACCCGGTAGGCTTTGGCTCCTTCCTCGTAGCCAACGAAGATCATTGGCGTTGATCGATCGGCAAGTTTGTCGATGCCGGGGCCGAGTCGCTTGACGTGAGCGACGCAGCCGAATGTGCGAAGATGGTGCACCGCAGGCTTCCGCTTGTGCCACGCCTCGTAAGGCGTTTTGCCGTCAACACTGCGTGTTGGTGCACGGTTGAGCAGATACACCGCTGTCTTCACAGCTTCGCCCCAGAACTCGGCCGGCACTGTCATGCCTTTCAGCAGGCAACGTGCCATCTCAACTACCGTTTGGTTGCGCCGTTCCACCACGCCGTTTTGCTGCGGTGAGTAGGGCGCGGTGGTCTGGTGCTGGATGCCTCCATCCTCGCAGAAGCGTTGGAACTCGCCGGAGTTGAACTCGCCACCGCGGTCTGACCGGAATGCCAACAGCCTGCACCCGGACTCGGCCTCGGCGAGTGCCTTGATCTTCTTGAAGCGTCGAAACGCCTCGTCCTTCATTTTGATCACCTCGAGCCACATGTACCTGCTGTAGTCGTCGACGATGAGGAGGAAATAGCGATTACCTCCTGCTGTCGCAGGTGTGATTGGTCCACACAAGTCGCTGTGGACCAACTCGAGGACGCGTTCCGCGCGGTACGTCGATGCTTGCGGGAACGGGAGTCGGTGTTGCTTGCCGAGTGCACAGCCGTCGCAGAACTTCGTGACTCGTTCGATGAGTGGTACTCCTTCAGCCATGCCGAGTCGTCCGAGGTTGTGCAGCGCACGAAAGTTCAGATGACCGTAGCGTGCATGCCACAGCCATGCTACGTCATCTGACTCGGCCAACATGCACACAGGCTTCGCGGGGGTCAGAGGCAGCACGTAAAGTCGACCGTGATTCCTCCTGACCCGCGCGAGTAGTCAGCTGGCCGGGTCCCGAAGTCAGAGCCAACCGTGACGAATATGAGTTTCGCAACCCAACTCGTCCATCTGGCCAATGCTGATGATGTTGCTCCGTAGTCGGGGAATGAAGTATACCTCTGAGAGCCGCAGATGTTCGCCGTTGCTGCACTCGAAGAGGATGATCCCCTTGCCCTCGATCTGGACCTCCGTGGCGTCGCCGAGTTTGACGAAGCCCTTGACGCCGGTGTCCAACTCGGAGAAGATCTCGCGACGCCCAGTCATGTGGCTACTGGCACCCGTGTCCAAGTACCACGACGTGTCGTAGCACTCACCGTCCTTGGCAACTCGAGCTTGCGAGCGTTCCTCGTTGAGTAGCACGTGTTGAGCTGGTTGCTCAATCAAGTCGGCGTGCGTGCACGTCGTGGCAAGGAGGAGCGCGGGTTCGTTGTCGTCGCCCTTCGCCAGGTTAGCTCGCTCCTTCCGTTCACGACGCGGCGCCTTGCAGTTCCTGGAGAAGTGACCGTATTTGTTACAATTGTAACATTTGACCTGCGACATGTCACGTTCGCCACCGGATCTGCCTTCCTGTGTACCGCCGACTTGATCACCACCATCCCGAGCGCCGCGGCTGTCGTTGCCGCGCCTACGGTTTGGTGCCTTGCCGAGTTGACGACTCGGACTGCCGTTGGAGCCTTGCCCCTGGGCGGCCGTACGCTCCTTCCGTCGCGCGTTCCACTGCTCCTCCGTGAGCAGTAGTCGACTGCCGCTGCCGACTTGTGTGTCGTCGGGGAAGTAGCATTCTTCGGCCGAACGCAGTCGCCCCATCAACTCGTCGACCGTCATGTCGTTTAGATCAAGCAAAGTCTCGATGGACAGTGCGATCTGATTGTATCGAGGAGGAAGAACTCGGAGGATTTTTCTCACAACGTTCATGTCCTCAACGATATCGCCGAGTGAGCGCAGGTTGTTGACGATGTTCGTGATGCGCATCCCGAACGCATCCAGCGTTTCGCCGTCGTGGAACGTGAGATGCTCGAACTCGGTGCATAGTCGTTGCGCCATAGACTCACGCACACAAGCAACACCCATGCGCATGACCTTCACCGTGTCCCACGCCTCCTTCGCCGACTTCTTCACCGCAAGCGTGCCGATCATCTCGTTTGGCACGGCTCGCAGGATTGCAGCGAGCGCAGACTTGTCGTCGCGTACGCTCGCCGCGTTGCCTTCCACCGCATCCCACAAACCTTGGGATTCCAAGGTGATTTGCATCACCAGAGCCCACTCGATGTAGTTCGTCGCGGTGAGGGTCAGGTAGACGGCGCTGCTGCTCGGGATGTAGCGCTCCTGCACCACACGCTCGTGGACGACGATCTCGTTGCCACCCCTTCGTCCTCGACTGCGTCCGCGGCTTTCTGCTCGTGTCCGCGGAGGCGTCCTAGACGTCCCATCAGCGCCGCCGTCCATGATCCCAGAGACGTCAACCTGGCTCTGATACCAATTGTTGTGGCTAATCCTAACTCGGAACGAACAAAACACAATGAGATTTTGGTGCCGCGTAAGATTGCGACGTTTTCTGTTTTCTCTTATCTTATTTATAGCCTATTACATGCTAACAAACTTGGAAACAAACCAAGCGTGATAACCGCGCCATCCCACGATTTACTCGATCTCTTTCCTAACTAACAAACTTAACTAATTTAGCTAACTTGCCGGTCAAGTCGTGGACACATCACATATCATGACCGGACTCGGACTCAACCAAGTCTACAACCCGAGCAGCAGGATTCATATCTCAACAGTTACAACCTGATACTCTTATCCTAATACTAACTAATTCAGATTCTAGACTCTTAATTAATTCGGATACAAACTCATCTAATCTAGGAGGCTGGCTGTTTGCACGCTTACGTCGTGGGTATATATGCCTACCCCCGCATAACACCTGCGGATATGGATCAGCGAGGACATCACTGGGAGCGTGCTCCCACAGGACTACACCACCGCAGCAACGTCTAGCGGGGCCACCACAATGAATGGAAGATGCTCCATCAACACCTATCTTCTGGCAGAAAGAGAGAGGGTGCAGGTGGTGCCTGACAAGCGATCGAGGCGCATTGGCGCCCAGACGGACGTTCATCTGAGTGGAGCTCCGGTGGCGTTCCTTTCTCTAGCGCGTCCTCGGTACTCCTTCGGATTGTTCTGCTTGAAGTTGTTCTTGCTTATTCACTCCCCTTTTTTCCTTGTGCTTTCTCTCTTGAGTCGAACCATTGCCTTGAGAGACAATCACGTTTGTTGCCAATAATTCCCAGTGACGCACAGAAAGTGTTTGTGTTAATGATTAAGAGGGAATCGCTATGGCACATCAAGCGCTTGTGTTAGTGGAGCTTTGTGCTTATTGCTCCAGGAAAGTCGTCTGGTCAGCACAAGAATATGCTAAGATCTTGATTTCTCGTTTAGTTTGCACAGATAGGATTTTTTTAATAAATAAAACTTGCATATACAAGGATATATTTGCCAAACAATAATCCCCATAGACTGCCCCTAGGCCAGCTCAGCTGCCACCGGTGCATTTCAGTCTGACGTGGCATGAATGTGGGAAGGTTTGGACCAAATGTGAACCACTTGACCAGGTTTACGGTGCTAAATTTTTGTTTTTCGAGTTGTTGGACCCAGATGATCCCACACGTCAAGTTCACAGACCTTAATGCAATTTACTCAACTAGTAATTAGTCAAGTAGGATAGCTTGAAAGCCGAAACATGGTATCGATTGTCCCAAAAAGTTCATCATAGTTCACATTAACAACCACAGGGCACAAAAGAATCACTAAAAGGTATCATATACAGATGGTTTATATAAAAATCGAGTTCGCACCTGCTGAGCTTATAGGTGGGCTACAGAGCATGGGCTGCAAGCTTGCAAGGAAGGTCAAGCTTGCAACGAAGGTCCCGGGCGGTCAGTGCGCTCCCGCTCCATCCTGCAGCATTAAAGATGAGAAGATGAGAATGCACTCAAGACATAAGTCGCAAGCTGAGCTGATCGGGAAATCGTTGAAAAGAGGCAAGGATCGGTTCAAATCAGAAGGGCATTCCACGCCCAGCTACAGGGTGTTTGGATTGTGCCCTGTCGGCGCCGCGCCCGTGCACCCCTACGCGGATGCGCACGCCCATAAACATATCAGGGCGGACTGGGCTCCCGCCTCTCCGTTGCGCCGGCGCATTCCGTTGAGCACCTCGCGGGCGGCGCGAGAGCGACAGAGAGCGAGAGATGTATCCAGTCAAAGACACCGAAGGGAAGAGTTTCCCCGCTTTGTAAGTCAACTGGCCTAAGAACTATCCGTTCTTTCCTCACAAAGATGCGGATCGAATCGAGAGGACAGCGATTTCTTCTGCCCAAACGCTAAAAAGCCCCAACAATAGAATTGCCGAGCGAAATCAGGGCCCAAACGCCGAGCAATCGATCAGCTTGGAAAACATCGATCTAGTCACACAGAGCATCCGAACAGAGTACTTAGTCCAATACGCATCTCGGGGCAGCGACAGAATTTACAAAGCGAGACAAACTAAAACGGCTAATGAACTGATTCATCCCAGAGATGCGATAAGAGAATGTCTGATTAATCTTCATCTAGTGCAAGAAAAATACGCACCTGTTGATCGCAATGGAGATTACTGGTGAGAGAGGAGACCTTGACGTGGGGTCCGGGGGGAAATGCAATGAGCTAGCTGCAGCTCCTTTGCTTTGCTCTTTACTTTTCCGGGTCAAGTCTCCGTCTTTGTCCCTACTTGTCTTTTAAAAAGTCTGGAATTTAGTGAACACTCACTAGTGACAGTATTTTAATACGACACCTCACGTCGGTAAGGCCCACTGCCATACACACGTCGCGATAATTGCGTGTACCACTTCCGTTTAAAGATACTTGACATTTTTTCTAGGTACGCTATCCAAATTTAATCATTGACTTCATATTTGTACTATTACATTTACAAAATGACGTGGAAGTGTAAAGTTACAAGAATACTCCCCTATTTGTACATACGTATTGTTTTCGATACGGACACCATCTTCAACTTGCAACATTAACCGTTACTTTGCACACTAATTTGTTAATAAAAATTTATAAACTTACAATAAAATGAAAATATTAGTCATTATAAATCTAATGATGATATTTTCATTCAACCAACCTAAACAATTTTGTATATATCACTTTTCAAGGTGTGAAAAATGTGACTTCGCACTTTCCAGAACGTCATCTATTTCTGAAATATTTCAATCACACAGTGATTTCCTCTGTTGTTGCATAATTGTGTTTTAATCGTTGCAACCACTCAAATTTTTATTGCAATCATGAATTATTTTTGTTGCAATGTTCTTGAGCAAGGTTTTCCCAAGTATGTTTCATTGTGTTGCACAAGTGCAACTCTAATGCTGAACCCGATTATGTTGCAATCGTCTACAATTTTTGTTGCATAAGGTCTCTAAATCTGCTGCATTTGTTGCATGAGTGTATATTTTATGTTGCAATGGCACAAATAATCGAGAAGGCGATGGCTGCCACGAACAAGTGCCATGGCGAGGCGCCCACCTACGTCGGCGGCAGTGGGGCGTGTGCTCGCGGAGCTCTGTGCATGAGGATGTAGAGGGGGAGGAGAAGTT
>JAGXJF010003201.1:0-69734 GCA_019208055.1 Stipa capillata | reverse complement strand
CCCGATGGACTCTATCATCTCGTAATCCTCACCACCCAGTTGATTACACGAGTATTCACCTTCCTGTTTTTACTGAGAAAAATACAACAAAGATTCTAGAGAATCTAGCTTAACAGCCAAATCAAGAATGTTTCGCACCATAGTTCACCCTAAACCCCATACGAAGGATGGTATAGAGAAAGGGAAGGTAAGGAAGCCGAACGAACGACCGAATAAAACAGCAGAAGAACATTAAATATAACAGACATGTTCCTGTCAGTATCAGCCTGTGCTACGTCTCATGGATGACCGATATGCAATGCAATCATGGAGATGCAATCTGTCAATCTTTAAAATCAAACCTGAAGACAAAATGATTGTACACCACTTCTCACGACATACTCTTGCATGAACAGACATGTGGAGAAACTATGTTTTATAGAATACGTACATATTTCATCCTTACTAATTGATTTTAGCAAACACCAATCAACTTATTGATCAACCACAACCAAAATCAGTAGAAGAATACGTACTTCTTCTACTCCGAAATCTAAACAAGCTACTCCGAGATACCAATATTTTTTCTGAATAACCCAGGGAAGATTATCTACGGGGTGGGAGCGTCTGCTCACCCGGTTAAATAGTACAAGGGGGTGCCTTTGGTCGTCACGACTATGACCAATCGCTACTGCTTCTGGCGATAACTGACAAATCGCCAAGACGTGTGTCTGGCGATTACTGACAAATCAGTTATCGCCATGGCATCTGGCGATTCAATAATATATCGTTCTGGCTGGTCGGCCGACGAGGGGGCAACTGCAAAAAGAACTGGTGTGATAAGAGGCATATGCTCAATGATGAACAGGATGATACAGCTCTAGTTGCTAGAGGCATATGCTGGAGGCAGAGGACATGGACACAGCTGGAATAGATCCAGGGGGAGGACGCGAATAAAAAAGGGCTATGAAATCAGGATAAATCCAGCGGAAGGATAGTGTTAGAGCATCCACCGCGTTTGTTCTAACATGATGTATTACATTATATTCTATCAGCACTTTAGTACTGTATTACATTATATTCTATCAGCACTTCGTATTTCGAGTACCATTTGTTCTACTGAATTGCATGGAACACTCAGTTTATTTCTTCGAAATATAGAGTTCGATACATCGTTAGCACTACGCATGGCGTGACAACACGGTACGATAACATTCGCATACAGCCAAACAACCTAATAGAATATTGAAATAGCTACTCAGGGCCTTTCAGATATTTTCCCTTCCTCATACGACGAGCGTGAGCTTCCTCCCCTTCTTCCTTCGCGCGACGCGCCATCTCGCGCTTCCTCGCCCTTTCGGCCTCACGTGCCTCCGCAGCTCGACGTTCCGCCTCCTCCTTTTCTTTGCGTTGCATCTCCTGCCAACGCTTTCTCTTCTCCTCCTCCTCTTCCTCGTGCATGCGTTCCTCAATCCGACCTCGAGCACAGACAACCATCCACCTGAGTTCTTCCTCATTCTCTTTCGATTGGGTCACGTCCAGCCACTGTATGTAGTCACATATAGTAGGTCGAGACTGCAAGCAAACGACTGTTACCATAGTATTGCATCGTGTTAGAAATGCGGGTATGTGTGAGTTTTACCCTTTCACGCCGTGTGCGCATGCCAAACTTCGGTGGCTCTTCGTCGTAGTTAGCACACATGAAGAACCTTCTTCCGTACGTGTAGCCGAACTCATCCGACCTCATCAGTCTGCACGGATCTTGGCACCAGCAATGGGGAACTTCGACACCTGCGGGCAGGTCGGCAACCATCTTCTGCTTCGACATCTCGTCAGCATCAGATGAGGCCATTCCTGCCATTTTGGAATACGCCATAGTTACTATTTTTAGAAAACTAAACAAAATAATAACACAACTATTTACCTCACACCGCCCTAAACCCTAAACCCTACTTCCGAGAGCTTATTTCTTCTCACCTCGCTCCCAAACCCTAATCCCTCTCCCTCTCTTCTCTGTATCGATTTTTCAATTTTCCATGAATTGGTGGAAGGTAGAGACAGGTGAGGGGTGAATAAATAGAGAGCGCGCATGAGGCGGGCAGGAGAGCGGGCAGGAGGCTTAGGATTCTCACTTCACAGGCAGGAGGTGACCTTCACGGGCGACAAAAGGACGCTGGAGGGGGGCAGGGTGGCGCAGGGCCACTTTCGGCGCGAAATCGCCACGAGCCGTGGCGATTAGGGAAAATCGCCACGGCTCGTGGCGATTACGGGAAATCGCCATGGCTTCTGGCGATTACGTCCAACCGCCATGGCGCTTGACGATTCAGTATTGAATCGGCACATGCGCTGGCGGTTACGCAGAAATCGCCACGGGTCATGGCGATTGGGCCCTACCGCCATGACCCATGGCGATTGAAGGTTATTTTTGCAATTTTTTCAGTAGCGGTATTATTTCTGAAATTTCTGGAAAAAAAATAATATTTAAAAAAAAACTCTGAAAAACGTGCTACTGCCTTCTTCGCTAGCTTCAACGGGCGGAAGGGGTGTCAGGGTTAAGGTTTCTTATGTTAGAAATAGGTTCACCGTGTCCTCGTCGTACAAGCGAGGGAGGCCGATGATGCGGCGGCGTTTTTTAAAATCTGAGAATGTTAGGTTGCACGAGAAGGCACCCTCAAGTGGTGGTGGTGTGGGCGAAGGAGCGGGGACCTTGCTAAAAGAGCGAAGAGGCACAGCACGCAGCGCCTGATACCGGTTTAGGAGGAGGCCGTCGAGTCAAAGCTCTGATAGTAGTCTTAGGAGAAAGATGAACGTGAGCTAGAGGAGAAGGATGAACAAGAGGAAGATAATTAACTTAGCCAACGTGCTACTGCAGGTGCATTAGATGTCACCTTGTCATATACCAACATGCTTTGGAAATACATGTCATTCCACGCATTAGCATACGACTAGAGTTACATTGCTATGGAATCGGCAGCTCTTCGGTGGCCGATGATGTAAGCTATAATTATTTGTGGGATATCAGTTTCTCTTTTTCATGAGAGAGAAAGAGAGCGAAATTTTCTATTAGGCTCTTAACCAGCTCCAGCCATCGAAACCCCGTTCACCCATTTAGAGCATAAATTCCTTAGACCAAATCTATGCAAAAATCTCATGCCCGTACATTGGAAATCCGTGGGTTTCAGACATACATGAACTGTATACACTAAACTACGCAAAAATTGAAAATCAGTGGGTTTCAAACATTTTCTAGCGACAGATGGGCCGATGATCTAAGCGGTGGGTGCGAGGTGGTTCGCTTCCAACTATTTTGGTTCAATGCCTAGAATTGAACCAATGTGTCGTAGTTAACTGGAGCGCATGTATGCGTGTGAGTTAAATGAGACAACACATGAGCCCCACCTGACAGAAAAGCATGCCCTAACGAACTGAAGATGGCCCAGTTATCTCCAGGCCTGTTTATTTGGTTTCGGCTGTAGAGCTGGCTGGGCAGAATAGCATGGTCACACTCTTGGTTGTTCGGGCTGTCGTGGCGCAATTTTCTTACATGGACTCCAACGGGCCAAAATTATACGGTTGCACCTCTCAAGCCTCCACCTCCTTTTTGCCGTTGCCGCGAACAGACGTACAGGTCGTGAGCTTTCCCCGCCAACTCCGTTCCCTCAGGCCGCAGCCCCGTGTCCGTCCACTCGCCTGCCCACCACCTCCACCACCACCAATGCCGCCCGGTCGCTCCCCCGCAACGACCCTCCCGCTCCCACCCTCCAAAGCGGCCGCCCCCTCCCCGGACCCCTCGCTAGTGTCGCCGTCCCCACCCGCTCCCCCTCATCCTCCTTTCCGCTGGCCCACATGACAGCCGCGGTGCTCCTGCTAGCCGGCCGCCGTCGCCGCCGCGCTCCTGCCGGCAGCGGCGGAGGCGGCGTGGAAACCACACGAAGAAGGGCACCGTCGTCTCCTACGACGAGCGGTCCCTCATGATCGACGGCAGGAGGGACCTCTTCTTCTCCGGCGCCATCCACTACCCCCGGAGCCCGCCGGAGATGTGGCCCAAGCTCCTCAAGCTCGCCAAGGAACGCAGCCACGACACCATCGAGACCTACGTCTTCTGGAACGCCCACGAGCCCGATCCCGGTAAGGTACCTAACACTCTTCACCACTGCTTCGATCAGCACCACGGCAAAAAAAATGTGGGAAGATAGGTGAGGTGGGGATGCAGCTCACCTGTTGCATGTGTTGCAGTACTATTTCGAAGGCAGGTTCGCCCTCATCAAGTTTCTCAGCTGATCGAGGACAACGACATGTACGCGCTCGTGCGCATCGGGCCATTCATCCAGGCAGAATGGAACCACGGGTTCGATCGCTTGACAGAATTTATTAGCCAATTTTGTGCTGCGCAATCTTGGCATGCTCAGCTCGTCTGATTGCTTCTTCTGTTTTCGATTTTGTTCTCTTCCCCCAGTGGCTTGCCGTATTGGCTTAAGGGGATTGAGCACATCATATTCGGGGCAAACAACGAGCCTTACAAGGTAACCAACCACAGAGTTGCAAGCCTGGTGTGCATATACATATATATTTCAGACCGATGCGTAATGGTGTTATCAATGCAGAGAGAAATGGAGAAGTTTGTGAGCTTCATAGTGCAAAAGTTGAAGGATGCGAACATGTTCGCGTCCCAAGGAGGACCCATCATTCTAGCCCAGGTCAGTTAAATTAAAATTCTGACTGCACGATGTCATATATCTACATATCTTTATGGCATATAGTGCATGCATGCCGGTGATTCATGCTCCGTGCAATTTTGACACATCGAGAATGAGTATGGGAATATTAAAAAGGATCATATAACAGATGGTGCTAAGTACCTTGAATGGGCCGCCCAAATGGCCCTTAGCACCGACATTGGAATCCCGTGGATAATGTGCAAGCAAACTTCGGCTCCTGGTTAAGTGGTAACTCTTTTACCAAACTTGTGATGAACACGGAACGCCTAAACATGCGTTATTAAATGCTAAAAACGCGAGTTCCTGGTCTCAGTACTATCACAAATCCGGTGATGGGGAGTTTTTCTCGATTCCTGCGAATTAAACTGTTTTTGTGAAATTCCTGCGTCCCAAAGAGGCTCTAAATTTGAAGATCTTTTATACAGACAATATAAATGACAATATTCTATCCAGAGATGTGTTCCTTCGTTTCCTTTTAATTTGTGCCTCACTCTCAGTAGATCCCTACTTGCAACGGAAGGCACTGTAGGGACACATGGATATTGCGTGACAAAAATAAGCCTCGCCTTTGGACTGAGAATTGGACTGCACAGTAAGTTCAAGTAATTCATACTCAACATTCTACTTGTTTTGCCAAAATATGTACGGGCGTGATGCATATGGAGATGCACGGTAGGAAGAATGGAATGGAAGATGTAGCACTGGTATTAATACCTTTTCTGCTCTGTCAACTTATGATCATCCAAACATGTTAACTGCATTTGCATATATCTAGTATGTGATTACCATTATATTGATAATGCCATACTACCAGCATCCTAACCGTGAATTATGTGGTAATTCAATGTGGATATATGAAGATAAAAAAACCTTTGCCTTTTGGCTTCAGAAGAGAAAGACAAAACTGCTTTCATCATTTCCGTACATAAAGACTAGAGATGTTTTGTGTGACTGTTCTGTAACTTAACAATCAATCTTGTTCCGGGCTTGACTAGTTTCCTGCACCTGCAGGCACACAACTATGAGTTGCCTGATGAAAAGCTGTGCTTGGCTTTCCTCTCCAACAAACAACACAGGGGAGGATGGTACTCTGGTCTTCCGAGGGCAGTATTACATACCGAGCCGTTCGGTCTCCTTCCTTGCGGATTGCAAGAACGTGGTATACAATACAAAGAGAGTATGTACATTGCATAATCTTGCCACAACCTAGTTAGAGCCTAGCTTCAGTGGTGATAAAGTAACAATACTAAATTTTTCAAAAACAATTTAAATGCAAAATCATCAAAAAATTCGAAATCATTTGGGTCTCGTTTCTTTTTCTCTCGGCCCACGATCCATCTCCTTAGCCCATTTGGCCCAACTCCTCATCTCCTTCCCTACGTCGCCGCCGCCTGATGAACCATCACCACTCGTTGCGCTGTCCTCTACTCAACGCCAGTAAATGGGTGGGCCCCGTTTCTCTGCAGTGACGTCGCTCCCGACATCGCCTTTCCACGCGTCGCTCACATCTACCCCTTGCTCTGCCCCGCTGCTCTTCTCCTCTCTCAGCACCGCCCGTCACCGCCTGCAATAGCTCGCTGCCCGAGCTCTCCCGCCTGCCGAGCAGCCAACGTCTCGCCACAAATTCCGAGCGCAGCAAAGCTCCTGCGCCAGCGAGCTCATCTCCTCAGGCCTCGCCTCGGTGCCCTGAGTAATCTGACCGCTCCTCGTCCCTATAAATTCCTTGCCGGGCTCTCTCCCGAGCTCCCTCTCCGCACACACAAGAACCTCCACCTTCTCCTCAACCTCCCGCACCACTTCCTCACATTCCCAAGTTCCGGCAAGCTCGCCACCGGCGCCTCTAACTTCGGTAAGGTGAGGCCAAGCCCACCTCCACGCCGCCGAGCTCCTCCTCCCATAGCAACGCCCCCATTTCTCCCAAAAAATGGAATCCCCACGTCCTCCCGAGCCTCACCAAGTTTCCCGCCGCCAGCGGCGAGCCTCACCGGTGACCAATTTACCCTCCCATCGCCGGCGGACACCCCTCCTCTGCTTTCTTGCCCTATTCCCCAATCCGAGCCGCCGGCTTGATTTGAAATCGAACCGAGCCGACCTCCGCGAATCGTGCCCCTTCAGGCTGCTAAAATTAGAGCCAAGCCGCTCGGCTCTTCCCTTCTTAGGCCGGCTCTGATCTTTTTTTGGGCCGGTTTCTGATCCCTACTGGGTCAAGCCCATTTAGCTATAGGATTTATTTTTTCCTTTATTTAAAACCAGAGCCCAATTATTTTAACCCACAAGGCCCAACCCAAACCCAAATCTAACCCAACCCTGATATCCAACCCAACCCGACCCGAAAACCCTAACGGGCCGATACAATTTCACGGGCCCGACTCGACTTGAAAACCTCGAAACCCTAAAAACACAACTATATACCGTTTTGATCGTCTCGACACCACGATTTCATTTCTCCACACTATTAGACCCAGTTCCCACCTTTTAACATCCAAAACCCGCAAAAACTCTTCTATACCACATATACCTCCAATCCTAATTCCATTCCTAAACATCCCACACACCCCACCTTCCTATTTATAGTATTATTTTTTAATTATTTTACATTTTGCTCTCAGCTCGCATTCGTCGAGCCTAGACTTATATATGCTTGTTTGCTTGGATCTTTTTGCAAATAGGACACGGTAGTAATGATCAGACGCCCAAGAAAGATCCTGAAGGGGAAGATTTTCCAGACGACAACGATCTGACCGACTTCGGTGCAGTAGGCAAGTCAAACTCATTTGTTCACGTTGATCCCAATTACCTGCTATTTATTGTATTACTAGTTTAGTTAATTATTTCTTGCATGTTTATTTGGTACGAGATATTTTTGAATGACATGCTTGTGTAGTTAGCACCTACCACCCCACAGCCCCAGCTATTTTTGCAGGGCATATTCACCTTGAAGACCTTAGATTAAAAATAAATCATATCAGTATCCTTTACCGGCATTAGAGGTTAGGTTAGAATATATTTGGGAACACCAATGACCCTAGATCAAAACTTGGAGAATGTGGTTTTCAAATAAATTGCCGATGGTTGGGGATAGAGAAGATGGATCCTTTCATGTATTGAATGCGCAGCCATACCCCTTCCGTGGAGTAAGGGTTTACTCAGGGCAGTTAAGGACAAGACCCTTGTGCTAAGTGATGAACACATAACCGTTCAACCACATGTTTGACTTGTCAAACCTGGCCTAGTAAATCTGCTCTACCCGCAGAACAACTACATAATAGCTTGCCGTTCCTCTTCTCTGGAAGGCCCATAGAAACGAAAGAGGTGATAGGTCATTTATTGGGAAATCACAACTGGAACTCACCTGACTCTCGGATCGCGAAGTTGACACTGGCCCGTCGGTTCCCGGGAGAGCGAGTGACATAATGTTCGTGGGTAGAAACTTCAAAAGATAAAGCAGATAAAAAATCTTTGGTATCTTACCTCTGTCGATGCACCGATAGGCGTGTGTAAATTTGCAATGACACTAAGAGGTACAGATATCATGTGGGTAAAGCCGAGCAACTCTGCAGAGTTAAATCAAATGGTATTCGAATACGCCATGCTTTCGATTAATGAAGCTATGTTTAGAGATGATTCTCGATACGAGGCATAAAGTAGAATTTGGTAATGATCAGTTGAATCTGATGATGACCAACAGGGTTACTAAAAATATAATATTTTACTATCCAAATGTTTAAAAGAAGAAATTTTAAATGCTAAGATGGAGATTAGGGCTATGCATCCACCAAATGATAAACCTTATACCCCTCCTTTGAAATCCGAGGCACGTAGCTATGTAGTGCATTTTTCCAACGTGGCTTGCTGAGTACGTCATATACTCATTACTGCACCAATCATCAAATAAGACAAAGGAGAATCTTTGATGAAGAATATTTCAATGGTGACAAGTATAACTTCTAGGTCTTATCCGCGCTCGAGGAGCCTGTGGTGTAGGTCCCTTTTGATTGTAATATAAACTTTGGGATTGGATGCCGCAGTCAATTGTAAGATAAACTAAGCGTATTTTCCGGTTCTGTAATAAAATTTGAATGTTTATCGCTGTGTTAGCAATTGAGAAACTCCTGGGCAATTGCAGGCATTATCTCGCGACTCCGAAAATCGGGGTTGTGACAATGGCTACCTGACTTGTGTTATACGTATGTTGCGCTAGGTGTTTGTGCAACATAGCGAAAGGTCATTCCACATCGCTGACGAGACGAGAAAGAATAATGTGTGGGAGAGCCGATTCCGAGGTTTTAAAAAACTAATGTCAAGAGAAGGGAACCCCTCGAGCAGTATAACCTGACCAAGGACAGAACTGACTACTTGTGGTACACCACAAGGTGTTGTTTTGCTTATCAGACCTTCATTCCTGCTCAATATTATCAGCGTTTCTTTACTTTTCTCACAGGCGGAAAGATGCCGAATCCATTTTGTTTATAATGATTGTGCAGCTTTCACTTGTAGATGACACCGTCAAGGCCTCACGGACGAGCTCTCTGTGACCAGGAACAAGAGACGGCAGACCACATGTGCATCCAATGTTCCTACTCACGAGCTGCATGGGCAGAAATATTCCCGCGTTGCGGCATTGGTGTCACGGCGTTGCCTGGGCCGAACGACAAGACCATCAACTAGTGGCCAGAGATGCGCCGCCGAGTCAAAAAGCAAAAGCCCAAGGGTCTCAACACCCTGGTCTTGCTCGTCATATGGATGCTCTAGAAGGAACGCAACGCACACGTGTTTGACAGCGCAAGCATCCAGCAGACTTGCAGCCGTATCTAGCAAGAAGCACAGCTTTGGATTCACGCCGGAGCGATAGGGTTGAGTAACATCTGGAGAATAGGTCCTTACCTATGAGTTGGGCGTTGTGTTGTATAGTGTCTGCAATTGGGTATGCCCACCCTAGTCGCGGAAGCCACTAGGCTGGCAACGGCCTACAAGTGTGCATTGTACCAAACAATCTATTCCATTCTTCTAATACATGACATGCAAAGCCTTTGCGTGTTCGAAAAAAAGCTTTCACTTGGAGACGGACGATTTGCGTTTTAGACGCGACATCCGGCCTGTGTGGTTCAGGTCAAAAGCAGTGCACACGCAGTGATGGGATTTGTCAATGATGCCTTCGTAGGTAACTTGGACCAACTCTGTAACAATTTTGCTTACACACCAATTGCAAGAACTAACAACTGTACTAAAAGAGGACTCATAACTACTATCTACGTAGGGAGTGGGCACAGAAGCAAGAGAGACAAGGGTTTCGTGTTCGTAAAGCCCATTGATCTGAAAATTGGTGTCAGCCATCTCGCACTGCTGTCATTGTCCATGGGAATGAAGGTAATATCTGTCAGTTTTAGGTCCTAACTGGTTAGGTGGCGGATGCACATAATTTATAGAGGGGTGTTGATCTGTAATAGTTCTATTTGCATATCTCTGTTGTTTGCAGGACAGTGGTGGTGAACTCGTTTCAGTAAAGGGCAGCATTCAGGATTGCAGAATACAGGATCTCAACACTGGGACATTGGACTTACAAGGCAATGGCTGGGGCCATAAGGTACATGCCATTGCACTTAAGATTTGAGGAAAGAATACGCTTTTCATTGGCGCATCGAGGCATATTGCACTCATATATTAAGAAATGATCACCTCCGTGCTTGTGTCAAATAGATCAAATTGGACGGTGATGAGAAGGAGATTTACACGGAGAAAGGCATGGGCACTGTTAAGTGGAAACCGGCTGAAAATGAGCGGGCTGTCACCTGGTACAAGGTAAGCTGAACCACCAAAAGGAACATCATACATTCATTCCCTTCAATCTTTGCTTCCAACTCTCAGTGCCACTGTCTTTTCAATGTCATGTCAGAGGTACTTTGACGAGCCAGACGGCGAGGATCCAGTTGTTCTTGACATGAGCTCTCTGAGCAAGGGTATGATGTTCGTGAACGGCGAAGGCGTGGGTCGTTACTGGACCTCATACAAAACACTTGCCGGACTTCCTTCCCAGGCACACTGTAAGAAAGTTCAGCACTCCCAAAGTGAAGAAGATCGTTGCGAATGTACGCACACTTCCCATTGGCAATGCGCATCATCTGTTATACTGATAGCTTATCATGGATCACATTTTGTTTGTTCTCGGCTACGATTGGTGATCGATCTCTGGAGTCTATGAACAGGAATGCCTCGGCAAGAAGTCCTGCGTGCTGCCGGTGGTACTCACGGTGTACGGAGCGGATATAAACTGCCCTGGGACGACGGCCACGCTGGCGGTGCAGGTGAGATGCCACAGGACAGATAAGAAGGGCGATTAAGAGTAATTAGAAAATCGGTGCCTTCTATGGGCTCCTGCACTTGTTTGTTTCTTCGTCTCGTTTAGTTTGGAACATGCATCGATGCGTTGTGCGCCTGTTGTGATTAAAATTCGGTTGAGGCGTGCTTGATCCGGATCATGGGGTATCGACACCCGAATATGAAGGTAGCTGCTGAGTGCTAATCGGCTCGAAGACGTATTTTCTTTTTCTCCCTCTTTCTTCTTTTTTGTTGTCCTGTGCTGCTTCCTGTTAGCCATCACAGTAGATGCTGAATAGTTAGGGATAGTTTAGTGAACTCCAAATTTGAAACCAAAAGAATGTTAAGCTGACCGAATGGATGGAACAACATGAAGCAACGTTAAAATATCTAATCTCTTAGAGCGAACGTTTAAGTTTTTAATCGGCATTGTTCTGATTGTATTAAACATGAGCACCGTCAACAAAATTATAAAGCACCATCAAAGAATAGTATTAAACAGGAGGGTCTGTATGTAGAAATAATCACGTGGAAGGGAGGCAAAAAACAGATATTGGGGCGTTGCGAGAATCGAACTCGCGGCCTCTCGCACCCAAAGCGAGAATCATACCACTAGACCAAACGCCCTTTAACTAAGGTGAAAAACAAAAAAAAATAGTAAATTTGTTTGTGGGTGGAAGTTTCCCTCCAAAATTTGTCACTCCCTTCTCCCAAATTCTTCGTTTCCCTCCTTGCTACCAGTATTACCGCATCTCTCCCTCTCCCTCTCCCCCCCTCTCTCTCTCCCTCTCCCTCTCTCTCCCTCTCCCTCTCTCTCTCTCTCCGTCGCGCAAACCTCGCCGCATCCATGGCGGCCGCCGGCGACGACCTGGACCTCCTCCTCTCCCTGGACGAGGACGGCGCCGAGGCGGTCCTCGAGACCCCTCCCTCCTCCCCGCGCCGCGCCGCCGCCGGCGGCGCCTTCACACCTCCGAGGGCCGTGCGCCCTGGCGGCACCGACATGTCCGTCTTCCGCGACGCCGTCAAGGACTACATCGAGGCCGTCCCTGCCTCCACTTCCGCCATCGCCCCCCGGCGCTCCAAGCTCCCCAAGTCCACCGAGACCCTCGTCGACACCTACTCCGGCCTCCGCATCAAGAACATGGCGGTCTCGCCGCTTGAGATCACCAACCGCTTCGCCGACATCCGATTCGTGCGCATCTCCGCCATCAAGTACGGATCTTTTCTGTTTTTTCTCCAAATCACTCCGTTCTTCCTTGATGGTGTTGGACTCGCGAGCTCATCGATTTTGGGGGATTTCCCTGGTGCGCAGGAATTTGGCCGGCGGCGACACCTTCTCGGGCTGCTGGGCAACCGCCGGCGTGGTTCTGGACAAGGGCGCGACGCGGGTGAGCGCGCAGGGGAAGGACTACAGCATCTGGAAGATGGGTGCGTTGGACGACTCCGAGGTGTCGGTGTTCCTCTTCGGGGACGCGCACGCCCACTACTCCGGCGCCGCCGTCGGCGCAGTGTTCGCGCTGTTCAACGGCAACGTCCGCATGGACAACGGGGTACTGTACTTGCTTGGTTACAATTTTTATTCTTTTAGATCGGTTGAGTGATTTGTGTTCTTGGTGATGCTGAGTTTCTTGTGTGTTGATGATGATGTTGGTGCAGGGGAGAGGGTTCTCGGTGAGTGTTGCCTCAGTGGGCCAGATGATGAAGATGGGCGTCTCTGCGGATTTTGGCGTCTGCAAAGGGAAGAGGAAAGATGGGACGGCTTGCACCATGGCCACAAATAAGTATGTATTTCTTTCTGGATGATGAGATTATATCTTAATAATTGTAGTTTTAGGATTGTAGCTACACTGCCAATAACTTTCAGGAAGATGTACAAACTACAGACTTTTTCCCAAAACTCTCAGAAATTTTTGTGGTCATCTCCTCAGAGATATTAACCTAAGTGACATGCACTGGCACTGAAATGAAGGCCATTTGGATCCATATTTTTGCCTTCCTACGGACTATGAATCGATCAGACCCTGGTCAAGGTGTGAGGATTATGACAGCCATAACATATTCTAACGGTGTGCATATCGTCTCTGGCTGGCTACCATATTCGATTTCCACCAATCACGGGTTGAGTTGGTTATTTGTGCGGATTTTCCACTTTGATAGTCTGGGATTTGAACCGTGACTAGGTTAGGCAGTTAGCCTACATTAGACAATTGTACTTGAACATCCTTTTCTTATCCTATATTTGCTTTTACATGTTGTTATGTTTAGTTGGAGAGCTAATTTTACAGAGCTTCGTTTGCATCATGGATAAACCACAAGAATGGATGTACAATACATAGATAACCACAAGAATGTCTGTACATTACATAGATGTTATTCTGGCTCTGAACATGTCTTGTTCATTTTCAGGGGTAAAGGATCATACTGCAAATTCCATTCACCGGTAAGGATATAATAACTGTCAAAATTTTGCAACCGGGACACATGGGCATGCAATATTGATTAATTTTGCGTGTTCCCAATTGGTAGAACACATCACAGAAGTACTCTACTGGCAGAGTGGAGCTTAAGGGTGGGTAAGTTAACCCCAAAAAGAACAGTCGCAAGCCTTCCTTTTATTTCTTAAAGTGGTTCTTTATCCTATCTGCATGATTCTGTACATTTTCTTTTTCAGAAACTTCCAATTTGCTTCCAATCTTCGTTCTAAAGGGATTTACATGGTCAATCCTTCCTCAGAGCGATCGAATCCAAGAAATCCATCACGACCACTGAAAGTAATGTCAGTCGATGGGCTAAAAAGGGCTTTGAGGTATTTTAAGTACTTTAGTTTGTATTTCTCTGAGAAAGCAAAGTTCTACGGTGAGTGAAACAACGGGGTGTAATAAGCAAATACTATGTTATATTTATTCCGTACACCATTGTATTGTCCAAATTTACAGTTCTATTAAATCTTGCCTGGTTCATTGTTAAAAGAAAAACTTTGTTGCACTGTTCCACCATCTATGATTTGTGGCTACACCTTAGGAGATTATGTATGTCCTATACTAATTGTATACGGATATAACTGCTCCAGAAAAAACTTTTGCTTTCAACTGTGATGTTCAGAAGGATCCTAACATATGATGATAGACTTAAGATCAAAATGAAGGCAATTGCCATGTAGGTTATTTCTTAATTCTGATTTCACCTCGCAGTAATGCAGATAAAGTGACCACTAAGAATAACTCTCAGGGTATAAGATTCCTCTCCCATGTTACAGGTACAAACCTGTTTCCCCCTTTTCCATTTGTAGCTGTAATAGTTGAAAGAAAGTCGCAGCTACTTAGTGAAACTTTTTGCTGCTGTTGCCTTGCGTTGGTGACTGGTTTTCTTCTGCATTGACCAGGTAATATGGAACCAAGTTTCTCCAGCAATGGTTCCACAATTCTGCAGAAGCCGAAGTTGAGCTCAAACAGAAGGTGAGTTGCAGTACGCAATTGTTTCTACCCCTCTATCGATCGATCATACTCAAATTAGCAAGCTTACTTTACATGTAGGCTGGCGTCTTCTAACGCCAAAGTAGTACCCAAAACGGGATCGCAGAAGCAAGAACAAGATACCAAGAGAAGAAAGGTGAACAATCCTTCAGGGAATACAATTGAACTAGACGTCGCCAGTTCAGACGATGATGATATCAATGTAGTACTGCGATGCTGATGGCCCAGCCAGCTTCATGTTCAAGTGGCATACGGTGCCTTCCAAAAGTTGTAAATGTAAACCAGAACGAGTAAACAGGGACAAGGCCCCCTGTTTTCAACAGCTTCTCTGTATTTACGAGTCGTATTGTGTGTCGTGTCATCGGGTGGCTGTTCCTTTACAACAGGGGGTGAAAATTTGTCAAGAAGCCTATGTATACTTGATTCCTTTGTTTAGAATTTAGGAATCCAGATACTGTTGAGGCTAAATTTTTGAATGGTTATCATGGCCAAACTATTGTAATGTGGACTTTTTGGCTGCACGAGGTGAAATTTGATCAGATTCAGAGCCTTTTGTAATCTTGTCGACACTGACGATGGCACGCTTTGCGGAAGAAAGAAGAGATGTGAGAGCGCCTGGATTTGTATATTGCGTTACTACGATGCCTGGGCTAAGCTTCCATGTGTAGATACGCTAACACTTGCAGGGAAACATATGGAGTCGCCAGCGACGTACCACAAGAAACATTGTTGAACATCACCTCGTTCAGCAGAAATTCAGCAAGAATATAACAGAACCAGAATTAATACAAAACACCAGCAACCAGCTATTCTCATTACAGAATCCAGAGTGCAGAATACAACCAAATGAGAACGGAGTCCACGGATAGTAGACGCTCCCAATCCACCGGCACTACTTACAACTTCTGAGCATAGTTCAAACCAAAGACAGTCAAGAGCTGCTCTAGGCATCTGGCACTATTTACAACTTCTTAGCATAGTTCAAACCATAGACAGTCAAAAGCTGCTCCAGGCATTAACATCCTGACACATCACGTTTCCTTGCTGGTTATTCGTGTAAGGAGATAGTTATTGCTTGTTAGAGAGCTTCATTCGAAGGCCCACTGGTTCTCCCTCCTCACTTCATCTTCTTCCTCTGGGGTGAAGTCGTTCTTGATGTTGAAGGTCTTGCGGATCTCCTCTGGAGTCTTCCCCTTGATCATGTCAGCGACGGTCTGGCAGGTCAGATCCAGCAGTCCCTTGATGTCCAGGTAGTTTGCAGCCTGCAAGGCAAATAGAAGCATGATGGTCAGGTATCCGACTTTGAGACATGAATGATTAGCAACACATTAAATGGATACAACAGTAACACAAGGTTATTGCTATTATCCATATGATGAGAGGGAGCAGAAGTGCATATTTAATAAGACACAAGGATGACTTCTGATACCAGTGCAGCAAGACAGATAAGCCAAAACAACCATATCATGTACAAATGCTAAGTGATTACTGAAAGATCATCACTAGGAGATACACCATCATACTTTCCTAAGCCAAATCAGAGCACCTACCAGCTAGGGCCAGTCAAAGAATACATATTCTATTCTGGGGCAAAAACACACCAAGAGAAGTCTCACCAATGACTTCTTGTCTAGAACCCACTGCTCCACCACAAAGCAACAATCGAACTCTGACCATTTCAAATATCTTTGGTGTTTCACATGATATTATCACAAGATCTTTACCTATCTTCAACAACATAATGCAGCAATGATCACTCTACAACAAACCTTTTGTGCTAAATTTTACCAAAACCATCTGTTTGTCCGCATCTTCACCAGTTAATTGGCAAGAATTTGTCCTGTATGTGAAGTTTCCAGTTAAAGAAAAACACATATGGGGATGCTCTAAGTTAAAAGAAATAAATAGAAATCAGCCATCTAACAAGCTTGCTTCATACTCTCACCTTTATACTACAAAGCATATCACAATCACCCACCATACCAAAGGATTAAGCATGACCTAAATCGTTCATCCTTCAGTTGTCTAAAAATGATCCTCCTAAGATGCATAAAACTCTTCCATGCATGATGTTACCTTCTTACAGCTCATGATAGTGATACTGACAACAAATTGGTTACTTTTGATACACAACTTAGGTATGATATGCAATTAAAGTAAGACCTCAGCATGCTACAAATTTGAACCAGAAACATATCAAAACAGGATCAGAGCAACCAGAATAGTCTAACCACAGAAAGTACATTTGATAGCTATATCTTTAGTAACACGTAAGACCATACACTTTCAGCATCATCTAATCGATCAACATCTCCTATGACTCAATAAGGACAGTTGTTCCATCCTAGCAAAGTTCAATCATGTGCTTATTAGTATGAGATATAGCATGCAACAAGGACACAAAGAACCACAAAACCCAAACACACAATAATATAGTTCCTTCGAATACAATACTTCCTACAACCTCTAATCAGCATAACTGCAATAAACCAACCACGCCAATTCCGTTTCCTAACCCAGCACATCGAACACAATACCTCCTAATCGCTAATCAGGATATCTGACCACATCATCTCCAGTTCGTAATCCAGCAATGCCACCAAACCCAAAAACCAACAACCAAATTAACAACAAACCACACCACAAAACTGCGACACAATTAACAAAACATCTTAGCTTGACACAAATCCACAGCACGAACAAATCTCCAACCCTAATCATCCCTCGTCGTCAATAACCAACCATGAATCTGGACATCGCGGTTCGTAATCACACAAACAAGCACATCTAAACAACGATCGCACACGTCATACAGCCGAGAGGTGGACGACTGGAGGAGCGGCGCAGGGGAGGGGAAGTCTCACCAGGATGAGGTCGAAGAGGGTGGTCTGATCGACCTTGACGAAGTCGGCGTCGAAGGTCTTGAGCTCGTCCTCGGCGGCCTTGGAGGTGGCACCGGCGGGCTCGGTGGCGGCGGAGGCGGCTGCCCTCTCGGCTCCGGCGCGGGCCTGGACGTGCTTCCTGCAATACTCGATGACCCTGGAGAGGATCTTGGCGGAGACGTTGGGGAGGGGGATGCTGTTGTCGGCGCAGTTGTCCTCGATCATGTGCTTGATGGTCTGCGACTCCATCGCCACCGCCTCCTCCACCTCGAACTCCTCGCCATCGGAGCTCCGCAGCGTCAGCACCTTCTTCTCCGCCGCCGCGTCCGCCATCGGTCCGATCGCCGGGAAGGGGAGAAGCGGGTGGTGGTGGTAGCGACGAAACCCTAGGACAGAGGTGAGGCGAGAGGTGCGTTGCTGTTGCCGGTGATCGGAGATCGGAGAGGAAGGAAGGGGGGCAGTTTTATTTCCCGAGTCGGAGAGGGGAAGGGTCTAAAAGCGGTGGTCGGTTGGGTTTCTGGGGCGAACATTTGGGCCTCGTACATGTTGGAGATATGGGTTTTTTGGGCCGAGTAGTAGTTTGATTATTATTTTTCTAAAAAGAACTAGTTTGATTTTTTAACTGGTAAGTGAAGTCACTGAGATTTGATAAGAATTTCTGCAGTAGGACATGCAAAGTACTAATAAAGAAATTCCATGAAACATATTGCAATTTTGGAGGAGTTTGGACTGTTAAAATGAATTGTTGATTTAAATGGTGTCATTCAAATACCACAAGTATTCTTCTTTTTTTGTTGAGAATTTGCACAAGTTTTCTTGTTCTGTCTGGCGTATCATTCAGTTCCAATTGTGCACCAACTAGAAGAAAATATGGCAGATTGTCAAGTGTTGTGTGTTTATCAGTGTTGAGAACACAGGTATGGCTCAAGATTCATCAAATTGACGTCAAAAGAGTAGCTACAGCTCAGATTAACAACACAAGAAAGTGAAAGAAACTATGGAGAGATTAAGACGACGCGTGATTTGCGAGTTGCAACTCGAGTCAAAAGCAGGGTGCAGTCCTAGCGCTGCCTCGGCGGTTTCCCGTCGACGAGAAGGAGTCGACCCTGAGGTGGTGCCGGAACGCCGAGATGAACTCCTCCGCTCGCTTGTTCACCTCCTCCGCCGCATTGCTGCCGGCCACTTCCTCCTCCTGCTCGGCCCCGGCCGCGGCCGCCGCCACCTCCACCCCGTTGTCCACCACCAGCGCCATGAAGCAGTTGTCAGCTGCAACGGACGCCACCGCCGCCGGCTCCGCGCCGTCCCCGCGCCTCCTGCTCCTCCTCCTCCTCACCTTCTTCGCTCCCTCGTCGCCTGGCGGCACCACCGCGGCGACTCCGCCGCCTGCCGCTGCTGTCGCCGCCGCGCGCCTCGGCTGCACGGACACCACGACGATGGACGCGATGATGACGTTGAGCAGCAGGAACAGGACGGGCGACGGCGCCGCCGCGGCCGGCAGCGGCCACCACCGCGCCACGAGCACGGCCGGCGCCAGCTTCTTGATGCCCGACACGAAGAGCGCGGCCGCCGCCGCCGCCAGCGCCGCCTCCACCAGCTCCTCCTCCCTCCGTGCCTTCCCCTTCTCTTTCACCCCCTCCGCCACCACCATCTTGCTCGCTCTGCCGCAGTGCCGCTAAGCTGCTTCTCTCAATCTCCGGTGATCTCCACCACCTTCTTCTGCCTCTGCTCGGCTTCTGCGCTACCGTGTAGGAGCTATATGTATAGGCGCTACTGCTCGACAGGTAGCCAGGCGCCAAAAAGCTCAGACTAATCGATGGCCGCAGGGGTTGTGTCGCGGCGACAGCCATGCAGCCCGTGAGAGTGGCTGTCGGGGAATTTCCTCCGACACCGGCAGAGCATTTGTCGTTCCTGCAGATCCACGACCTGACGCTGATGGGCATGGACAGCAGGCAGAACCACTCGAGTTGGGCCAAAATGGAGCCGGATTCTATCGAGTTACATACATTAGCCGTTTCACCTAAAAATTCAGACTGACGAAGAACAGCAGATAATATATTTTAACACTAGTAGAGCCAGATTAATATAAACTACAACTATTTTTTTATTAATAGTATGTTAGACATGTCTCAAGAGTATTTGACTTTGATACCATATAAAATTACATGCACTAGCTAGTTCGCCAAAAGGTCAAGTTGAGAAGAACTGACAATATATTTCAACAGTTTACATATCACAATACCACCTCTTTTATTTATCTTTAAAAAGGAAAAAACATGGCTGTGAATATATTTCGTCAGGGGCTGTTCTGTTTTGTTTTACCCACATGAGTAAAGCTTGGGGTGAAGCACGCCTGAAGCTCGTGCGTTTTCGTTTGTCCCGTTGCGTGCTTGTTGACAGAACGATGAACTTTTCCTCGGTTGCTAACTTGCAATGAGTAAGTTACTCATGTTGGCATAAATTATAATACCGGATGCCGCGCAAACAAGTTTACAATGATATGATTAATGCTGTTAATACGCTCGGTATAACAAATGTTCTACACGATGAACTGTAGTTTATTGCTTGTTTTGCCGATTGGAATCAAATGTACACCCATCATACATCCCATCGAGGCAACTATTGTAAAGCATAAGACCTGTACAGCATAGCAAACTCCTTAACCTCTTGAACCTCACTAAATTTATTCCGAAGGACATCGAATGAACATCCCATTATACATCCATCAACTGGAAACTGAGGTCGGCACAACTCAGATCTTTCTCCATACACATTGTAGGTTCTGTAGGCGCTCATATCCGAGACCTTCCAAAAGACCAAAACACTCAACAACAAATACTAGCACTCTAGCTCTGTCAAAAAAAAATACTAGCACTGTAGCAAAAATAGTACGGATACTACTACGGACTGGACTAACAAAGAGAAATATAGAGGCCGAATGTTGATATAATTGGGGAACAAAATTCAGAGCATTCGCCTTTATTCATGGAAATAGACTTGCGATAACGCTAAAGTGGCCATGTTCGAAAATATTTAGATTCTTACAAAAAAAATTATAGGCTGGACTTCTCAAGGTAAGTCCTGCCAACAAAAACCCCAGAGAAGTTCTAAATAATATCTAAAAAGGCACGACTAAATTAAAATCCCCAAGATATAACCTTACTGGGACCCTGAAATCAATTCCCAACACAGCTTCAACAAAAATTTCCTTCCACAGTGGCTTAAATGTCACAGTATCGCAAAACAGGCAACGACAGTTATACAGAAGTCACCGACTCTCCAGAGTAAAATCTAGCACAGAAAATGGGCATGAAACAAGGACTCCAGTGAGCAGCGGCAGTTCAAGCTCCTGGCGCATTACTACCACGAATGTAGGTTTATTTTGCAACAACAAGGCTGTCGATGAGCTCAGCAGCATCTTCCACCGTTGCAATTGACTGCGCACTTGACTCTTCCACGCTGATCCCAAAAGCCTCCTCAAGACCCATGACAATCTCAACCTACAAAACAGACCAACAGAAAGTTTGATATCTCGGAAATGAGTAATCACATGTTTATTTTCAATCACAAGAAATTGGCAATAGAAGTTAGCATAAACTACAGTCCCAAAGTACTGCTCTGAAAAACTGCTCCAAAGAACTAGAACACCGTGGATCTCCAGAACAGCATGGAACTCTTGCTAAAGGAAAACAGAGCTTTAAGACTCGAACACCCAGGCTAGGGTCCCTGATAAGTCATTCTCCAAAAGTACAAGTGAAATAGAACGAACAAGAAACTACTGCCAAATGTCCTTCAAGGGATTTTGAGTTATGTACAGAGATGAATGCCACATGGCTAAAAGCTTTAAAAGCACTCGAGGTATCCAGCTGACTTACCGTATCCAAAGAATCAGCACCAAGATCAGTGAACTTAGAGGAGCCACAAACTTCAGTGCCTTCAGGAAGCACAAGCTGGCTCTTCACAATATCACAAACCTTGTCAACGGTCTCCTTTTTCGCCTGTTCAATTACAGCACCAATATGGAGTTAGAATCATATCAACAAAACCCTATGACGGAAAACCCTTGAAGAAATATTGCATGGTAAAATTTACCTACTTATCCAAATCCACATTAACAGATAAAGTAATGGTTGAATCAATGTGGTACAGCTAGACTAGGAGCTTATTTATATGAAATCCTAATCCAGGCATGCAAACTCCTTTTGCTGGAATTATCTAAAAATTACTTTCACCAGACATGTATGCACAACTAAAGTACATCATGGGAGCACTGTTGTGACGAAATGCAAATGAAGTTTTGCATATGATGCGGGAGCAGTTTGTGGACTTCAGATAAAACAACTGGCATATGTGTAATGGATTTTTTTAGATACATAGATTCAGCACCATGCAATGGTTAATTAAGCAATTGCGAAAAGGAACTTACTGCACAGCAAACTGAAAATCTTAATGGCACTGACTGCAGGCGGAAGGCTACATTATCCTTCCTTACACCAGAGAAGGAAACTGAGTTGATATTGATTGCCTGTGAATCACCAAAGAATAATAAGATCAGCAAAAATAAAGTGAAGGAACAGCAACCCCCATTGACAGCAGAAACAATATCACATTATGTAAACAAAACCAATAGCTTGACTACCAACTTCTGTGGTGAGCTTATACTATTACCAAATTAACAGCTGGGCAACAAATTGTCCCAAGCTTATTCAAGAACCTTTACTGTGTACTAAATCTCCTTAAGGCCTATATAAATAATAAAATTATCAATTACTGCTTAAATTGTTGAAACTGAAAATAAGGATAGAGACGGTACTAAATAGCTATCAAAACAGTGATATCCCCTAGTACATAAAATAGAGGAAACTCAGCCCATTTATCTTTATACGTTATTCAATTAAGCTCTTTCAAAATTGCCAATCAGGACCTTTCCCCTTTTTCTGGTTTAGTTGAATCCTGACTGGACAGTGGACACTTTCTTTTCTGTAAATCCCAACATGGAAAGCTCATATGCAGCAAATTACTAAAAGAAAACGCTAATTTGATCCTGTACACACACTATTTTTCCTGAATCTTGACAACTGATGAGAACATTACACTCTGAGTCAGTTATAATCAGATATCAATGGGACATGTTGATAAGTACTTGTTTTAATAAGCACAACATACCAATTGATTTAATTCTTTTGATGTGCTATGAAGCATGTGTGCGATAAATGCAATTTAGCTATAAAAAATTTCAGAACCAGAATTTAACTAAAAAAAATTAGTCTATTCCGTAGCAGTTTAGTCAAGCTATCCCCATGCTTAACTATTTTCCTGTATCTGCGTAGCTTAAAGGTCCATTCGTGTAAATTGACGAATCCTCAAAGCTACACCTCATTTATTGATGTTCAGTGTGAAGCAAATTCTGAGATTCCCGTATCAATGATTTCAAGTTTAAATTATGAACTTTTCCACCTAATGTGAGACTCCAGAAATGGGCAATTCTTAAAACATGCTACCGTGAAGCAATGTAAATAACACTCCACTCAATAAGGGGGCGTGGTATAAATTACGAGTGCATAAAAATTTGCACTGCAAGATGCATGCACCGTACAATGCAGGTTTTGAATTTATTATTTATCCTGGTTCAAATCTATGAGCATGAAGATGGGCATCACACAGAAACGAGGTTACAAAAACTATAAATTTCACTGAGCAAGTAATACGAAAAGGTACTAAAATCCCAAATCTCTAATCCAACCAATTGTCTTAAATACGCACGTATGCAGTTATGCAGCATGAATGACATAGCACCATTCCGACCGATCAACTTAAAACAGAGAACGCAACATTACGACCCTACAGCTCCAGATCTAATCGAAATCGCCGAGAGGCTCCCAAATACGCAGCACTCAGAAGCTCAACCAGCCCAGCAACGACCGTAACAAAGAGCACACGAACATAGGCGACGGGAAATCGCATAAGGTGATCTCCAAATTCCAAAACCCAACACCGCCACCGGAGCTAAAACCCTAGCGGCAGGCGGTAGCACGCAGATCGGAAGGGGGAGCGGTGAATCTGGTGCGGTACCTTGACGGGCCTCGCGAGGGAGACGGCGGACGCGGCGGCGGAGGCCATGAGGCCGAGGCGGACGGGAATGCGCGAGCACGAGGGAAGGAGAGGAGGCAGCGGGCCAAATTGCACGGCAACAGGACTGCGCGTCGAGAGAAGTGAACAGAAGACGGGTGGGGTGGAAGGTTGGCGAGCGTACTTATAGCAGGACTCGTGGGGGACACGTAGGCGTGGCGTGGCATCGGGCGTATCGACGGCAGGCGGAGCTCACGAGGCCCGGGCCGTGACGCGACGCCGCCCCCAAGTAAGTTTTCGCCGCCTCGGCCACTCGCCTGGGCCCGCCTGCCAGAGCGGCCTGTTCAGGTCGGCTGCTCCGCTGGCACACGCACGACTGGGACCGGTGGTGCGTGTGCGTGTGCGTACTGTTCTGCCTTCGAAGAAAAATGGGGCGTCCTAGGCTGGTGGTGCACGTTTTCTGGTCGGCAGCGAGAACAGAGAAACGAAACTGTGTATTATTAAAACAATACCATTAACCTCCCCGGCCTTCCGCTGGAGACATTGGACCTCGCCGATCTTCAGCGACCTTTATCAGACAATGAGGCGTAGAGTGTGATTCACACGATGCTAACTGAAAAAGGCGTATGAGCAAGACCAGTTTCCGCTAGTCTTTTATTAAAAGTGTTGGCATATCGTAGAGTGTGATCACACGATGCTAGCTGAAAAGGTGGCCAAGCAAGACCAGTTTCCGCTAGTCTTTTATTAAAAGTGTTGGTATACCATCAAAAACGAAGGCCTACAGGCCTTGAATTATCTTTTCCATCTACACGACAGTGGGTTTTAGCGGCTTAAACCAAGCATTGATTGCCCTTCTCCCAAAAGAGATGGCGAATTTGATGTCGGATTTCTAGGCAATCAGTCTTGTGCATAGTTTCGAAAAAATCTTCTCAAAGCTACTCACATGTAGACTTGGCCCACGTTTGTCAAAGCCTGTTGCCGTAAATAAGAGCGCCTTTATTAGGGGTCGTTTCATTTAGGAAAATTTTCTCCTCATCCCGAATGTTGCGTGTGTTCTCCACCACCATAGGACATACGTGATTTTCCTCAAACTTGATATTGCTAGCCTTTGACTCAGTGTCATGGCTGTTTTTGTTTAAGGTTCTTCGGGCACGTGGCTTCAGTAATAAGTGGTGTGTGTGGATCCATATCATTTTGGCCTCTGCGAGCTCTAAAATCTTGATCAATGGCCACTCCACCGATAGGATTTGGCACGGCAAAGGACTCCTGCGGGGGACCCCTTGTCCCCCATGCTCTTCAGCGACGCCTTGGCTACCCTCTTCCCCCTCACGAAGGCTCATGGACTCTTCGAAGTTCTTCCTCACAGGGTTCTGTGGCACAGGCTTTCTCTCTTCATGAACGATGTCACTTTGTTCATCCTCCCCGTGGCTTATGAAATCGACACAGCCAAGTCTATCCTTCGCCTTTTTGGAGCTACTTCAGGGTTGCATAGTAACGTTTCCAAGAGTAATGCCTTTCTTATCCATTGCACGGAAGAGGTGGAGTCAGCAATTACCACTGCCTTGTCATGCCCTATCTCGCTCTTCCCCTGCACCTATTTGGGCCTTCCACTTTCTCCATCTAGGTTCAAGAAGGCTCAACTTCAGCAATTCCTGGACAGGGTGGCTCGGCACTGGCCCACGTGGAAGGCCGGCCTTCTATCCATGGCTGGTTGGTTAGTCCTCGTCCAATCGGTTCTTTCGGCCATGCCAGTTTACCATGTGATCGCTCTTGATCTGCCAAAGTGGATGTTAAAAGCGCTGGAGAAGTTATGGAGAGGATTTCTTTGGTGTTGTGTGGCTAAGGCTAAGGGTGACAATTAAGCTGTGGCTTGGGATGTGGTTTGCACGCCCAAAAGGCTCGGTGGCCTTGGCCTGCATAATTTGTTCATCCTGAACAATGCTCTAAGGATGCGTTGGTTGTGGATGCGCAAGCCAGACATGGCTAGCCACAGGGTGGTACTGCTTTCAACTACTCTGTTGAGATGTCCGCCTTGTTTGAGGCTTCCTATGCTGTATAGCTGGGTTATGATGCTAGTATGCTTTTTTGGTCGGACCGGTGGCTCGATGGGAGAGAAAATTGCGGCCTTTTCCTTGTAATTGTGACTAGGGTGGACGCTCTCACGCGGGCCCCGTGAACGGTGGAGGAGGGCCTGCACAAGCGATCTTGGTGCACGACATTAGTGGCAGTCTCTCGGCTATCGCCTTGTCCTAGTACCTTACCCTTTGGGAAAGGCTCTTGGACTGGCAGCTTAGCCCCAACGAGGCAGCGAGGCCGACTCTTTTGCATGGAAATGGACTGCTTCCTGCCGCTATAGTGTGAAGTTAGCCTACCTTGCATTCATTGCCAGAAGCGAGGCTCGACTGGGCTATGACCTGGTATGGAGACCGTGAGCTCCCCCAAAATATCGTTTGTTCGATTGGATGGCTCTGTGCAATCACTGCTGGACAGGTGAGTGATGTCTGCGACATGAGCTGGCAGATGACGCTATATGCCCCTTATGTGATTGAGAGCTGAAATCAGTTGATCACTTACTGGTCCAATGTGTCTACATGCGTTCTATCTGGCTGTAGGTTTTGCACAACCTGGATGTGGCGTACCCGGTTTCAAGGCCAGATAAGCCCTTGTGTTTACTGTACCGGTCCCATGATCAGTAGCCGGTACAGACAAGTTAACCTGTATATCAAGGTCATACACATACTTATTAGCATATGATATAAAACTGATCGTTGAGATCGAAAAATTATACCTTTAGCCCAACGGCTAAAAATTCTTGCGGCGGAAATCGAACCGTTCCCAACAGGCAACTGACTGGGGGTTCGCCCTAGTTATCGCGGATACCGTCGTTACTTTCGAACTGACGATCATGCGGTCTGGCCAAATCAACAAGCCAGGTGAGTACATTGAATGTACTCGCAAGCACTCCACCAGGAAGTTTATCACAGATATATGCATGCAAGGGAATTATCAAGAAATTGGTTCTATCCTAGGTTTCATATTGTGCGAGAAAGTAAGTTTGCATTCAAAATATGTAAATAGATATTAAAGCAGTTTTAGCAAAACATCTTGACGCAGCGAAATAAGGTACCTGCTTGAATCACTCTACCCGTTACAACGGGGAGATCATCTCTGTGCTTTCCGTCATAACGGCAAAGCATGGTAATCGCCCGGTTCCTCAGGGAGACACAGCTCACCTCGTACTTACGGGGATACCAACGAAAACACGGCAATCGCCCGGTTCCTCGGGGAGGGAAACATCGTCCTCCCGGTACTTACGGGGATTCTAGGGTTTGCCCGAGTCCACAGGAAAAACCCTTCTTCACTTTTCCCGACACAACGGGAAATTGGCATGACGCCCTGCGAACACGGCGGATCGCGTCCTTAAACCCATAACCCATAATACATTTTTGACTTTGAAAGTCAGTCTACTTTAGTGTGGCCTAACCAAGTTCGTCCATGACCGCGGACACGGTTATTCGAATAGTTTTAACCCTCTGCAGAGGTGGTATGGCTTTACCCACACGATGTAGTTCACCCTGGGCATACTGCGCGCCGCATGCTACCAGAGCTAGTACAACGAGACTCTTCGCCGGTGTGAACCCAGCCATGAACCCGCCAGAAGGACATGTCACAAACCTAGCTTGAGTCAGTATCATCGCTTGCAAGGAGGTTGGTGTTCCAACTTTGTGTCGAACAATGCCTCGCTAAACCGCTGTATTTGTTCTCTACAGGAGTTAAACCACCCCATCCGTACTCTATTAACTGCCCACGGGTTCATGCTAGTTCAGGCCGGGTACTATGTCAAGTCCTTCCCACAAAGGACATGTGGACGTACGGTAAGACTTGGCCAAACGGCACTTAAGATCGGTCCTTAAGTGATCCGAGAGGGACTCCACACCACTCCCGTAAACGGGCAGCGAGTACCACGCCGGGCCTTACCTTGCTCTTTAACAAACTCCCTGCTTTCACCCTTCATTACCGACCCGGATCAAAATCTTCTCCATTTTCAGCTCGGTTTCACAAAACCATTTACGGTAAAACATACCAACCCATGGCTATGCTACCTTCATACACCTCTGAACACGACGGTCCGTTTCTCAAAGTTCACCACATGAAATATGGGGTGTTATTACTTTTTCTTTTTAAAACCCTAATTTCACTACGGCAGGGCTAAGCATGTATATAAGTATATACTCTACCCTAAGTTTTTCCGATAATATTTCCGGAATACATAGTCCTTAGGGCTACAAGGAGTTCAGGGTCGGACTAGGGTTTTCTAAGCATCGGCATAGCTACGCTACATAAAATAACAATTGTAAAACATAGCATGCATGTTTCGTAAACAACATAATATTTCGAAAACTTGGGATTCAACATGATCAAGGGTGGAGAGCTTGCCTGGCGTTATCGGCTGAATCTCGGTCGCAAACTTGGTACGACAACATCGGGGATCCTGCGCGTGAGGTATCGCCGCGTCGCAACTACACGTCGAGAAAAACAGCGAATCACCAACGGTGCGAGGAAGAACCATTTAAGAACCAAAATACACTCATGCCACATTTGAAACCATGCATTGCTCTTAGAAGGATGCTAGGTTTTTTCAAAATATTGCGATGTAATTAACATTACATGAGGTAAAGGTTTTTACATGCAGGAAAACTAAAGTTTGCGTGATTGGGTTTATATTAGCGTTTACATGTTTTCATATAGGGGTTGGGTCCAGAGGGTATCATTCATGTTGCAAAGGTTTTAGAGACCTATAGGAAATTCGTTAGAGCAAGACTTAAACGACCTATGTGTATAAATATGAAGGCATGCGTGCATGTATATACATATATGCGCATGCTGAAACTAACATGGCATGACGGGTTTTATTGCGATAAGGGATTAACCACGTTAACCATGCTAAAGGAATATATATATGTATATATAACATGCTCATAAATAAATCGATTCTAAACTTGAAATTTAAATAATTACAAGAATTATGAAATCAGTGTCATTAGATAGATTTTAATTTTAGTTGAACACAGGAACCATAATGGGGTTGACGGGGTAGCAAGACGATAGCTGTGGTGAAGTGCGACGGCTGCCGCGGTAGAGAAGGGTGGCACGACAATGACGGAGGCTTTGCCGCGGCAGTCCGTGTGCTGCCGTGGCAGGAGAAGGGCTGCCGCGGCGGAGAAAATGTTGCCGCGGTACTGACGCTGTAGGGAAAATGGTGGCACGGCAGCAGCCTTTAGCTGCCGTGACAGGAGTGTGGCAGCGGCAATGGCTGCCACGGGCTGTCGCGGCAAGGCAAATTGGCAGTGGCAGCTGCCGCGGTAGGAAGAAATGGGTGCTACAGCAGAGGCAAGGCAACGATGGTAGCTGCTGTGAGCTGCCACGGCAGGAACATGGTGGCCGAGGCAGTCGCCGTGGGCTGCCGTGGCGAGGCGAGGTTGCAGAGGCAGCTGCCGTGGCAGGAACAGGGAGCAACGGCAGTTGCCGTACGCTGCCGCGGCAAGAGCAAGATGGTAGAAACAGTTGCCATGGGCTGCCGCGACAGGAACGAGGCAGCAGCGACAGCAGGAGTGAGCTGCCGCGGCACTGCCGCGGTGGAGAAAATGTTGCCGCGGCAGAGAAGGGGCGGCCGTGGCAGGACGTTTGGCTTGCCGTGGCAGAGTTTTCGTGGTGGCGGCAAGGGTTTGCTGCAGCAGGGGAAAGGTGGCAGCGGCAGGAGCTTGCAGGTTGCCGCGGGTTGCCACAGCAGAGTGGGGCGGCGGCGACAGTTGCCATCGGCTGCCGCGGCAGCGATCTAGTGGCGCGGTAGAGGGCAGCAGCTGCAGGGGCAACAAGGTGATGACAACCACGGCAGTGGCAGCCGGCAGCGGGGGTTGCGGCATCGGCGGGAGGCGGCGGTCTGACCCAACCTCGTTGGAGGCAGGGAGGGCAGTGGCTCGTGCGGCAGCCCGGGTTGCTCCTCCGGTGCACCTGAGGATGGACTCAGCTTGCTGGTGACCGGGGAGAGAAGAGAGTGGGGACACCTACCCGAGCAGCGGCAGGGCGGCAAGGAGCTCGACTAGAGGGAAGAAGGAGGAGAGCTTGGAAGCTTGTGGTGGCTTGGTTAGGGCAGCAAGGAGAGGAGCTAGCTAGAGCTGGAGCTCGGTTCATAGGGAGGAGGGAAAGAGAATAGGAGGGAAGGAGGAGATGGCTGTTCGGGAAGAAAGAAATGGAGCCACGGAGGAGGAGGCTTGGCCTTGGAGCTTGAGCCGTGGAGGAAGCTGGGGTAGAAAAGGAGGTGAGGGGCAGTCCTGGGAAGAGAGCTTGGCGTGCTGGGGCTATTGACGAAGGGACCAGGAAAGGAGTTGTGCCGGCAATAGAACTGGTGCTGGTGGGAGCGTCGCGAGGAAGCAGAAGTAGCCGGGCTTGGGAGCTCGGGGAAGACTTGAAGGTTTAGCTTCAAAGCTCCTGGGGAGAGGATGACACCGAAAGGAGAAGGGAGGGATAGCTCGGGAGGACCTGGGGGTAGCTCGGTTTGGAAGCTAGAGTAAAAGAGAGAAGAAGTGGTAGCGAGGAGAGTTGTTTGGGCAGAGAGGGAGAGTTGGCAGGAAGAAGAGTAGTAAAAAGGGGAGCTCGGGCACTGCTTGGTGAAGAGCTCGGCTGTTGATGGGAAGAGAGAAAGGGCATGCATTAATGGGAAAGGAGATGACCAGGACGTGAGGAAGAAGAAGTATTGTTTGGTTGCTAGACTGGACAGCAAAGCAATGAGAGTGAGAAGGGGAGTCAGCACTTGGTGGATTGGAGTGTGGCAGAGTAGGACTGGTGGTGTGACTGCTGCTGCTGGTGACGTTGAAGAAAAGGATGGAGATGCATGGCTCGATATGGGAGTAAAAAAGAGCAACAGGGGAGAGAAAAGAAAGGACCTGCTGGTTGCCGTGCTTGGCTGCTAGGGTGGTGCGGTAGAAAAAGAATTGGAGAGCAGGTGAGCTGCATTGTATAGCACAGGGACTTTTTGGTGCTCTTTACTGCTATGGGAGTAAAGGAGGTGTGTTGGCAGGAGGGAGCTGCGCTTGCTGTAAAAATAAAAGGGCAGTTGACTGCTGTAGTACTGCTGCTTGGAGGAGAAAAGGTGGCGTGTGGTGGCTGGTGTTAGAGCTTGGGAAAAGAAAGAAGCAAGGAAAGGAGTGGAGCTCAGGTAGGGGAGGCAGCGCAGGTGCTGATGTGGCTGAAGCTAAGCCGTGGCAGGGGAAAGGAGATGGAGTAATGAGGGAAGGGGAGCACCCTGGCATGCTGGGGTGGAGTAGGGGAGGGGAAGGAAGCCTTTTAGCTGCTTGTGTGCTCGGGTGTGCTGAATAAATGGGGTAGCTCAGCACAAGTAGGTGAGAGAAGGGATGAAATGGAGAGCTGCCCAGCTGCAAAAGAAATGGGAACGTAGGGAAAAAGCAATGGGAAATGTGAGGGTAGGTCAAATGGGGGCAGAGCTTCAGAGGGTCAAATGGGGGCAGAGCTTCAGAGGGTGTTCCCGATAGAGCTGTGGAGGTGGAGTGAAGTGTGGGATTGCGTGGTTGAAGGAGTAAAGAAAAGGGCATGGACTAAAGGAAGGAGAAAGGTGGTAGGAGAACTATGAAAACATATGCATTTGCAAGTATATACGTACCCGTACAAGTACGGCTAAGACGATGTATGCAAATTCATGGGAGCGTCTGGGTGATAGACGGCATGTGTCCAAGCATGCGAGAATCTCAGGTGCGTGAGTATGGACATGTAGGAAGTCCGGCAAGGATATAATAAACGGGGTTGTCCCGCGTCAAGGGATGCACAGTCAGACTTTGAGAAGGGAAAATATGGGGAGGAGGATTTGGACATAGGTGTCGGGAAAGAAACAAAAAGGATCACCGGGTAACTACACCAGACTTTGATAAAGTCATGGTTTTAACAGTCAGGATTCGGAGAGAAGTGCCGGGAGAGGGCAAAGAAGCTAGGGCTTCAGGTTTCACTTATGTATGAAGGAAAGTGAAATAAAGTTCGGAGTGTATGTGCATACATACACTTGGAATTTTAGCATGTATGGGTTGACGACTAGGTCAGAGTAGTTGCAGGAGGTTGTGGAGAGCGAGGGTTTTGGGAAATATCATCGGTGTACTCTTATATATGCAGAGGGTGGTAGCAGAGCCGCACGAGGAATTAGGGTTTTGGACCCGTAGCTTGGAGGAAATGGGTTAGGGTTTTGCGTATGTGCGTATATGTAAAAGCAGTATATTTTTGCACATACTCACGATAGGGCATGGCGAAGTTGGTGGTAGAATTTCAAGCTATTCGAAAAAGGCTCATGACATATATATGTTCCAATTTCGCAGAACTACCGTGTGGACACTTTGCGGCAGATGTTGGTCTGGTTGCACGGGCTAGACAAAAAGGGAATGGAATGCCGAAGGTGTGTTCGTGGTGGGAAGCAAGACGAGTAGCCACGCATGAAGACAAGGTGTAAGGCAGGGTTTGAATACTTTGCCGGATAGAGCTTCGACAAAGTAGAGATTACAGAAATAGGGACAGAGGTGGAAGATTTTCGGTTGACTCACTTTAGGGTTTTGCAGAAGCATGATTTGAATAAAAGTTTTAATTAGGTCCATTAATTATCTGATTATTTAGCATAAAATTTTTTATTGGCCCTAATTTTTAGGTTTTGGAAAATTGAGGTGTTACAGTGGACCACCTTTGTCTTGTGTCTACTATCTCTGACACCCTGCTGCCTTGGCGGATCAGACTGCATGATAGCTGGAATCGTTAGGAAGGATGGCGTGCTGGCTCTCTGCTCTTTCTGGTGTTGCACTCCATTTGGTTGGAAAGGACGCCGAGATCTTTCGGGAGGAGTCTCGCTCGCTGTCATTGCTTCTTGACGTGATCATGGTAGAGACAGAAAAATGAAATTATGTGGGTTTGCTAGGAGGGTAAGATAGCACATTGTGTTGTAATGTGGATTGGCTTAGGGCTATAAATTTATCCTTCTAATGGAGAAAGGCTCGCGTGTTCCCACGATAAAGTGACGCTCCTTCCTCTCCTCTTCCATGCCACACACCTTCCCTAACCCTAACATTGCCTTGCACCCGCTCGTGTGTGCCACCGTATGAACATCTGTACTATCGCAACACTCCTGCCAACCCATGTCTCACCATCCCTACTCAGCAAGCTAAGGGGTCTGCGCAGACACACCGAACTCGACGATGTCATTCAGTGGAGCTCCTGTGTGCCCCATCATCTACATCTGCCACCATGAATCTCCTTTCATAGTGAAGCCTCGGACATTTTCTCACGACTACACTACCTCCTCCCTTGGCTCCTTGTCTTTCCCTAGTCAATCGTGCAATTCCACTGTTGTGGTGCCACCTTCACGTGAGACTAGCGCCACCGCCACCGATCATGGTCGTTGGTGTGTAAGAAAATATGAGGAGGAAGGACGAAGATAAGGGTAGTGTTGTCTTTTTTTAAGAACTAACAAGTGGGGGTGGTCGAACCCTATTGATTGGGCGGTAATAGTTGGGGTCCAATGCAGCAAAACACTCAAACATGAGGTAAGGTCTAGGTTGGACCGGATTAAAAAGTTCAAGACCCCAATTTTAGAGATTTAAAATTCGGGGTTCATTTAACACCAAACTTCAATGTTTATAATGGACTTCTTCCTTTCAAGATTGTTGCCAACTCAATTTTGCATCATGTGTCATTTTTACTTAATAAGAAAGTCCATGACGCGAGCACGCAATGGAATGTGGGCATTCACTCTTTATTCATATCTCTTTCTCCTCTCCGAAGAAAGCATTAGAAAAAAAAACAAAGGTAAAAGTCCGTCATAGACAACATATATATATTTACTATTCTGTGAAATCAGTTGTAAGTTTTGCATACAAGATCATAAATTTTATAAAGCGCCATCGGGTAATAAAATCTAAGTTTATTTTTTAAAATATTTAATCGTAAATCACTGTAGATAATGTCGTAAAATCAACAGACATAAAATAAACTATTCTACAGCAGTACCTAGAATAACGCAACTAAAAAAGGGACTAGCAACCACTTGATTCCGGCGGGTGGCGATGATGACAAGGCGGCCGGGGCTTTCACCATCGTTCGCCCGCCGCCCCACCACCGCGAGATGAACAGGCGCCTGTACGAGCCGCCCTGGTGTCCGTCGGCCCGCACCATCGGTCCAAGGCGAGCGCGGCATGCAGGTCGACAAGTGGCTCCTCCTCCGTGAATTCCTCCGCCGACCCCGACGGCGGCGTTGGCCTCCTCACCGCCTGCATCAAGGAGGTCCGCACGATGGAGCCGCGAGCGAGGCCATGCTACGGCGAGCCTCCGGTGGTCGGAGGCGACGACTTCGTGCAGCTACTGGTGCTCAACAGCTGCTTCATCCTTGAGTTCTTGCACGGGTGCTGCGAGAGCGATAGGTACAAGTGCATGCAGGGGACATGGAATTGCATCTACACGATTTGCTCCTCGCCGAAAACCATATACCATTCTTCGTCCTCGCCAAGCTGTTCAACCTTTCGATGGGTAATGCAGCAGACGATGTGGATGAACAGCTTCTTGATCTAATTTTCAAGTTCTTCAGCCTGCATGAGCCTCCGGGCCAGTTCCCGTCGCCGGGTCAGTTCACCGTAGTCCACCACCTGCTCCATCTCCAGTACCAGAGGACGGTCATGACCCGGGAGCGGCGGAGGCTTGGCTGGAGCTCACGGCTAACGAGGGTGAGAGCGAGCCTGCTGTGCGGCATCCCCACGGAAATCAGCTCGTTCATATGCGCGCGGATGACCGGGACCACGACGCCGTTGGCGATCCCGTGCGTGAGCGAGCTGCAGGATTTGGGGTCACGTTCAAGGAGAAGGCCTCGCCGGCGAGCCAGTTCGATGTGACGTTCCGCTGCGGCACGATGGAGATCCCGCGCCTGGCCATCGGCGCCGGCACTAGGATCCTCCTGGCCAACCTGCTGGCGCTGGAGCAGTCCTGCAAGGACTGGAAGGAGGGCATCGTCACGGGGTACCTCGTGCTGATGAACGCGCTCGTGAACACGGGCGCGGACGTCGCCGTGCTCCAGCGCCGCGGCGTCCTGGACAACATGCTCTCCAGCGAGGAGGACGCGGCGGCGTTCTTCAACCGGCTCGGCGGTTGCGCGCTCTTCGACTCCAGGGCGCACCACTACTCGCGGCTTTTCAAGCACACCAAGGAATATTGCAACTCCCGGTGGAACCGGTACATGGTCTTGCTGAAGCGCGACCTCCCCCGCAACCCGTGCTCCATCGTCAACCTCCTCGTGGCGGCGACCCTGCTCTGCATTTCCCTCATGTCTGCCGGCTACGCCATTTGCCGCTATCGGCATGCTTGCTCGTGATCAAAGCTATTTGATAAGGATGCAATGCTATGTTTTGGTGTACATAATGAGCGTTCCTCCTCTCTACCAATAACTTGACTTAGGTTGTGCGTATTTTTTTGATGCGAAGACCAAGAGACAATAAAGTTCTTTCTTTATTTTTTTTAAAGCAAGAATTTGACTATCTTTTTATCGAATGGACGGTGGACAGGCAAATTCTAGTGATTTATCGCTTATAAAATTTCAAATTTAATTTTTTGGTACAGTATGAGATAACTAAGATCATATCCCTTATACAATAGTGGCTGTAGCTAGTGGCTCGGAGCACTCCCTCCCGTTATCGAGTTGTGTGTTTGGTTCTTGCATGCCTCACTTCTTTGTTGGTTTTTCCATCTTTTAAATTTTGTAGGGCCCACATGAAAGAGAGAGCACATAATTCAAATAATCTGAGTTAAAAAAGCAGCGCCAGGAGGACTCAAACGCGTGATCTCTCGATGGGAGGCTCGCTGGCCATGAGCCGAGTTCCGATCTATTACTGATACCAACCTAGTTGTCTAGTGTACTGGCGCTTAATTTAAAAAATTTGCATTTTTTTTAGCCGGTACCGTCATTTATCAGAGGGGCCCGGTAGATATGGTTACCGGGCGGTAACCAGAAATACTATCCGATAATAAAAAATATCGTCCGGTAACTAAGACCCTGACTCCTCTAATACGCTGCATTTCCTTTTCTCTTCTCATAACGAAATATCAATTGATGATACAGTACTTGGAAAGAAAATGTCAGAGACGAGGCAAATTGGGACAACAGATCGGCAATCAGCTAACCCTCAGAGCAGCTTCTCTATGTATCTCGGGTACAGATAGTCCACAATTACGCTGTACGCTCTCTCGGTAGGATGGAAGCTGTCCCAGAAGACGTACTCCCGGTCATCGGCGCACGTCGTCGCCGTCACCCGGTTGCACAGGATCGACACCTCGAAATCCCCGGTGCCGCAGCATCCTTTCGTGGAGACCTCAAACCCTGCACATTCACATCGATCTCTCATCAGTGCCAGTGCAGCACACTACGACGGCAAGCAAAGTACGTGGCAATCAAGTCTGGGTCACCGTATTTGCTGGGGTTCGTGATCATGTCCTGCAGGGCGTCGTAGATGTCGACGTAGCCGATCCACTGGCACCGGAGCTCCTTCTGGAGGCGACCGATCTCCTCCTTGAGCCTGGAGTTGAAGAGCTGCGCCGCGCGGTTGCGAGCCTGGTCGCAATCCCTGGTGAGCCCGCCGGCGATGGTCCGCTGCGACGGCACGCACCCGACCGGCGGCAGGCCCAGGATCGCGATCCTCCTGGCCCCTTGCTGGTACAGTTGCTGCATCATCGACAAGACAACAAGAAGCATCGGCAGAATTCTTAGTGTTTGCAGCAACCACAGGTTCACCAAAATGCAGGTCTTTAAAAGTCAAGAACCTGTGGAGGAAACTTTAAGACTGGGTGAGATTGTGACAGACAATTCACACCTTGATGAAATCAGAAGCCTGATGGACAAGGAAATCTACGTAGGCCGAGATGTCATACTGCAGCGGTCTGACGGGGAAAAGGTAGTAGTTGTTGGCGATGTCATCAGTTCCAGCGCAGACTAGGAACAGGCTCCCGGCCACCATCTTCGCCGCGGCAGCCTCTCCGGCGATCCCTGCCAGCTTCTCCTTGTACTCGGCAAACATGTTCAGCTGCTCCTGCATCGGCAGGACAGCCTGCAACGACGTCGATTACGAGGCAGTGTTCGCAAAAACTTCTTGTCAGTCTTGAGCATTTCGGTAGAGCATGGAAACGTGAGACGAGATAGATGAGTTTGTTGGTTATACCACGAGGGTGGAGGTGAGGGGGTCGTACCCAGTGCCCCCTGAAGCGAAGCTGACGCCGGTGAGGAGGTCGCCGTTGGCGAGGTCCGTGTCGAGGTAGGCAGGGACAAGGTCTTTCAAGCCAAGCCTTGATGCTGCATACACGAGCATGGAAGAATCCATCAACAAGCTACGAGATTGTCAGACACAGCGTAATGAAACCGTAGGCATTGGCTCTGGTGATTCCACGGCGGTTAGACACGAACCTAGGAAGTCCGGCGGAACGCGGCCATTGGAGAAGCGGCCGGTGGGGACGCCGCCGTTGAGGTCCATGCCGTAGGGCCTGAAGTCGGACCTGGTGAGCGTGAGGACGGCGTTGTTGTTGCCCGTGTCGACGATGGAGTCGCCGAACACCAGAACGGCCGGCACAGGCGGCCTCCTGCCGCTGCCGTCGTCACCCGTGCCGTTGACCGCCGCGTCCCTCGCGCCGGCCTGCCATGGCGAGACACCGAGCACGAGCAGAAGAAGCAGCAGCGTCGTGACACCGCCATGCTCCATGGCCATGAGCTGTACCAGTATCCTAGCTAACGACCAGCGTTTGTTCCATTATGTGGCTCCCTTCTCGCCACTGTGATCGATCGAATGATTGGAATTAGATGCCTTTCGGTATGTGCATGACAAGCTCGCAGGATACGACAACGTCGGCAGGCACTAACCGATCCCTGATCATCTTTGTCTCCATCTTCATGAGCCAGCTCCAACCTACGTGCAGATGTAGCACAGCGTTGCACAAACTTGGGACTTGTCAATGGGACCATGAGCATCATAGCCTGTGAAGCTGAGATATGAGGCAGCGGCAGAAATAACCATGCTATGACACAGCTGAACAGGGATCTGGTAGCCAGAAATGAAGTCTGACTGGACCAAAACTTTGTGCAATTGTGAAGAACCTGTGACATGCTGATGCTCCAATAGTGGAATCAATCATGTTCAGATATGCCCAACTTTCTGTGGCTGCATAGACACATCTCTGGCCAACAGATATTATATCCCAGCGCCCAGAACAGAACATGCCGAATATACCACTCAACAAGGCTTAAGATGATGGTAATGAAGCCATTTAACCAAAGGACAACCATGAACCTCAAATAGTTGATCAGCTGCAGCTTGGCAAGTACATAAAGATCATAACGGTTCCGGGGTCTTTGTTTTGAGTCATATTTAAGTGGCTTCAGGGTTTATGTTGATTTTATTCAAATGGAATGACATATATGCTGATTCCACAATGCTTCAATGAACCGATGGGAGCAAACAACCTACAATCTCAGTTTGTAGGTCAGTGACCAAATAATTTCGGTATAAGACAAGAAGAAACAATATCCAGCTGAAGTGTTTTGAAGACTATCCATTGACAAACCTGTACACAGACTGCCAAGAAAAGGCGCATGTAAAATCATTTTTATCTAGCCAACATATCAACCATAGAAATTCAGATACGATGAACCATGCAGAAGGTTATTTTCATTCTCAAATGAGACATGATAAGTGGTTATACAGCATTTTATGTGGACACGCTGCTAAGGCAACTGAAATATATTATCGGTGCAACCACTTTGCTTCGGATGCAGCTCGTGAATAGTAAAATAAGTACATGACTACATGGTGACGAAGTAATAAGAGTACAATGGACAAAACGAGCTCAGCACAATATCCATCTCTTTGTTAACAATCATCTAACTATGAAGCGATTATAACTAGAAAGAATAGAATCGAAATTGACAAGATCATGACACTGTCAAAATTACAAATGGCAAAGTACTCCTGCATGCTGCTTTTGCTGTTCTGACCTATTTGATTCCATTCCTACTTTATGATGTGCAAGATACTATTATGTTTGCATTCGTAATAGGAAGAGCCCACAGAACTCCCGGGGAGAAAATGTCACATTCATATGGATAACCAAGTGCAAATTTACGACATGAAACCACTCCCTTGTCATATAGCTTGTACAAAGAACATTCTCAGCTATCAACTGGCTTGTCACTATATTACAGCAATTAGAGATACAGGAAAAAATATCAGGAAACAGGATGATATTAGACAAATGATTAGGAGCACTGACGGTACAATTCAATGACTTATTAAATTTGGGATTAGGCCCTGTCAAACAGAATGGCAAATCAACTCCATAGTGCACAAGTAGGCAGGACAATTTGAGAAGATGTTCATAAAAATGGAAGACATAACTCAAAAAGCCCAGGACTACGTAGCAGGCACTTACACCTGAAACCTACAAAGAGGAACAACAAACAATAAATTCATGGCATTCACCATCCATAAAAGAAGACAGGTTTCTAACAAATATATCTTAGAAACATCTTGAACTACAAAGGAGCAAGGAAATTGAACTCCATCAGGATAGATTACATTTATGAGAGCAAACATACTAGTGACATAGTCTACTAAACCAGCACAGGTTTCAGTCAAATCTATTCGATAATAGATTTAGTATTGCAAAAGCTTGTAACAGACAGGCACAGAAGACAATATCAGCTAAAGCTTACACTACGTATTCTTGCCATTGCATGAGCTACACCGGACATGGAAACAGAAGAATGATGAAATGAAATCAATGAGCTTACCAAAGCATTAATCCTCATCGTCTTCTTCTGAGCTCCCGACGTCACTACTGTACTCATCACTGCTAGAACTAATGTTAATGTCAAGCTCCACAGCTGCGACCTGTATTGGCTCTTGGGCCCTTGGCACCACTGGTTGTACACCAACATGCATCTGTGGCACACTGGTTCGTGGCTCCTCAGCCTTGACACCAGCCACAATCCCACCCAGCGGCAGCTCGATCGGGTCCCCAGGCTTCCATCCACGCGGCGGCAATGGAAGGTCTTTCGGCATCCCTTTCAGCCACCCTGGTGGGACAGTGATTGGTAGCGTCGATGGCCGCAGAGGCTCCTCCTGTGGTGGCTCGAATAGCGGGGCGGACTCTGTCTCAGCTGTGCCCCCCTCCTTCGTCTCCACGGTCTTCTTGGGCACCCCAACATCCAAATCAGCAAATTGATACAGCTGCGACATCCGCATCTCGTTATCCTGCGGCGCAGGCGGCAACGCACCACGCAGGGGCAGCCCAGCAGCATGCTCCGGCGGCGCGAAGGTCGTGTAGCTTATGCGATGCGCGTAGGTCAGGATGTCGTCCAGCTTGAGCTTGGAATGGAGGGACGCGCCGAAGTCACCGTGCGACACCGGCTCGGGCTCGTCGACCGCGGCGGCGCCGCGCCGGCGCTTGGGGTCGCGGCGGTAGTCCGCGTAATCGTCGACGAGGCGGTCGAGCACGTGGTGGGCCTCGCGTAGCTTCTTCGCGAAAGCGACGAGCGAGGCGTCTTTGGCGCGCGCCTCGCGGGCGAGGCGGGCGCGCGCGTCCTGCAGGTCGAGGGTCTCCTGCAGCTCGGCGACGGTCTCGAAGAGCTGCGTCTGGAGGGAGGTGAGCAGCGACATCGCGTCCTTGGTGGAGGAGACCGGGGCCGGGAGCGGCGGGGCCGCCGCGGAGGTCGAGGACGGCGTGAGGAAGGTGGGGAGCGAGCCCCGGTACGCGGAGATCCAGGCAGCGCGGTTGGGCGAGAGCTCGAAAAGGTTGGAGGCGAGCGAGGACATCAGGTGGAGCAGCGACTGCGCGCGCGGGAGCGGCGGCAGGAGCGGAAGCAGCGACGCCGAGGTGGTTAGGGCTGAGGCCGCGGCCGCGGAGGCTCCGGCCGCGCTCGCGGCCGGGATAGCGTGCGGTGGCGAGGAGGTGGGGTTCACCGGAGTGGGGTTGGGCGGGAGCGACGGCGACGAGGCGGTCATCCCCAGCCGCGCCGGCGACGGCATGTGCGATTGCATCATCGCGGCGGCGGCTGAACCAGGAATCCAACGCGAGCATGAGAAGCTCGTATACTAGCCAAGCTTGGGCCTCACATTTCAGTGGGCTGGGCTTGTATGTGATATTAGGCTTTTAGGCCCAAAAAGCCCATCAAATCCGCCTTAAAACCCCACCCCTGCAGTCACAACTCGCAGCGTGCTCACAAATCCTTTTGGCGGGAGACAAGCGGTTCGCCGCCACCGCTTCCCGCGCAGAGCAAACCAGCCATGGACGGCCTCGGCTCCTCCTCGCCGGCCGCCGCGGCCGCGGACGCGATGGAGATGGAGGAGTACCAGAACTGGAAGAAGAACGCGCCGGTGCTCTACGACCTCGTCATCTCCCACCCGCTCGAGTGGCCGTCGCTCACCGTCCAGTGGCTCCCCGCCCAGTCCCCGGCTTCCGACCGCTCCCACCGGCTCGTCCTCGGCACCCACGCCTCCGACGACTCCCCCAACCAACTCATGCTCGCGGACGCCGTCCTCCCGCTCCCGCCCCGCCTGGCCGCGGCGGCCGCCGCCGAGGGCGGTGCCGTCCCGGCCCCGTCCGTGTCCGTCGTCCGCTCGGTGCCGCACCAGGGCGAGGTCAACCGCGCCCGGTGCATGCCGCAGCGACCGTACACGGTGGCCACCAAGACTTGCGTGGATGAGGTGCATGTGTACCACCTTGGCGACGGCGGCGAGAAGCACAGCGCCGATGTCGTGCTCAGGGGTCATGAAGCAGAGGGGTATGGGCTGGCGTGGAGCCCGATGAAGGAGGGGTGGCTGCTGAGCGGCTCGTACGATAAGAAGATTTGCCTGTGGGATCTCGCTGCTGGCAGTGGAGCACCAGTTCTGGATGCGCAACAGGTGTTTGAGGTAATGTCCCGACAGATGCTACCCTTTTTTTGGGAGCCCCCATTTATTGTGTTCTTCCATCTATCATTGTGTTCTGCGTCTTATATTTGCAATAGTTGAATATTTCACATAATGGTGTGGTTGAGTGATATGATTCTTATGCCATCTTCTCTTCCAAGAAACACAGAAGAGACATGCATCGACCACATCCAGTCCTGAAGAAATACATTGTTATTTCCCCTTCCAAGCCACCACTTTATTCTTCGTTTTATCCGCCACTTGCCAATCTGATATGCTTCGACGTCCAATTTGATATGTTTAATTCTCCATATCCGTTGCAAACCAGGGTAGACACCTCGAATCTTACACCAGAAGGGTTTTGCATGTTATTCTTCCTCATTTTTCAGGCCTTTTGAGAACAGTATGTTTCTCTCATTTTATTTTCAAAATAGGCTATCACACATACAGTCATACTCAATTCGATGGAATTGTTTGATCTTAAAGGGATCTTCTATAATTTCGCACATAATTATTTCTTGGTTTCGTCAGGTCTTTAGTAACTTGATTATTTTTATTGAACAGAAACCGCAACTGTTCCTACCAACGCAATTACCTGAAATGGCCCATAGTACCTACACGAGTCAAATATCCAACACCACATTGGTTTGGCTGCTGGAAAAAAATTCTTATAAATCAACCATGCAACCATGTTACTAAACAACTTAATCATGCACTCAGATACGCTCTCGGATACTTATTACTCATCAAGTCATAATTCATTTGAACGAAAAAAGTGCCATCTTCATACATAGATTAACCAACCATCGGGATAACGTGAGAACGTGGGGTCTCAACAAAACCCTCATTGTCCTTTAAGCAATTAAAACAAGATACCAGCAACTTGGTTGCCACTATATTTCGTCACTTCTATGTTGCTCTAGTTTGAAGCTTGGACTTAAGGAAAGAAACTTATTTGCTCTTTGGAGTGGTTTGCTGTTTCAGATGAATGGTAAAAAACATAGTTATCATATTATTTGGTAGAAAGTGACTGAAATTGAGTAGCTGCTATAGGTGTTTATATGTAAGGACTGGGGTAGCTTTTTTTTTCTGAACAAGTGGCTGGCGAATATTTGATTACTTTCCTAGCATGTTATAGTCCTGCCGGTTTCACTACCCTTTTCTTGTCATGTAAAAATATACATCGTTGAACATGAGCTCCTGTGGAAATTTGACTTGTGTAATTCTTCTGCCTGGTTCTTTACTGACATTAATGGATATGCTGATCTTTGCTATCATAATTTGATAAGCCATATCATGTCGTTACTTCTGTGCTTATCTCACTTTATCAGAAATTTAAATCAAGAATTGCATGAGCATTATTCTACATGTACTACATAAGATTGTATAAGAATTCCTTTTTACTGTGAAGCAAGGTTGGCAATGTTAAACATCTAGTTCATGTCAGTATTTTTGTTCAGATAGTCTATGGATGTTAGATTTATGTTTTTGCAGGCTCATGAGGATGTCATTGAAGATGTTGCTTGGCACCTGAAAGATGACAACCTATTTGGATCTGTTGGCGATGACTGCAAGCTGATGATGTGGGACTTGCGTACAAACAAACCAGAACAATCTATTACTGCACACCAAAAGGAAGTATGCATGCTTGAATCAAGATTTTTGAACTAAATATTTTTCTGTGTTGAGGAGCACATAGTTGCAGCCCCACAGTTTATTATACAGTCATTTTCAGTAACCAACACCTTTCTTTATGTACATAGGAGTGACATGTGAAGCTTCTTTTCTAAAGTTGCAGCAATATGTTTACTCCTGATATCTGATTTCTTCCAATCATTATCTCCACCAGATGTTTTTCAGTTGGACAGTATTAATTACAGTATTAATTCACCTTTCCTACAGTACTGAAGTTTGCTTGTGTGACAATTTTTTGTTTGTGGAATTTGAGTTGAATTACAATATCAAATTACACACAAGATTCAGTAATATGTGGCCCTCCATTGTGAATAGACAATACCGATTCTTATGCCAACCCTACAGTTTGCTTGTGTGTTCCTTATTCTCTTCTCATGTTTTCTGTTCGTAATGTACATGCTTGCTTTCCCAGGTCAACTGTTTGTCCTTCAATCCATTTAATGAATGGATCTTGGCTACAGCATCTGGTGATGGAACTATTAAGCTATTTGACTTACGAAAACTATCGAGAAGCTTGCATGCTTTCGATAACCATGAGTATGTACTTTCTTCTTGTGGCCTGTGTGCTTCAGTCATTTTCCTTGTTTTTCTCTTTTATCATGCTGCAACTTTCTGTTTTGTTAGTCACTCTACCAGTGATTCCCTTAGTTTAACTGATTTGCTGTTATGCATCTGACGTTTTGTGTTGCACAATTCGCACCTGTAGTGGCGAGGTTTTTCAGGTTGAGTGGAATCCAAATTTGGAGACTGTATTAGCTTCCCATGCTGCAGACAAAAGAGTGATCATATGGGACGTTAGCAGGTAAGTTGATTCAAATCAGCTTCCATGTATGTTTGCAGTCGGTATTACTCTTGTGGCATTGTTATTTACTGATCCAACAGAAAAATATGAAATCAGGTTGAGCCTAAACAATGCGCCCACTGACCTCTAGAAGTAAATACTCCTCGCTAACACATCTACAGTTACTTGTTCTGCAAGGGATAAATCTAGTTCTGTCATTCTTTCACATGCTTGGTATATTCCATTGGGACGATAGATTCCTATATAACTGAACTAAAGGCTCGGTTCTTTTTTGGTAACATTTCGCTTCTGCTCGTGCCTGTCCTGACCATCTCGACTTTTGTTCTCGCTATCCTCTGTCACCATCAGGATTGGGGATGAGCAGGCGGAGGAAGATGCAAACGATGGACCACCGGAGCTGCTCTTCGTTCATGGAGGCCACACAGCCAAGATATCAGAACTGTCGTGGAACCCGAGTGAGAGATGGGTCATCGCAAGCGTGGCAGAGGATAACATCCTGCAGATCTGGGAGATGGCAGAGAGCATATACAGCGATGATAATTTTCTGCATGATGATGATGACTCTCGCCTCGCCACATAAGAGATGAGATGGTAGCTAGCTACTTCTTTCGATAGATCGCCCATTCAGCTAAACTTGTTGGCTTTGTGATGCTTCTGTTTAATTAGCAATTGGTTTGACGCCTCCATGGATTGAATATCTCAAGAAGTGGTTCTAAAATCTTGTCATATCCATGCCTCGTTTATCTGGGCTGCTTGCTCTCTGTCAGAGTTGTCCATCATGTTCAATTGTTGCTTAGAGCGCAAGTAGTTGCTTGTGATCTTTCGTACTCCTATAATCCTGACTGCAAGAAATGGTCCTATAATCCTTTTCCAGCATCCCCATATAGTCACTTAAAAAACAGGAACTCTAATAACCCTTTTTAAAATATGGGGATTTTTCTTCAATCTCATCAACTGAATTGTTTTGTGTAAAATCATTACAAAATTGCCATTAAATTCATCCAATCCAAATGAAGCCTGATCGTTGTTCCACTTCCACAACGCAATCGGTCAATTTTTTATAAATATTATTTTTAAAACAAAAAATTCGAGATATATACCTCTGATTTCCGAAATTTCAAAACTAATACCTTGTCGGCCCACCGTTGGCCGACAAGGGGCTCGTCGCTCGACCGTCCAACGACAAGCGCCTGTCGTCCACCGGGGCAGCGACTGAGCGCCGAAAGTGCCAGCGGGGCCCTGTTGCTACCTGTCGTCCGACGGTGCAACGACAGGTACCCTAGTTGTCCGACCGTGGGACGGCAGGGGTTGCTTTGCTCGCCCATGGACGCCAGCAGCGCCAAGTCCCGTCCGTCCCCTCTGCCCTTTACGTCGCGTCCAGTACAGCTCCCAACTACAGCGTCTCCTATTTATTCACCTCTCACGTATCTCTGCCTCCCACCTATCCACGAAAAATTCAGAAATCGAAGCAGAGGAGAGGGGTTAGGGTTCGGGAGGTAGGTGAGAAGAAAGAAGCTCTCAGAAGTGGTAAGGGGGAGAGAGGGGACAGTTCGGGAGGTCAAGCGGAAGAGGGATCTCGGCAGCGGGGCGCGTGTGAGGTAAATAGTTGCGTTATTTTTTTGTTTAGTTTCTTAGAAATAGTAACTATGCCGTATTACAAAATAGTAAGAATGGCTTTATCTGGTGTTGACGAGATGCCGAAGCAGAAGATGTGTGCCGACGTGCCCACAGGTGTCGAAGTTTCCCTTTGCTGGTGCCAAGATCCGTGCAGACTGATGAAGTCGCAAGAGTTCTCGTACACGTACGGAAGAAAATTCTTCATGTGTGCTAACTACAACGAAGAGTCACCGAAGTTTGGCATGTTCAGACGTCGCGAAAGGGTAAAACTCGCACATAGCAGCATTTGTAACTCGATGCAATAGTATGGTAACAGTCGTTTGCTTGCAGTCTCCACCTACTGTATGTGACTACATACAGTGGCTGGACGTTACCCAATCGAAAGAGGCTGAGGAAGAACTCATGTGGAAGGTTGACTGTAGTCGAGCTCGGCTTCTGCAACGCATGCACGAGGAAGAGGAGGAGGAGAAGAGAAAGCGTTGGCAGGAGACGCAACGCAAAGAAAAGGAGGAGGTGGAACGTCGGGCTGCGGAGGCACGTGAGGCCGAAAGGGCGAGGAAGCGCGAGATGGCGCGTCGCGGGAAGGAAGAAGGAGAGGAAGCTCATGCTCGTCGTATGAGGACGGGAAAATATCCGAAAGGCTCTGAGTAGTTATTTCAATGTTCTATTAGGTTGTTCGGCTGTATGCGAATGTTATCGTACCGTGTTTTCACGCCATGTGTAGTGCTGACGATGTTTCGAACTCTAGATTTCGAAGAAATAAATAAAGTGTTCCATGCAATTCAGTACAACTAAAGATAGTCAAAATGCAAAAGGAAATGGTGCGAGTCTACGGCTAAAAAAAAACTAGTCCTGCTCATCTCCCTGGTCAGGTCTTCCTGGGCCTCCCTGTGGTGCGGCGGGTGCGGCGGCTCTACGAGTACGAGGACGTGGTCTCTTGTGAGGGCCGGACAGTGTCAAGGGCTGTACCGGCTGTGGCTGACGGTGACCCCTGCCGTAAATCGGCTTATCCGGCTGACGAGGCGGCGACTGCGTGACCTACGTGGGTGGTGGCGGTGGAGTCTGAAATCCTGGGAAGTGAGGAACAACCCCTGAAGCATCCGCTTGGCTCCACACGTCGCCGTAGTCAACAGTATCTGGTGAAGCCGCAAATGCCAAAACGGGAACCGTGTCACCTATAGTAAACAATCGTATTTAATAATATAATGCAAGAAAATACTAAGATCATGTTAGCAATACGGCTTTACCTGTAGTGTGGACCATCATAGACTACGGATTGTACCAGTACGAGCCACCCGCCTGCGTCAGGAAAGGTGGTGCTGGCTACGAGGTCCATTGTGGCTGTTGATGCCACGATGAGCCACCCGCATGCGTCGGGAGAGGTGGCGCTGTCAGGGGTGTGGACTGTGGTTGGTGATGCCACGACGAGCCACCCGCATGCGTCGGGAGAGGTGGCGCTGTCAGGGGTGTGGACTGTGGTGGTGATGCCACGACGAGCCACCCGCCTGCGCGGGAGAGGTGGTGCTGTCTGGGGTGTCGACTGTGGCTGCTGATGCCACGACGAACCACCCGCCTGCGTCGGGTGAGGAGGAGGTGGGTGTGACTGTTGCTGTCACGACGACGAGGAGTGCCGTGGGGGACGGTGTGCATGACGACTAGACCGTCCAGCCACGACGTCTGAAGCGCGCGCGCAGGTCAAAGTCTCGAAGATCTTCCGGAGCTTGCCATTGAGACGCTCCCACGCGGATCGATGATCGGATGAATTCATCTGAATCCCCATGTCAAGTCGGTTAATAAGTGCGGCAACCTCCTCCTGAGCCTCAAGCGTCATCTGCGCCTGCAAATATGAAATGAATTATTAGTTGCTCCGTACTCATGTTTTTGATATTACATACAAAACAAATAAAATCGTGGCACTTACCGCGTAGTGCCTGACGCCAACAACAAAAGCAGCCGGGTAGTAATCCGACGTGCGGCCCTGCTGCATCTCATCTGGGTCGGCACGCGGTACGTAGAACAACCTCGTACCGGAGCGGTACCACTGGAGGTACGCATCGTACTCGGCTGGGGCGAAGGCCGTGTCCTCGTGCCAGAGATCTGCGCTTGCCGTCATCCACCGTTCGACAAACGGCGCAAGGTTTCGTGCCCAAGTTGTTGCCGTCTTGTTTTCACCGTTGCGGCTGTACCTACATTTCGTGATCATTCGTACCAAGTGAGCAAAACATATCACAATACTATTATCCGACAATAAAACCTTGTGAAAGATCGAGGTTTATCGACTAGAGGGGGGTGAATAGGAGATTATCTAATTTTATCAAATTTGTTCTTTAATATGCAATAAGTGAGGCAGATTAAGGTGAAGCAACAGAGAACAATCAACAAACAACTGTAATGAAGAACAATGTCGGAGTATTATTCCGACAATACTAATTATGGGGCGGTGTGAGCACAGCAAATCAGGATGGCTGCACACGGGAGACAAGATTTAGACAGGTTCAGGCCCTCTCGGAGAGGTAATACCCTACGTCCTGTGTTTGGTGGCTGGTATTGCGGTATCCCGAGTGCCGCAGGCCCTAGAGAATCGATCTCGAAGGGGTCTGAGCTATGAAACAATGGAGACGATGCTGGATGTAAAGCGATGCCGATCGGAGGTCCCCTACCGAGCCTTATATAGCTGGCCGGGGTAGGGTTACAGAGTCCGGATCGGGTTAACAGATATGTTTCCTATTTGGTTACAACTGATTCCGGGTAAGCCGGACAGGTATTAGTCCTTGTCTTGTACTCCACGTTGGTGAGGTGCCCCCGTGTTGTAGTCGGACTCCGAGTAGTCGGCCCGGCCCATCCCGTGGCCGGGAGGCCGGATTCGCCCTCCTTGGTGATACCCGGGTGGCATATCACCATCAAACAATCACAAAGCAATGAACTGAAAAGAAGAACAATAGGATTTAACCCGAAGTTCAAGTTGTTGGCAACAACTCTACGTCTTCGTTGGAGGGGCTGAGCACTTAGCTCCGAAGACACCCAGTCTTCACCCTTTTCTCCTTGAGCTTGTGTCCACAAAGGAGCTGCTCAACACTCTTGGTGGATCTTGAGGTGATCCCCGGACCTTCACAAACTTTGGAGGCGATTCCACAGGTTGGAGCTCTACCAAGACGCCTAGCCGGCTAGGAGATGCCAAATCTCCAAGAGTAAAAGCTCAGATCTGCTAGGCTCGAAGAAGTTCTTGCTTCAATGCTCAGTCCAAGAAATCAAATCTCTCAAATGCTTTCCTCTCGCAAAGGGGATCTCAATGGAGTCAACGAGGAAAGGGAACTCAGTGGGAGAGAGTGCATTTTTGCGCAGAGAGTCCTGTCGAGCCCGCAGGCGGGGTCGGGGGCTACTTATAGCCAGACTGCAGAAAAGAGTCGTTGGACTCAAAGATTCCATTCCGGTTCAACCGGAAGACGAACTCGGTAGCACCGGAGTTCAAACCAACGGCTAGATCTGAAGAACGATTGAAGCACAGCGAAAGGCTTCACCACGAAGGCGGTAGGTCCGGAGGAAACGCGGTCACACCGGGATGAAGAATAAGCTCAACGGAGCAACTTCCAGAAGCGAATCCCGGTTGTGCCGACTTTGAAGGCGGTTGTGCCGGGTATGAAGAAATAGCACATTCTTCCTCACAGAGAAGAAGAGCGGCTCAACCGGAAGCATACCCCGGTACATCCGCTTCAACAAAAGACCTAAGTCCAGAAGATGTTCTCGGTGCAACCGGAAGACAAAACCGGTGCAACCGCAGACACATGAAGAATAGGACTTAGTCTGAGACAAAATTTGGCCCTAAGTCCAGAGGAGATTCCCGGTGCAACCGGAAGACAAACCCGGTGCAACCGCGGACAACTCAGAAGCGACTTAGACTAGGGCTTCAAATTGACCTAAGTCCAGAGAAGATTCTCGGTGCAACCGGAAAGACAAACCCGGTGCAACCGCAGACAAACGAACAGGACTTGGTCTAGGTTACATAAGCATATCCCGGCAGCACCGGACTCCCAAATCGGTCGTACCGGTTTCCGGAATATGAAACTAGGGCAAACCCTAACCGGCAGGGTTCCCTAACTCCCCAACACAGAGGCCATTCTCGGCAGCACCGGATTCAAGACCGGTTGTGCCGCAACTGAAGCTCTTCAAGGCTGAGACCACAAAGTCCTCAAACCTTGCATCAGAGGCCAATCCCGGTACAACCGATTCTTCAAACCGTTACAACCGAGAATCACTGACTGTGTTTAAGAAGGAGATTTCAAAAGGATTTCTTCGAGATTTGAACTGAGCACTTTAACAAAATCCTTCTTAGAGCTTAACCTATCTGACCCCTCTTAATAGGCGGCTTGTCCTATGGACTCAAATGATCATCGATCATGTAAACACTAGAAAATCTCGACTAATCTTCTAGGTCCAAGCCTTTCTTCAACATTAATTTTTAGGGGTCGTCATTCACTGGTTAAACAAATCATGGGGACTAATCACCTGTATACACTTAGTAAACCATTAGTCCCTTAATCGTTTGTCATTAATCATCAAAATCCATTAGGGGCACTAGATGCACTTTCATAAATCCTGAAGATAAATGTAGAGGTAGGACACCGACGGCGAGCACAGCAACTTTTACTCCGTTCCCGACGCGCATCGTCACCTCATCCTTTGCCAGTCGCTTAGGCCTTTGTAGTTCCTGCATCGAGTTGCAAATATGAGCAACCGATCCGGTATCCAATACCCAAGAATTACATTGCGGACCAGCAAGGAATACATCAATAACATGTATGACACTCATACTTGAGCTGGACTTTCCAGACTTCTTCTTTTCTGCCAGATATTTCTTGCAGTTCCTCTTCCAGTGTCCCTTCTCTTTACAGAAGAAACACTCAACATCAGAAGTGGCGCCAGTCTTGGACTTCTTAGGCGAGTCAGTCATACTAGCACCCTTGGATTTGCCCTTTTTCTTAGACTTGCCCTTCTTCTTGAAGTTGGTTGTTTTATTCACCATCATCACATGATTGGCGTCCTTCTGGATTCCACTCTCAGCAGTTTTAAGCATAGTGAACAATTCACCCATACTCTTTTCCATCCCATTCATGTTGTAGTTCATGATGAAGCTACTATAGCTCGGAGGGAGGGAAGCAAGAACAAGATTAGTGCCCAACTCTTGGGAGATTGGAAAACCTAGCGCATCCAATCTTTGCACGTACCCAGACAATCTGAGTACGTGCTGACTCACTGAGCTGCCCTCAGCCATCTTGCATTCAAACAAGGCTTTGGATATCTCATATCTTTCAGTCCTTGCTTGCTTCTGAAACAAAGCTTTCAGCTTCTGGATTAACTCATAAGTAGCCCAATTCTCAAAATGCTTTTGAAGATCAGGTTCCATGGAGACAAGCATGATACACTGTACTGCAATGAAATCATCGCTCTTACATTGATAGATACGAGTCTCATCATCCGTAGCGTTAGTGGGGAGTTCACCGAGAGTTTGCGATAGGACATAGTCCTTCTTGGCACTCTTGAGGACAATCCTCACATTACGGTACCAGTCCGTAAAGTTGTTCCCAGATGAATTCAATTTTTCTTTCTCAAGCAACGCGCATAGTGGAAAGGTGGTTACGGGTGCCATAGATCTACAACTTAAAAACAAATACACTTTAGACATTGTTCATGATTAAAACAACTCAAATTAACACTTAATTAGAGTAAGCTCCCACTAAAACCAATATCCCTCATAATTGATTATTAGTGATTCAAGATCCACGACTCACTTACTCCACCATTGATGTGACATCACTGATGACAGAATAACGAGACCGGTAGGTCAACATGCCAATCATATCCCATATGACTCTTGTTCATCTTTGGATGGGTGTGTTCCGAGTCCAAGACGATCTTGCAAAGCTCGTCAAGACAACCGAGTGCTCTGCTGCGCGAACGGTTCGCGCCCGCCTCATATATGTCAAACCTATCGTACCCATGTGACATGGCGCACCTCAGAATGACAAATACTCCAGACGGTGCTACACTTGGAAGAACACTAACTACTTTGATATTTGTGTGAGGGATCACCCTATTTAACAACGTCTACCACGCATCAAACAAGGTGCATAAAAGGGATTAACATCACATGCAATTAAATTATTGTGATATGGTATAGCCCCTTTTGTTGAAGAAGACTTCTTCAACATCTTTTGGCGGAGAACTCCTTCTTCGCGTACGATGTAGCGTTGAGGTCCATCGATGTAAGATTGTCACCACCATGTCCTTGCAATTACAACTATTTGCTATCACATAGCTAATAAAATAAATGCATTACATGGCTTTCTAGTTGACGCGTAGGTCAATACAATAAATAATGACAATCGTATTAGCTCCTGCCGATTGCCGTACTCATGACACGCAGGTCATGACAAAATTAAAATTACAAACACTTTGCATCTCATACAATCACATTGCATCACATAGGCTATACCACATCACATGCATACCCTGCAAAAACAAGTTAGACGCCTCTAACGTTTATGCTACAATATGTGGCTTTATGACTACGTTGCAAACCGTTTGCTACCTACGTTACCATAAGCATGATTGCTCTTGCAGTTATTTAACTGTCGGGGTGTCTGGAATTGGAGACTCGGAAATCTCGAACCCCATACTAAACTTCGTCATACGCATGACCCCCATGTAGATCACATCTACAAGCCCACTCATTGCAAATTTATCTTTCTCAACTAAAGTGAAACCAAAGTCATCCTTAGCATGTCTCGATCCGAAGATCGTAAGGTTCGCCGGACCTCTGAAAATTTCACGATGCCGCCGAGATCAAAATTTTGCAATGAGAGGGAAACAACAAGAAAATCCGGTGGTAGATCTCATCTAACACCCCGCACATCATATGTGCAATGCCGCATATCACATATGCTCTAGTCGTACCTACAACTACGCATAGTACCGCTCTGATACCACTGTTGAGGAACGTGCTACGCAAAACAAAAATTTACCGCGCACAATCCACCCCAAGATCACTATCGAGGTGCAGGCAACGAGATCATACCTTCGACGATCACGTCAATGCAGCGGAGAAGTTGACCGATGTCGATGAAGTCCGCAGACTCCCGCAGCTAGGTTATACCTCCCAGCCGCGAGAGCGATCTCCTCGCGAATAGTTCGCCCGATCGAACGCCGAAGTATACGACGTCTCTGAGGTATCCACGCGTACCGGATCAGCGACACCGCAGTAATGTGTGGACCAGCACACAAGAACAGCGGGGATCTACGAGAAGGAGAAGCAGCAGCGCGCCGGCAGCTGTACTAGATCCAATCTAGAAGAGAGAGAAAAAGAAGGCTGCGGCCAATCTAAAGATGGCCGGCCTAGGGTTTAGGGCTGCTTCTGGGGCTGCCTTGATCTCTTTGAGGTGCCCTGCCCCTCTATTTATAGGGGTTGGGGCAGCTCTCCCTAGGCAGGTGGAGTCCTACTCCAGCAGGGACATCCTGTTGGAGTTGGAGTCCAACTCCACTAGAACCTTCTAGAACCTTCTAGAACTTCTAGAACCTTCTAGAATTTCTAGAACCTTCCAGAACCTTCTAGAACCTCCTAGAACCTTCCAATACTTTCCGGAACACTTCCGGACATCACCGGAACCATCCGGGACCTCCCGGAACACTTTCGAGATCATCCGAAACACTTTCGGAACCCTTCTCTCTCGTTCTCCATAAATCATAGCATTCCTAAATGTCGCTAAAACGTTAAGCGTGTGACCCTATAGGTTCGAGTATATGTGGACATGTCCGGGACACCTTCCGGTCAATAATCGTCAGCGGGATCTGGACACCCATAACGACTCCCACATATCATCGAAGATCTTTATCGAGCGAACCTTGTATTGTCGCATACAATTCCTTTTGCCTCACGATACGTTACACAACCCGAGGCGAGACTTTGACGGTATCCCTGTGATCAACTCCTTGATCACCATACCTAGTTATCCTCGTTACCGGTTTGTACTCTTTTCTCGTTTCCGTATTCCGGTATCCCCGTGACTAACCTTTTAGTCACAATACCTGGCCAGGCGATGCTGGACACCGTAATACCGAGTGGGCCCAGAGTGTATCTCTCCATCGCCGGATGGGCAAATCTCAGTCTTGACATATCTAGAACCACGATATACTTTCTGGTGTACCTGGAAGTCACCTTTATAATTACCCAGTTACGGAGTAACGTTTGATGACCCCAAAGCAACCATCCGGTATCTGGGTCTATGATATTCTCATGGTCTAAGGACGCAAGTAAACGTTAACACATCATGAGAAGATACTGACAACATATTGACGAAGTGATCTCGCAGTATCTCATAAGGGGGTCTATCCAACACCATTGTTACCCTAACAATGTGTTCCCATTATTGCCGGCATCCTTGTTACATTAACAATGCCCATGATCAGGAAAACAAGATCATCAACAATACATGAGCTAGTCCAGAGGCCTGACTAGGGATCTGAATGGTGTTTATTATTCCACACATGCAATTAGGTTTTTCTCTGAATCTCATATTCAAGAACCAATGCAATTCTAGCACAGAACATAAACTTAATCATGAACATGAAAATAGAATAATAACAACTTTATTATTGCCTCTAGGGCATATTTCCAACACTAACATACCTAGTAAAATCCTTTTAATACATCGCATAGCATGAAAAGAAACAATAACTATCGGTATGTCTAAGACACTTGAGGTCCAAGCATAGGCGGATCCACTGTCCCTCTAGACCGGACAGCTGCCTAGGCTTGCTAGCAGAGAGTGAAATTTCACAGCGACTTGCATAGAAAAATAACATATATGCACTTCAGTTAGTGGTTTGCCTAGACTATATATGGAAACTTTGTGGCTCCGCTACTGGGTCCAAGCAGTAAATGATCTAATTCCGAGCAAATCACAATTTCTCACCTGGCTGCTAGGGATAGTTAAACACTTCGTTGAAACGTATCATTAGTTGGCATTTAAAAAACATCTCACGGTATCGAAAGAAAACGTGATCACCTAAGGGTATGTACGATGCAAGGTGCTTATATATGAGTACTGAAAGAGAGAGAACATAACCACATCATCAAGTATCATGTAAATTTTACCTACTTAATGTAAGCTTCTCTTTAAAGATGCTTAGATTATTTATTATATATTAATTAGTACTAATTAAATACATAAGCACCTCTTAAGCATGGGTGTCTAATTAAACATTCATGCTATAAAACAAACATCAATGCTAGCTTATGTGGAAAGAAAAACCTGTTTCTTCTACTAAGCCCATCTCCAAGCACTTGTATTGTACATGCTCTAAGGACTGTCACGGTGGTATTCCTTCTCTTCTAGACTTTAGACAACGAATCAAAAGTTGGAATTAATAGGGTTACAGTTTTTTGCGTGGACATTCCTATCCTTAATTTTTGTAATTTAAAATTAATCACAGACATTTCACCTTAATCAAATTGAGAAAATGAGTACTCCCTCCATGTCATAATATATGTCATTTTGAATATTGACAATCTCTAAAGTTAAACTTTAACCATCAATTTATATGAAACTGTTTTTGTAAATAAAAATTAATATGCATTATAAAAATATATCTCATGAGAGACCTAGTATTATTAATTTAGTGTTGTAAATATTGGTAAATTTTCTACATTAATGATCAAACTTTAAATGTTTAACTAATGCTAATTTTAAAATGACATGTATTGCGACACGGATTTAGTAATAACACCATGACATTGCTACGCATAGATCACAAGATATGAATTCGTTGCCGCGGAGAGGCGGACACCATATTAGTCACAGGTAATTCAGGTGATCCCGCTAAAATTACAGCCGTTTTCTAGTTGCTGGTGAATCGTAAATATTAGGTCGCAATTAAAGCCCTTACCATAAGAAGCTACTACAATCTAATTCAATATGAAGAAACCGAACGTAGAGAATCGGAAGTTTGTGCTGTTGACAGTGCAGGGCACCACCCCAAAAGGAAAGAGACATGCACAAAATGGATGACAAACGAAGGAGCACGAAAGGAGGAAGAGAAAGAGGCTGTATAAAAGGTAAAAGATCGTGCATGCATGGTAACCGCAGCCCGATTGCTGCCAGCCCAGCAATCCAAATCCCAAAACTGAAGCTCCCTGCGCGGCTGCGCGCGCTGCGAGGAACCGAACAGAAGCAGATGCCTCCCTCCCAAGCAAGCAAGCGACCCCACCCGGCCCCACCTGCAGCAGGACGGTCAACCGCGCCCGTTGACCGCTACGCCGTGGCGCGGGGCGGCGCGATCCCGTCCCGTTAGCGCCGGGGCATCTCCGTAAACTCTCCACCACTACCCCCACTCCTCGTCTCCTCCCCAACTTCTTATATATAATCCACACAGGCGCCTCCTCTTCTTCCTCGCCTCCCTTATCTTTTCTTCTTTTTCTTTCTCTATCACCGTAGCACACGAGGGAGGCTCATGGCGACGTCGTGGGACGGCTCGTGCTGGTCAGGGAAGGTGGCGGACGAGGGTCGCAACGGGGAAAAGAGGCGGAGGACGGACGGAACGCCGGAGTTGACGGTGGTGCCCGCTGGCAGCGGGGTGTTCGAGGAGCTCCCCGGCGAGTTGGTCGTGTCCATCCTCGCTGACGTGGCTGCCACCGCAAACTCGCCTGCTGACCTCGCCGCCGCCATGTTCACGTAAGTACACCGCCGGTTTGGCTTATCTTTGATCGTGTCTCCCCTTTTGATTCTTGGGTGCATGGTGGTCGTGGAGGGCGTCGATCCAGTTTTTGACGGGGTATTGGTTCGTTTGGGATTGCAGGTGCAGGAGATTCAGGGAGTTGGCGCAGCACAAGCTGGTGCTCGCGCGGGCGTCGCCGCGGTGCGTCGCCGTACGTGCTAACGGATGGTCCGACGACGCGCAGCGCTTCCTCCTCCGCTGCTCCGGCGCCGGCAACATCAACGCCTCCTACCTGCTTGGCATGGTACGTACACATACATCCCCAAAACATTTCGCGTTTCTTTTTAGCATTTGCGTCGACCAATCGTCGATTAAGTGCTTTGACGACCGTGCTGACGCCTCAGTTGCCGGCGACGTTTATCTTTTCCGTACAGATCCGTTTCTATTGTCTGGGCAGCCGCCGGTCGGGATCGGAGCTGATGGCTCTTGCGGCGCTGCACGGGCACGTGGAGGCGCTCTACTCGCTAGCCATCATACAGTTCAATGGCAGCGGCCGCTCCAAGGAAGACCGCAATCTCCACGCCGGCGCCCAGCTCTGCGCGCGCGCAGCCGACCGGGGCCACACCGACGCGCTACGCGAACTCGGCCACTGCGTCTCGGACGGCTACGGCATCCGCCAATCCATCTCCGGCGGCCGTCGCCTCCTCATCCAGGCCAACTTCCGCGAGATATGTGCCGTCTTCAGAGGGCAAGCGCTGGCCGGGGCCCTCGGCCTCCGCGGCGCGGGGAAGCCGCCGGTGCCGCACACGTGCCTGCTCAGCGACTTCGGGTGCCACGTCGCCGCGGCCGCCGGGCGCAGGGCGCACGCGGCCAACGCGTTCCTGGCCGAGTGGTTCGCGTCGCGGCCGGTGGGCGTGGCCGAAGGGCACGAGCTGCGGCTGTGCTCACAGCCCGCCTGCGGGCGGCCGGAGACGCGGCAGAACGAGTTCCGGCGGTGCTCCGTGTGCAACGTGGTCATCTACTGCTCCCGCGCGTGCCAGGCGTTGCACTGGAGGGCGGGGCACAAGGAGGAGTGCACGCCCGTGAACCGGTGGCTCGACGCGGGCAACATCAACGCCAACGCCCTTGCGGCTGCCATTGCGAACATCAACGCCGATACGGCTTCCGCCGATGCCGGTGGTGGCAATGCGGATGCGCCGGCCGCCGTCAGTATGGCGATGCCATGACCGTGGTCGCTGTCTCCGGCTTTGGGATGCTGCTGCTTATCTATTAGTGTATCGCCCTTATTCTCTATTTTCTTTTAGTTTATTATAAGCTTTTGTGTTATGTTCTTGTTCCTAGACCGCTTGTTCTTGTACATGGTTTAACTTAATTTAAAAATCAGAAATTTGGTACTCCATGCACACTTGTCAGGTTTTTACTAGAAATAATTAACACACCACACGTGAGGTACATGAGTCACGCTACTAGACAAAAATTCAAAATCAATAAGTTTTAATTTAAGCTGGTAGCTGGGTTATAATTGAATGGCACTAAATAACTACTGGAGTATTTATGTTTCCTCTCAAAAAAATGGTACTACTATGCAATTAGAGTAATAAATTACTCCCTTCGTCCACAAATGTAAAGCGTACACAGAATTTAAGGTTTAACTTTGATCAACATTAAACCAATAATATTGAACCATATATCATAAAAATGATACCATTTGAAAGTATATTTAAATATAAATCCAACGGTACCACTTTTGTGTTATATAATTCAATATTATTGTTTTAATTGTTAGTCAAAGTTGAACCTTTAATTCCGTATACATCTTATATTTGTGGACAGAGGGTATTGTACTCTTGTGGAAACACACGACCGCTGATAAAAATTGCCGTTACAAAAGGGGCACGTATCTGGTAAATTTTGGTTCGTAGTTCTGCTATTACTTTATATGGATCGACAGGCTGTAGATGACTCACTAGAATTTGAATAACTCTTTGCCCCTATTTTTGGGAAACAGAAATGGGCGTCCGGAAGTTGGTTTCTCTTAAATCTTGGCCTTTACTGCATCACGAATTTAGAGAACGCCTCAGAAACAAACAGAGGCTTGTGTCTATGAATCGTTTTTTAAAACGCTTGCTTTTATTGTGCAAAACAAAAGTCTAGGTGCCCGTTGAGAACACGTGAACTTTTGTTAAAAGAAAGTCTGATAGAAACAAGAGCAATCTCTCTAGAATCAATACTATACAGAAAAAAATATCTTTGTTCTGAACAAGGTGCAAAGAGTGTTCCATGCCTGAGGAAAATCTACACTGCCGCCTACGTGCTATGCTAATGCTAGTAACGTGATTCCGTGAAGAGTTCCTTCTTTGCGCCGTTGTGCAGATTGTTTTGTGCAGTTGTGCAGCTGTTTGCTTGCGCAGTCTCAAAAGGCAAGAGCAACGTGAATATCGACAAATGAACTTTTACCGTGCCATTCCAACCACCGTGAATCGGTGATGAGAGTCTCCAGCGTGAACGCTGCAGAGCTGCAGCGCCTTTCTGGCATCTCCGTGCATGATGAAAGCGTGGAACGGCCTGCGCGCCTCGGTGTCCTCCTCGCTTCTTTTGTCCGCTTCTGCGTCCTCCCCGTCCAGATCAAAATCTAGCGTGAAAAACGCGGCTGGATAAAGAACGGAACCGGAGCCTCGCAAATTTGGCAATATTTGCGACCTGCCTGCTGCCAGTGCAATATCGCAATCCAATCGTGGCATCGCAAACTGGCAATAGTCTCCTGCACCTGCAGGGCTAGAACCTTGCTCAAACAAATTTTGAATCTTGAAATGGGCCTCTAGTTCTCGTAAGTCTGTTTACTACTCGCAAGTAAGGGCATCTCTAATAGAACCCCTAAAATTTAACTCCTCAAACGCCCCCCCAAATCTTAACTCCTCAAATCTGAGGAGTTAAAAAAAGTGTGCACCTAACCGAACCCCTAAAACTTAACTCCCTAAAAAAATTTCTTTGCCAACTCTTCCCGGGCAATTCGTCGAACACCTGGCGGGCGGGGGAGGTGAGAGCCGCGGCGGCTTTTTGCGTCGCCACCGGCGGGGTACCGCCGGCGGGAGGGGTGGCCGGGGATGCGGAGGGGGGCGGCGGGTCCATTCCGGCGGCGAGCGGGGCGTCGGAGGGCGGCGGCGGCGACATGCGGCGGCGGAGGCAGGAAGAGGAGGTGAGGCGCGGCGGCCGGCGTTGCTGCGACGTCGAGCCTGCGGGGGAGGTGAGAGCTGCGGCGGCCGGCGTTGCTGCGTCGGCGAGCTTGATTCCCGGCCAAGCCGTGCCCGTACGTTGCGCCCGTGGCGGCTCGGCTCCGGCGTTCGGAAGCTCGCCGGCGTGGCCGCGAGAGGGCCGCCGTTAGCTCGAGCGCGGGTGCTCTACGGCGTACAGCTCCTCCGGCGGTTCCATTCCCGGCGAAACGGCGCGACGCGGTGGCCCGAGTCGACTACGAACTCGCGGCGGCGGCGGCGAGGAGATGCGGCGATTCCGGCGGCGGCGGCGACCAGCGAGCGAAGCAAAGGTGGGGTGGGAGGTCGGCGGGGCTGCGGGGGGTCGGCGCGCTTGCGGGGGGGTCGCCGGAGGCAAGCTTCGCGGCGGGGAGGACGCCGGCGTGGACGAGGCCGAGAGAGAGAGAGGAGTCGCGGTGTCTGAAATTTTTGCTGAGATTTGCTTCGCCTCCTCAAATTTGAGCAGAGAGGGGCACTTCTCCTCAAATTTTTGAGGAGTTAAACCTTTTAGGGGTTCTATTAGAGAGGGTTTAACTCCTCAAAAGAGAAGTTTTTGAGGAGTTAAAGCTTTTTAGGGGTTCTGTTAGAGATGCCCTAAAGCATTTGTACGCATTTGCTCAAAAGAACCAAGTGAACTGTGGTTCTACACAGAAAGGGATGTACATAGAAATGGATACTAAGCGAGATAATGTGTCAGTCCCCAAGTGGCAATGCATATGTGATCTGTCCAGATGATTGCCTAGCAATTAACTCACACGAAAGAAAAAGTCTCAGGTTGTTGCTTGTCACATCGAACAGTACTTACACCAGAAATAGAAAAGGATCAAGGATGGTTCCTGTCTTTCGACCTGTCCCTGTTCTTTTGCACGACAAGACAACTGCATAGCTAGGTTAATTTTCACAAGATTAGTTAATCAGTTCCCAATTACTCACGATGACGTGCTTTCATTCTTTACGCGACCTGACTATAGTTTACATTGGCTAGCTTTCCAAACAGGATAGAGTTAATTGGTTGTTTACTTCAAACTGAGCGTTGCATTTTTGTAGAATCAACATAGTACTTCAAATTCAGACATATTCTCCATTCTAATTAAACGGGGTTAGTTGGTATATAATCTGGATACACATACAACTGGCTTAGCATCCTTGGTCGATGATATGTGTTCTGTTGCACTACTTTTTCGTTTGTTTGACGTAAATCTACTTTGTGTTACATCTATTAGGTTCGTGCATGTGCCGGTGTAGAATCTAGCATGCCAACTGGACCGATGAATTTGTGGTTTTGAGATCTTTGCGGAATTAACAAGGTTTTTCACCAGTTTAAAACGTAAATTTTTCTTTGCAAGGAAGCGCGAGAGCTTTGCGTCTCATTACATTGATAAAACATGTACAGGTCTAAGATTAGGCCATCATAGCTGAACACACTCTGTAAGGCCACACCCGACAGTCAATAGATGGACTTTACAACATACGCATGAACAATAACACACCGGTCTAGGTACCATCCACGCTCGCGTTCAGGACGCCATGCACTAGCTGAAACCTCCACCACCGGGACAGAGAAGCCAGCTTCACATAGAAGGGATGAACTAAGCCGCAATGGTTTAGAAGACAACGGCCCTACAACGACTACGAATCATTAGCCTCGCACCCCCCACCAGAGAAGCCCCCGCCGCACTCGGATGTCCTCGCACCTCACCCTTGCTGAGTAGATCAGATTCAGTATGACCCAACCAACGGGAGGAGATGGCTCTGTAGGCCTGAGAAGGGCACGGAGGATAACCCGCCGATGGTGCAAAGACGTTGGATCCTCAACTACATATTGCCGCACCCTTCTCCTGTGGCAACGAACATCCAACCCGCCAGACGTCGACCTCTGGCCGCCCCACAATGCAGACCACCCGCACCACGGCACCAGAATAGTCGGCGGTCGTCCTCGCATCGTCGATGCACTTTGAGACCGCAAAAGCATATGTCCAAACAACATCACCTGGACGCTACAAACTAATACCCATGCCAACCAACCCACGTTGTCGACACCCCCGAGAACCTGCACGTTTGTAGCCAAGATGCGTGGCCCCGGCATCCAATGAATCGCAAGCCGCGGCCCACATGGAAGCACTAGGATGCTAGCTTGCTGCCGTAGCGATAGCCTTCCATCAACCCAAATCCACGGCAACACCACCGGCACGTAGCGATAGCCTTCCATCAACGCCGGCAGCCGTGCGAGCCCACGACCTCCATCAGCCTGGCTCCCTGCCAATAGACGCCACCAAGCGCTGCATGCCAGGGTGCTTCGCTCATGCCGCCCGAGGCTACTGCGTCATTGTGCGAGCCCACCACAATGCCAATCCTAGAGGCTGGCTCGCGGTCCACGTAGCCAGTGTGCCGACCGGCCAGACCTGTAGCTGAGGTGCCGAGATCACCATCGCTGAGGCGACAACCTCACACGATCAACATCCAAAAGCTGCGATAGCCCTCCAGATCCATTGAGACAAACAGGAGCCGCCGACGTAGCCTCGACAACAACTCGACAACAGGGACCCCAAAGTCACCTCTTTGGACTCGAGACCCCACCGGCCATGGTGGTCGTCCACGACACAAGGCCTATTGCCGCCCAATAGCGCGCACATGCTCCAGCCCCCAGATCTGGGGTCTGCAGCGAGCACGCTAGCCCGCCGAGTCTGTTAGTCTTCGTGGCCTCTAAAGATCACTATCTAGCATCAGAGGTCGCTGCCTAGGCACCTAGCTTTCCTCTTTTGGTGCCCGAGCCGCCCCTGCCATCGTAGACATGCCTCACCACCCACGCAATGACCACTGTGAGGCAGAGACGAAGTAGCATAATGGCGACAACATGTAGGAGGGGTGCATGAGAGGTTCATCCACCGGTGACGGTGACGAGGAGAGTGGAGAAGGGAGGAGGGGTTAGTATTTGGTGTTCTGGGTATCGCCCTGTAATTTTCCTGGTGTGGCTCACAAGACGTGTTTTCCGTGTCAAAAGACATAAACAAAACCTTCTAGGCTCAAAAGTAAGTGCAACAATCAAGCAAGCTAGCATATGGATGTGTCATCATGAGAGCACAAGCATGCAAGGAAATCAAATAGATATAGACGCCCGTAGTAGATAACTACTTGAGCGATAAACCAATCACACGAGAAGACACGCCAATGTTTGTTCCAAAAGTTCAAGCACTTGCTGGTGTTCTATGTCATCGTTCGAGAAGCTTTATCCAATGATCTAAGCTAGCTCGATCACCTTTGAGCACTTCCCTTGATCCACTGGTGATTCCTTTATCACTCTGAATAGGTGGGTTCTAAACCTTTCACGACTCCTTGGGCATCTTTACAACCTTCTTGAAGGGATGAACAAGTGAACCTCCAACTCATCTAGGAGATGGCTACCCTTGAAAGTAACGAGTCACAAATGTTGTTAGGGCCTGGAATTTATAATATACAATCTTCAAGTAGAATCATCATATAAGTCGAGACGTCAAACCCAACCTTAACCATCGAGATATAAATACATCGACAGGAATAGAGTGATATGGCCTCAAATAGCCTGAGAAATCAATCCTGACTTCAAAGCCAGCAAATGAATGCATCAGCTTGAGTAGCATGATATAGTCTCATCACTCTTTCTAACTGAGCCGGAACATCAACGTCGAACTCGTCCTGAAAAATTAATGCAAGGCTGAAGTAGGGTAGTATAGATCACAAGCTCTCAGCTAAAGAGTCGCTTCACAATGATGATCATACTCGAAAATTCCATATCATGAATCCTGAAGCCCTACATGCTTCATATGCTTTATAATCATACACACAAAGCATATGAGGTATGTTGGACCAAACAAGTATCACGATATAAACTCTATGATAGAAACTGCAATAATACATACAGCTCTTAAACGAGTAAGTTTATCAACTTATTCACTCCAAAGGTCATATCATCAAGTAACATATACATAGCAAAAAGTTATAGCCAACTTAAATAGCTGCAAGGTAGTGAAGCCAAAAGTGGTAGCAAAACAAAACAAACGGGGGCTATCAACCTGGTCCTAACCACTGCCTGGAACCCCTAGCGACTGCTCGTTGTTGGCCTCGATCTCTACAAAGAAACCATCCTCGGAAGGGTGATTTCCTTTGTACAAAAATATCAATGATGCAAGTTGAATACAAAAGTACTCCGCAAGACTTACAGGGAAAGTACTAATAGATGCATCTGTTATCAATAAGGCTATTCATGGAGTAGTTCCATAAGGACAGACTTTACTTTTCATTACTCTAGATAGATGAGAAACGACTACCAGATTAAGTTATCAGAGGGTAAGGAAGCGTTCTTCCAAACTAGTCTATTGCTTCTGTCATCATCAACTTATGACTCTGCCTTGACACTTCCTCAAACCACCCATGAGGAAACAGTCACTAACTTCACTACACCAAAGCTAGCAACTTTAGAGTAACATTGAAGTTGTCTAATTTGATATAGACAATCAGCAAACTGTCCATAACCGCCAACATGGCTGTTTGAATAATTCAAACCCTATAGGGGTGTACATCTTTACCAACACATACCAATCAACTCATAATGTCATGCGATTAATACATTTCATGAGATGTACTGGCTGAGGGTGATCGAACCTCACCGTTACAATGCTTTTAACTTAGCTATGAGCCACCCCTATGGGCCAGTCTGTGTACTCCAGTTCGGTCATTAACTCCAACATGTTTCCACAATTTGTGAATCGAGGTGCATCCACAAGCTTTCCAAAACTGTGTGTTAACCCCACCTGTCGACGATCGGTAAACCGCCGATCTTACAGTATTCGTGGAACTGTCATACTTGGGGGGTAGGAACCTCTTGGGCACAAGGCCAAGAGATCTGACAGCAAGGAAATGCCCTTTTTATACAGGTTCGGGCCTCCCTCAGGATAACAACCCTACGTCCTATTTTTATATATTGATCAGAGAATGGTCTTACAAGGGATGTGTATGTTAGTAGCTATCCTAGGCCTATCCGTAGACTAATCCGACTAGTCCTGCTGAACTCGACTCCTTCGAGGTGGCAGATCTTCTCGTAGGAATAACTAGGGCTTCTGGATCTGGAAAGGCTCCCCCTCCCCTAAGGGATGGCTGACCCTTTTATAGGGGGTTCATCTAGTCGTACCAGTCATGGACTTCTGACTTGGGTAAGACTCTGGTTTCCTTAAACATCGGGATCACCTCCCTAGTTTAAATGATATCTTCCCTTATCACACTACTGTAGAACAGGTCAGTACTGACGATCGCCAAACCCCCTCTACTGACGGACAGGGGGCCCGTCACCCTGGAAATGTCAGTGGAGGGGGTCACTCCACTGACGGGCATAAGGACCGTCAGTAGTGTTTATACTACTGACGGTCTCATAGGGACCGTCAGAGGAGATATGTATTCCTGCTAACCGACGGGCACCTGGTTGTATCACTACTGACGGTCTCGTGATAACAGCCCGTCAGTAGAGGTCTTACTCCACTGACGGGCTGTCCGTAAGTGCCCGTCAGTAGAGATATGTATTTCTGCTAACCGAAATGGATTTGTGTTAACTCATAATCACATTTAGATTATTCATAATAATAGACTATAGTATTACATTATTCCTAATCACAGGCTATACGAACTATTCATTCACAGAGTCAAATCTCTTAATCGCATAACATTTATAATCACATATATAGTATGTACACTCCAACGACGGTCACAAGTATGAAACAATTGTTTATTCAATTACCGAAACAACGATTCTATTGATTCCCGCTTAAGTTTGGCTTCGAAAATTGGGGGCCGGCGTAGAATTCACCCATTGGATTGATGACTTCAAGGTTGATGAGTCTGGCGAAGACTTTTTGGATGCGAGCAAAGTCCTATCATCAGTCGTACATATGACTTCCCAGCTCGCTCCAAGCCTTCAGTTCTTTCATATCTTTCCAATGCTTGTTTTTGTACCGGACAAAGAGGTCCATATGAGCGCAGGTGTAGTACCCACATGTCACGCTATTTTCCGGCTGAACTCTGCAAGGGAACTTGTAATGGTGTACCAGTTTTGTCACTTTTACAGGTATTTTTGTATGCCCCGAGAACTTGGCTCTGAAGAAAGCTGTATCCAGAATCTTAGTTATATTTGTGAAGTCCGCTGTCTTTTTCGACGAGGAGTCAAAGTAAAAAGCCTTGGCCCAGCTTGGAACGATCACAATTAGGACCTAGTGGTCGCTGCGTAAATGTGAACAATTGAACGTAAGCAGGCGGAGATACGTACTTAAAAAACAAAAATAAACTCCACGGTGCTAAGTTTAGGACTTACGGAGAGTTATAGGGGGCTAGTATGCACTCCTTGTCCTTATGAACCACGAATGCATGCGACAGGTATTCTTCAAGAAATCCTTGACCGTCCGGGGTCCCGGCATAGCCTTCGTTCATGCATATCGGATCGACTATGCCAATATTGGAGTCCCGAAGACGTCTGCACTCTTGGGCTTGGTACAGAGCCCATAGCCTGAACAGCGTGGTGTCGAGCCTATAGAGGTTGTACAAGTTGAATAGGTCTTCAAAGTTGATGTCGAAGGTGTCTTGGTCATGTTGCATGAAGAAAATGTATTCCCTTGGCACCTTCACCTTCCAATATTGGCAGAATGTACCAGGATCTCTGGACATCTTCAGGTAATCTTCATGCAGCGTCTTCATGTCCTCCGACAGATTGTCCAGCTCATCTTGTGGGAGCATGTCCTGACCTGGTTCGTAAACAGACCGCCAGAGGCCCTTGCTCCGTGTAGATAATTTGGATGACGATGTTGAGAAGGATAAGGTTTTCTGCCTCTGCTCCTTTCTTTCCTTCTCGCCGGTGCCGGCCCGTCTCTTTTTGCTTTTCCTCCTCTGGTGTACCGGCTCCGGGCTCTTGCCTGCCGCCAACGCTGCTTCCAGCGTCCCAGCTAGTGTGGCGGGAGAGAAAATCTTCCCCCTCCGTTGATCCAGGGGGTCGCCTTGAACCTCGGAGGGCCTTTCCGACACTTCCGGGGACCGCAAAATCGGTGACATGTGCTGGTCCCCGACAAGATGGTCCTCCAGGTCTTTAAAGGACGGAGGTGATTGGCTGAGCCCCAACGGAGATCGTCCGATTGATGGAGAGGGGTTGTTGGACGAGGGGCCCGTGCGAGGAGAGGCCGCCGCGGTTATAGTGATCTGGCTCTTCGGCCACTGGATGAAGCAGTTTTTGCACTGCTCTAGCTTCGTCAGCTCCTCTTCGGGGGGGACAGGGACTAACACCTCACTGTAGTCGTTGAGGACGAGGTCGACCTGCACCTTCGCATGGTGCTCCCGCATAGGAACACAGTGCAGGACTGCCCCCTCCGGCATTGGGAAAACCTGGCCGTGCGCCACCGGGACCTTCATGCCAGGAATCTGCACCGTGAGTGTGCATCTAGTGGCTTCCTGCGAAACAGAGGATAGACGTGCCGTCCGCATTGGAGTCAGGACAATGAGAACAGCTCGTACTATAACGACCCGTTTAGCGGACGAGACTTACGGTGATGCTGTCGACGGGATTCACCAAGGAGGGGCCGCCGTCCGAGGTGGATGCGCAGCTACTCCATCCTGCAGGCTAGTTAACGGGAAGCACGCTCTGCTGGCCTTGCGCTGCGGCCACTTGCATACGTAGCCACGTCTGCTCGGCAATCTCGCGCATTTGCTCCCGCAGATTGTCCATGAACTCCTGGCTGTCTCTCCGGGGGCGGCGGCTCCCCTCGGGGTTTCAGGGAAATACCTTGTCCCAATTAACGCCATCCCCGACGCCTACTACACGGCCCCGATGCTCCGTTTCTGTCGGGCCTTCGCCAGATCGTCGTTCCATCTTGGGAAGCTCGTGACGGAGTCCTGCGAGCTTCCAGGCTACTGGCTCAGTTCTGCCTGAAAGTTAAATTACGTGATGAGAAGACAGCGTATTTGGATGCAACGTAATTAAGTACGAAAAGACACCGGGTTGAGTCGTTACCAGCCGGTCAGCAACCACTTGCAGTTCCTCGGACTCATAAATTGGTGACCCCGTCACAGGGTCAGACCTTGTGTGCGCCCTCATGTACTCCCTAGCGCGCGGCTCCCTGAGATGCGCGAAAGGAGGTGCTTTCCCAGCCGCGGCTAATTTTTCGTCCTCTTTGGCCCACTTCGGTCTCTTCCCCAGGTATCCACGGCTGCCGAGCTTGTGGTCTAATGTGTTCTTCCTGTGAAGCTCTTTCCCCCACCGGCTCTTCTCCTGAAATTCTGGGCTCCTTATTTGAGCAACGAATTCGTCCCAGTCTTCCTTCTGTATCTTGGACCATCTTTTACTAATCTTGGTTTCCCAGTCCTCGTCTACGACTTTCTGTGCGTCGTATCGCCAAGTCTTCAGAGCCCTAGCCATGATTTTCAGGGCTTACGCTTCGACTCTTTCCTTGTCGGCTGCAGGAATCTGGTACTTGTGCCACAGTTTCCTCAAGAGAGTATCTTTCGTGGACTGCGTCAACTGGCTGAACTCTTTGCATGTAATCTTCACTTGTTCGCGTACTAAGCACCCGCAGGCGTTGCTAAAGGTCTTAGCGGCCTTATGTGGACTCGCCGGAATGTCTTTGACGTCGTCGACATGGGTGATGACATACGTCTTGTCCGGCAACTGGTTGCCTTTCCTCCTATTTAGAGACCTGGTCGGGGCTGGAGTCGGTACCTCCTCCTCACGCGCCTCGTCCCCTTCGGAACTTGATCCGGAGGCAGAGCCAGAGCTGGACTCCGAGGCAGCTTGGTCTTGTCCAGCTGTTACGGCCGCTAAGAGAGGTTGATCCTCGGCCAGCTCAAGGGCAGGTTCCTTGGCCGCCTCGGAGGCAACTTGCGTGGGTGCCTCCAGGGCCGGTGCATTGATCGGTGCGGCCACGACGAGGGGAGCCGTGTTGTCATCAACTGTCTCTACTGCTCGGGTCGGGGACCCAGCGGGAGTACTACTGGCGGCCATTGTAAAACTGAAGAAGAAGAATAACATTTGCTAATAGTTTAGTTCCTGCTCATACACTAGTTTTGTTAAATAAACTATAGCTCAAATGCTTTGACAATATAGCAGCAACTAGGCAGTAGTAGTAGCATGTTCTTATCAAATTCAATCATCATAGGTCAACAAAGATTCATATAAACATATGCTTTGGTTATTATAGTAGAAGTGAAGAAATGGATCAATTTTCTCTCTTAATCATTGTTGCTTCTACATGAAAGGAACAAGCATAGAAATGATCTAGAAATGATCTTGTTTAGAGGTTGTATGTCTCATAAAAGGTTGCTGTTTTTGAAGCTCTGGGATTTTGGTAGTTGTAGTGGTAGCAATAGTTCTATGATTTAAAGCCGAGAGCAACTACTATATCACAAAAAAGTATACTGATTTATATCGCAGAAATAAACAACATAGGGAACTCAACTATTACTAAAGCGGAGATTAACATGTTATCCATTCATTATCTGCTTCTAGATTACTTGAAGCAGCCATATACTTAAAATATGCTAAATTTCTTAGCATATAGAATAAGTAGTGCTTTGTAGAAAAAGATAACTCCATATACTTAGTGCACATGCAAAGTGCACTGGATTAATTTTATCTGCTGCCTCACTTCATTTCTAATTAAGCATGCATAATGCACTTCTTAAGGAAAAAAAGCCATGCAAAAGCTAAAAGAAGACTTATAGGATATATAAATTCCTGCATAATACTTGTCCCTGAAAAACAATTATATCATGCTTGTTTGCTTCATTCAACGATATATAAATCACAATACTAGAATAGTATAATATACCATTCATACCTTCCTAAAGTGCAAATTGTCATCCATACTAGAATATGCTATCTAATACTATAACATTGAGTGTTTCAGACATTTCAATTAAACCCAGAAAAGCTAAAAGTTCAGGCACCATATTTTTGAAATCAGATTGAAATCTGCAACATCTAAATAGTAGAAAAAAATCTCAAACAAGTCAATTGCTTCTCTTGCTTTCTCTAATCTCTACCCTGAATCCCTACCGAGTTCTAATGGAAACAACTGCATGCATGAATCCACATAGGATGGAGAAAACCTATCACAAATATCAAGTTCGATGACACCATCATATATACCAAGCGGCCGTCGGCGTTGGAGGGGGCGGCAGAGGGCGCGGCGGGGACGTCGGCGTCGAAGGGGGCGGTGGAGGGTGCGGCAGGAACGTTGGCGGCGGAGGGGG
>JAGXJF010003200.1:0-25618 GCA_019208055.1 Stipa capillata | reverse complement strand
CGGATTCGTCCTCCTTGATGATACCCGGGTGCCATGTCATCATCACCAACATACTTGTTTATAGGGTGTGTGGTCTTTTTTATAGCTTGTTCCTCTTCCTATTGATAAAGTAGTTGATTTTACTGAATATTTACCCTCTCTCTGTGTTTCCCTTTTTCCATACAGTGACTGAAGGTTATTGATGCAAATTGGTGGTTGCTCCTTTCTACCGAAGTTCCAACTATGGCTTTGTGACTTTTGTCGTCTTCTAGATCAAAACTAACGGCTTGTTTGCCGGAGATCTTATTTAGTATTATGTTTGGTTAATGCTTTCTTATAAGGACTCATGTAATGTTTAAGTGTCGATGTCATGGTGCTATGTGCCACCAGTTTCTTGCTTATCGTTGTCTAGATAAAAACTAACGGCTTGTTTGCCGGAGATCTTATTTGGTGTTATGTTTGGTTAATGCTTCCTTATAAAGACTCAGGAAGACTTATGTAATGTTTAAGTGTCGGTGTCATGGTGCCATGTGACATATGTTTGTTGTTTGCATATTTTGCTTCCTTATCCTAATGGCATGGATGGCATATGTATCAATGTTGTTTGAAATGGCCACAAAGATGCAGTTTACTGTGGATCGCAACAGATGATATGCATATGCAAGCATTAAATGCTTAAATATTCAATAGAGCCAACCTAATGGCCAACCTAAGAGCCAGCCTATTATATGGATGCTTATTTATGATGGCTTTAGGTGACATGTCATGAGTATACAGCCAGCAGCTGGCTATGCTATTATCCTTGCTCTAAGGAGTGTAGGGGGAGGAAAACCTATTCAATGCCATATCGTTATTTGTTGCTAATAATAGAACCCTGTTGAATTGCATGTGGACGCAATTTGTTTGCATGTCAAATTGTACAAACTAGTATGGTGTCCTTGTAATTATGCGGGAAATGTTTTTAATCACTTTTAGATTTTTGGACTCACATAAATTAGAAAAGTTATTATGCTATTCGCAAAAACACAAAATTATATTGGACACGTGATATTAGATTAGTAAGGATAACTAAAATTTGAATCGTGAGCCAGCCGGTCGGTAGTTTGTACTTGAGTTGTAGGTCATTGTTAGTTTGTACTTGAGTTTGCAGGTTTGTAAGTGAGTTGGCAAGCCGTTGATAGTTTTACGTAATATCAATACACGAAACTAAAGTTTAAATCACTAACTAATTGCTCATTTATATATGTTATTAAATCAATACTTAAAATTAGGTGAGCCAATTATATATCATTCACCGGAGAGACCTACTATAAGCACAAGGGCGAAATGGTAAGTAGCATAATTTCTCTGGATAAGGAGAAGGTTGTGGATCCTATTTTGTCAACAAACAAAAGTTGCAGGCAGTACTCGAAACATGAAATAGAGCTTGTCACTGGTAACTTCTCTGAAGCAAGGAAGATTGGCGAGGGAGGTTATGGGAGTGTGCAGGGGCGGAGCCAGGAATTGGATATGAGAGGGGCCGAACTAAAAAACAATTAACTAAGAATAACATGTGTGATTTAGTGCATGTGTTTTCTTATAGTGCCTGCTCAGATTGAAAGATAATCAAGCAATCGAAAAGCTAATCAGATCACCGCTTTATTTTTTCACATACTAAGAAAAAAATACAATCTAATGGCATGCATCACATACGAGCAGAATATATTATACTCCGCCTAGTCCATTTATAAGACATATCAGTATTATCCTAATTATGTTTGAAAGTATGTCTAGTCCAATTTATAAGTCACATAGCTTCCTAGTTATATTTAAAAATATAAGACATCGCGAGCCAAAATACCTTAGTATGTTGCATAGATGTACACCGATATTCGATGCATTTATATCTTCTATCTCGTTAGCATGTATTACTTCCATATGTTTTCTTACATACAACAAGCAAATTAAAAATACAAAAAACTACTTTAGACACAAGAGAAACATACACGAGACTTCTAAAGTAGCAGTCATTTTTCACTATCCCAGTACATAGCATTACTACTAATCTATCATATATTTTTTTCATTAAATTAATTAGTCACTTGCATTTATTGTCATTGATTGATTCACATTCTCTACTAGTACTAGCACCTATACACAACCATAAGGGGGGAAAGTCCCCCCCCCCTGCCCCTGGGAGTGTGTATAGGTGCACCCTTGATCGCATTAATTGAAGTAGCTGTCAGGGTTATCCAGCAAGGTTCCACCGATAGAAGTGAGGTAAGTATGGTTTATAGCCATATGGAATTCATAGTCACATACGTACACACGGATGATTAGTACTAGTAAAATTACTAAATCATTTAATCATATATGGTTTCATGCAGGTTGAGATCCTTAGCCAACTTCACCATCCCAACTTGGTTTTATTGATTGGTTTCTGTCCTGATATCGGCCGTCTTGTATATGAAAACTTGGTGAATGTAAGTCTAGAAGAGCAACTCCTAAGCAACAAAAGGCGCCAGCCACTGCATTGGTTCCTACGGTTCCAAATCATCTTTGAAGTGTTCTGTGGGCTTGCTTCCTTGCGAAACCAGAGCCTACAGTCCACCGCGACCTGAAACCTGCAAAAATCTTATTGGACAAGAATTACGTGGGTAAAATTGGCGATGCCGGTTTCGGGAAGCTCTTATCTGATCTTGTGCCTGACTGGCAAACGGAGTACACAGATACCATTGTTGCCGGTACCCTGTACTACATGGATCTTGAGTACCAACAAAGCGGGACAGTTAAGCCGGAATCAGACCTTTACGCCTTGTGGTCATTATTTTTCAGGGGAAATCATCTTTTGCCACCAACCATTGTCACGGTGTATTCTGACATACGACCACGAGGTGACACATTTTTTGCTCACAGACCAATCCTATATAACCATATTTTTCTTTTGTGCAAGACCACGTGCATACGCATCGTATGCTTCTCCTCCTCTCATAGAAACGTTGCTTTCAGAGCTAGCTTCTTGTGAGGTTTAATCGTAAACTAGCTAAACTGACTGGAGATTTTTACATAGCTTTTTGTTTATTTGTTCTTTTGCTTATCATGAGATGTTTGGATTCTCTGTGACAAAGAGTGGCAACACAAAAAATTATATATATCAATTAACACTCAAAATCTCCTAGTTAGAAGTCCATAATTCAGAGTTTAAATAGATAAATTATTCAAGTGGAAGCTCTAGATTTCCAAGTGCAACGCATGAATTCTCGGAGTGAAATGTTACAAATGTTCTGGTTGAAAGCTTGAAGTGTCAGAATGAAAAGGTATAGATGTAGTAGTTGAAAGCTCGAGGTGTTTAAATAGAAACCCAACACTGTCCAGGTGAAAAGTTTGTGGTGTCCGAGTTAACACCTCAATGAGTTTGAGTAAAAAGCACAATAAATTTCGTGGAGTTTTGACATGCACAAAACATTAAAAAAATGCATGCATGCAGGATGGTGAGAAAAAGAACGAAAAGATGATGGTGGGGACCACAGGGCTGGGATGCATGCACATGCATGCAGGGATGGTGAGAAAAAGAACGAAAAGATGATGGTGGGGACCACAGGGCTGGGATGCATGTATGCATGCTACTCAGCAAAGGCTGCCGTGTAGGTAAATCTATTGGATTTTCTCACGGGATCGTATGCCTCTGTTCTGCCAAGAACCAACACTGTCGGAATTCACGAGAATAGCAGAAGTGGACCGTTCCAAAATGCCTTTTAACGAAAAGCCTGCTGGTCAGAACTGACCGCGCGCAGACGCGATGGTTAGTCATAAATTACCGACCCCCATTTTTCAGATGCTAACTGGCAAACGCCCAAATGGGCTCATTCTAAGCACGGAAAACGCTATCGAAAGTGGCTCACTTTCTCATTTCCTCAACAAATCTCAAACAGATTGACCTGTTGCCGAGGCAGAAATGTTGGCAAAGCTCGGTTTGCGATGCACAGCTCTAACATGCAGGGATAGGCCTGATGTCAAGTGGGAGGTGCTGCCAGAGCTCAAATAAATTTTGCATACGATCTAATGTATACTAAAAATAGAACATAATAAAAAATAAAAATACTAGAAATTCTCATAAAAAAGTAAAACATCCGACCGTTAATCTAGTGAACTATTTTATTATTAATAGACCACAGTCGATACATCTTCATAACTACACCTAAACAGATCACGGCTGATAGATCTTCATAACTATGTCTAAACGATCACAACCGATAGATCTTCATACCTATTGCTAAACAAATCACATCCAATAGATCATCATAACTATACCTAAATAGACGGCTCGGTACAAAGACTAGCAGGTCGGCTCGTGATTTGAACTTTTAATTCCTGTACTGATCTAATATCAGGCCGACTCGTGATTTAAACTTTCATTTCCCATACTGATCTAATATCACGCGTACAGTTAAAAAAATAAAGATAATTAAAAATATTTCTTGCACAATTAGTACTGATCTAATATCACGTATACAGGTAAAAAAAAGGTAATTAAAAACGTTTCTAGCACAACTGCTCAGTACAACGACTAGCAAGCCGGCTCGCGATTTAAACATTTATTTTCCTTATTAATCTAATATCACCCATATAGGTGAAAAAATAAAGATAATTAAAAACGTTTCCCATGCAATTGCTGTGGGACACCATACTAGTTACTTCTAATGTCAATATAAGAAATCCAAAGTCAAGTATACCAAGCCACTTCATCTTCCCCATAACACAGGTAAATTTACATCTACTTGACTATCGGTTGAGTAATCACCTTTTCTATACTACTATATAGTGTACCAAGTTTGAACTAAACTTGGCAAGCAATCTGAGCCATGGATCCCATGAATCCGATGGCTAAGATTGGAGGGATTCGTGGTGAACAGTACCCATGAACAACGCCGTGAACAGTACCCATAAACAGTGCCATGAACAGTATCCATCTACAGCACCCCTCACGAACAGTACCCATCTACAGTACCTGACGTACACTGCTCGTGCTGTTTACTAGTAGCCCCTAGCTAACTACACAACTGCGGTGCAGGAGGTGAGGGCTGAGCCATATGTCACTGCCGATGGACACACCTATGAGCATCACGCCATCAAAGCTTTGCTCAGGAAACACAGGGTATCCGCCTCACGAGGTGCAAGCTTCCGAATTCATCCATAATCCCAAACCTTTCATTGCGAGCGGCGATACAGCAGTGGAAGAAGTCACAGTCAGCTCAGACAGAGGCTTGAAATGGGTACTGAATTTATGTCTATATATGATGTAATTGATTTAGTTGCTATTCATTAAGTTCTTCAACCTGTAAACGATAAATGGCTTGCATGATTCTTCAACATGTAAAGCATGGAGAGTAGTTTTGTAGGTCAGCGTTTTTGTTCGTTTTTCTCTTTTTTTTATTAACAATTAAAACAGCGGTTGGCTTGCTCAACATCCAACATGTTTACAGATCCAGTATTTGACATGAACAAATTAATTCCATGAGAGCACTTCATCTCAGATTTGCCTGTATCTCACAACAATTGTGTCAGCATCTGAAATATCACGTCTTCACATCAATATTTGACAGATCTTGTTCTCATCTCAATATTTGAAAGATCTGTATGTAGGGAAAATTTATGAAAATGGAAATGTCACCATGCACTGTTCTAAACAGGGCCGAAGAGACCAACACTTGGATTAAGTACAAACCTGGAGTGTAACTAGTGTTAAGTGTACATATATTTCTTTCTGGAAAATGTTAGAGAGGACCATATTTTTAAAGATTATCTAGTCTATTTAGGACGCTGGCTTGCTCTTGATATTAGAAGGCAGATGCATAAGCGTGTACCACCACTTCCGTTCCCTAGCACACAACTAGAATTACAGAGGCTGGTGATAAATTCGTGGTCTTCACTTCGCGTAGTCACACGTTTTATCACTGAGCTGCACTCGCTTGTGCGTGAAGGATGAACTAGGACTTGAAACCTAGTGGGTGGAGTTTTATTCCTTTAACTCCATCAAACCCATCAAGCGGTAGTTTTCTGGTTCCGCAAAAATGTTAGAAGTTCCAAATAATGCTTAGGCTCACATATCCTCGAAATAATTTTTCTGTTTTTTAGCTGGACTACCTAGAAAGGAAATTGCACAAAAATCTTACAGGAAACTATGTAATTCTACGGAAGCAATGCTTCCATACAAAGGAGTCCTAAATGTTTGTTTTCAGTACGAAAACTCAAGAAAAACCTCTTTGTTGCCAAGTGCTTGATGGGAATACATGATACATTACTGGTGGGTTCTATTCCGATATCGCCAAGACACGAGATGCGTGGGGGCCTAACCTGCACAGGATTTGCACTGTTTCTATTTCTATTACTAATTTAATAACTTGTTCGCCATGATTTAGCAGTCCTTGTTCTCACGGCAGTCGAGCCGTCGATTTTCGTTTGCAGTGCAGCTACTGCAGCATCATGATATACATGAAGAACAGCAGAACTAATAGCGTCTGAATGAACAACCGAAGGAAGTATGTAGAACAACAGGGAACCGAACCAGCCACGATATTAAAGCATCAGTAATGCACATTATTGATATGAAGAACATGCAGCTAGCAGAACTGATGGCCCGGCCCCATGTTGTGTCACCGTCGTATGTGTCCAAAATCACGGCACCAACTATCGGATAGGAGGGTCCCGTCTGTCACTCTCGTCAGTACAGACAGCTACAGCGACGATGGGGACCGATTTCCGGGATGCATTATGCACGCACGCGTACATGCATGCAACTTTGTTTTTATATTCGATTCCCGATCCGCGTTTCACATGTATGTTTTAGTTAATTTGGCTTCAAGAACAGCCAAACAAGCAGGGGTCAGATCGATCCATCCAGCTCTTTGGAATGTGGTCAATTGACCCAATAATTGTTCATAAGTGTATATCAGTCAGTAAAGCTGAAATACATACCGCGATAGAGGTGAACTCGTTGGTCTTAATTCCTCGCTTCGCTCGCTATTATCCTGACAAAGAAGCCTTATATATATGGGAATCTCGCTGCTCCCTATATAGATATGTACACTATATAGACATATATATATGACACGTCGGTTCGTACGTTCCACATGATGCAAAGACAGCCAGTGACCTGTGGATATTGTCGTCGTCGTCGTAGCGCTGGACTTGCACTGCCTTGTTGGCGCGCGCGCGCGAGATAGTAACATAGGCAGGAGATCAAGGTGGCAGTTTCAGGCCATATATGCGTGACATGCATGGTGAGATTTGGATCCTCTCTGCGTGACACGCATGCTACTCCCTTGTTAATTTACTACACTGCTGCGTCGAAGGGAAGAGATCAGATCATCCGTGCAGCAGCGGCGCCAACCTGTCCACACATATGTAAGAAACTCACGATCGAGTCCGCTAGCTAGGAACGCGTGAAACTTCAAGAATAATTTGAACAGGACGACAGAGTAGCAGGCCCGTGTTTATGTAGAAAGCAAAGATAAGATCGATGATGCATGGTAAGGTCGAGATGAACCGATCCTCGCAACTGTTGTTAGGTCACTAGGTAAGCTCCAGTTAAACTAGTCATGCATCACCAACACTGCGATAAGATCGATACAACCTAGCTACCTAGCATGCTTCACGTTGGGGATTCTTTTCATTCTTGTCGTTGGTCCAAGTTAATCGAATATATCTGTCCACTTTGATTCGGTTGGCTGAAACCATATCAGAAACCCTAGATGAGATCATGAGTTTTCGAAGTTGTTTATCAGCATGCGGACTGCAAGCTGATTAAAAAAATGGGCTTGTCTCTATCAACCTCATGTGAACTGAAAACTGATTAAGAAAATGAGTTTATACACCAAACCAATCAATCTGATCTACTCCTTCCTTTCATAATAACTCGTCGTTCAGACATAGGTACAGTCCCCAATATATAGGTACAGTCCCCAATATATACCTTCGATAGTTACTTTGCACACAAATTATATGTTAGTAAATTTTTTTATAAGATTACTATATTATGAAAATACTTTTTATAATAAATCCAATTATATTATTTTCACCCTATCAAACTAAATGATTTTTATATATTACTGATTAAAGTTAGTAAAATTTGATTATATACTTCTTAAAATATCACATATATTCGAATGCAAAGCTACACGTGCCAACGTGGTTGATCTCTGTAGATCTTGTCGGTGTTGGTTTTGAGGTGTTTCTCGGTTTCTAGAGTAAGTTGTTTTCTCGGTTTTGACGGACCGCTTTTTTTTCCCGTGCTGGTAAACTATCAATTTGTGATCGATTTCGCTCGTTGTTAGTAGTATTTTTCTTTCTTCTCTACTTAATGCAATTACATGTAAGTCTTTTCGTTTTCTCGAAAAAGATTATCGGGTTTAGTACAAGTGTACAACAGCTAGCCCTCGACAGTAGTAATTTTTTTTAAAAAAATCCTACTAGAAGATCTCACACATATTTTACAAGGCTCGGAACAATCGAGAGAAAAAAAACCAAAATAATAACCATGTCCTCCAAGGACACACTGTAGAGATAGCATGTCACCTACACACATGTGCTCCTCTCGTTGCGGAGAGAGCGTGCACGTGTCTCGCCATGTCCACTGCTCCTAACCGATGAGCATGTGGTCGGCAATGAGCTGCTTTGGTCGGCTGCCACTAGGAAACGGCATCGGTGACAGGAAGAAAGGTCTTCACGTGATCCAGAACTGATGGATCTAGAGGTAAAGTTGCCCATAACCGTCGAAGATATTGTAGAAACTGCTGTGATGATGGAAAGAAAAAAGCTCCTAACATGAGTGGTGACCACCGAGAAGCCAGAGCAAAGGCATCAAACTTGCCGCATAGCCCTCGGGACCAAGAACCATGAAGTGGGCCTCCGGATTGGAGATTGAAATGGCCCTGAGTTGACATGCCACATGCAAATCGCCGGAGATCAGACCTGCGCCGGTGCATAAGGAGAACAAAGTGTTGGAAAATTAGACAATTTCGAGATTAATTTCAGTAAATAATTCATGACTAAAACAAATGTTAGCATGCATAGCTCTAGCATACTAGGTGAACAGAACAGCAGCATCACACATGCAACAGCAAGCATACTTAAAGACAGGATCAGATCACGGTGCACGTACTGATCGTTTGTAGATGAAGTAACCGTGGCTGTTGCAGAAGCGATGTTGTTGACGACGACGTTGGTGAAGACAGGTCGAAGCAGACGGCGGCGGAGACGACGGTATGCGGCACCGCCTGACTTAGATGGAAGATGACTCGTGGTGACGGATGTGAGCAGTCGCGCGTAGCGCTTCCCAAAAACCTAATTCGTCTTCTCCCGGTGCAGGATCACAAGGACGAGAGGTTTCGGAGACCTGCTCTCCCTCTCGCTGGTGCACGCCGGCGTTCGGGATGGAGTAGATTACTGTGGCGGCGCAAGTAACAAGAGGAGGCAAAAACCCTAACTCGTTTTCGATCTATTTTTGGCTGCGGCCGGTAAGTCATATATATAGGAGAGCCCACGCAGTCTCGTGTCGCGATCACGATCTAAACCGATTAGGTTTCCAACACGTAAGACTTATCTAAACCGATTAGGTTTCCTGGTCAAGCAAACAACAAACTTGTCTGCCAAGAAACCAAAAATTAAAACGGCAAAAGGAAGCCGCGCTCCTGCAAGATCACGGACCGGATTTCGGCGGACCATTCACGCGTATGTCGCACGTCCGCGCCCTTCGGCCCGGCCCGTGCCCGAGCCCGGCCAGGCCAGGCGAGGCGAGCGCGCGCGGTGTGTAGTGCTTCCTTTCTCTCCTCATACCAATCACTAAGTGTGGTGGGGAGAACTCACTATATAAAGTGGTCTCCCACCTCCTCCACTAGTAATATGGGACTAATGTCTTGCCCCACCTCTTGCCATTTATTCATAGGCCTTTGAGATTTATTAGGAATTTCAGAGACTGCACATGGGCCAAGCCCATTAGTTCTAACAATCCCCCACCAGATCTCAAACGTCCATTTAGAGATTTGCCTGATCTCGTTACTTGTTTAATATACTAGTGTTTCAGCAGAGACTGTTAAGTTGAACTTCTGCCTAGAACTTTGAGCTACATCCATTCACAACTTGAACAATGGACTATGCCTTGAATTGCAAGTTTTGTGCAAACAGGTTTCACTTAAAGTCACAACCAGTACCTGGCTGCCAGTAGCCTACCCCGCGGGTGGAGCATATACGTCGTACTCCCTGGTCTCCTCGTGAGCTTGCTAGAGACCACCCAAGTCTCATAGACTGCGACGTTTAACAGTCGGGCTCATGTAGGTGTGTTCCTTCAGGAATGTTCTGTAGGACAGCATCTTTGCTAGACATAGCCAATAGAAACACATTAAGGCATCTTGCCAACCTGCCATACAGCTCTGAGCCTTAAAGCTCTGAGAGTTTTGCATCTTCACCTAGAGAGGGTTACAAGTTACTCTCCTCAGTTAACCAATAGCTTGTTTTCCTAGGTCCTAATTCACGGGATCTCCGATCACAAAGGTTGGGTTACTACTATGGTGTAACACATATGGGTCTCATACCCATCTCCCTCGATGCATTATCTATCACATTCCGTGATAGTCCCTTTGTAAAGGGATCTGCCAGGTTTTTGTCTGTTTGAATATACGTAACAGTTATTACTCCGGAGTTTCTCAATTTCCTGACAGACTTCAAACGTCTCTTCACGTGTCTTGAGGACTTCGCATTATCCTTAGAACTGTTCACTTTAGCAATGACCGTTTGGTTGTCACAATTCATAAGAATAGCCGGCACAGGTTTTTCAACCACAGGCAAGTCCAACAAGAGCTCACGCAGCCATTCTGCCTCAACAGTGGCTGTGTCTAAAGCAGTAAGTTCTGCTTCCATGGTTGACCTCGTCAATATGGTCTGTTTACACGACCTCCATGACACTGCGCCACCTCCATGAGTAAAAACATACCCACTCGTGGCATAGAGCACGTCAACATCCGATATCCAGTTCGAATCACTATACCCTTCAAGCACAGCAGGGTGCCCTGAATAGTGAATTCCATAACTCATTGTACCTCTCAGATAGCGCAAGACCCTTTCAAGTGCATGCCAATGATCATCACCCGGGTTTGACATGAACCTGCTCAGCTTGCTCACAGCAAAAGAGATGTCTGGCCTTGTTGCACTAGCTAAGTACATGAGTGAACCGATAATTTGAGAGTATCTTAATTGATCCCTCGTTTCTTTCTTGTTCTTTCGGAGTGTCACACTGGGATCATAAGGTGTTGGAGAAGGCTTGCTGTCTATAAAGCCAAACCGGCTCAAGACCTTCTCAACATAGTGAGATTGCGTTAAAGTAATCCCACTCTCATCCTTAATAAGCTTGATGTTTAGAATCACATCAGCTTCTCCCAGATCTTTCATATCAAAACTTTTTGATAGAAAAGACTTGACTTCATTGATCACATCAATGTTTGTACCAAAGATCAGTATGTCATCCATATACAAGCATAATATAACACCTTCGTCCCCACCATGGCGATAGTGAACACACCTATCAGCCTCATTAATAACAAATCCTGCAGAAGTTATAGTTCTGTCAAACTTCTCATGCCATTGCTTAGGTGCCTGTTTTAGCCCATACAAGGATTTTAACAACTTGCACACCTTTCTCTCTTCACCCTTTACCACAAACCCATCAGGCTGATCCATATAAATTTCCTCTTCCAACTCTCCATTTAGGAAGGCTGTCTTTACGTCCATTTGATGAACGATAAGACCATAGGAGGCAGCCAGGGAAAGTAGTACTCGAATAGTGGTCAGTCTAGCGACGGGTGAATAGGTGTCAAAGTAATCTTCGCCTTCTCTCTGAGTGTAGCCCTTGGCCACAAGCCGTGCCTTGTACTTATCAATAGTACCATCAGGTCTAAGCTTCTTTTTGAACACCCACTTACAGCCCACAGGTTTGCAACCATAGGGTCGTTCAGTTAGTTCCCAAGTTCTATTGGAAAGAATGGAGTCCATCTCATTATGGACAGCTTCTTTCCAGTCATCTGCATCTGGAGATGCATATGCCTCTGCTATAGATGTGTGAGTGTCGTCCACAAGGTATACAATGAAATCATTACCAAAGGATTTTGCAATCCTCTGTCTCTTACCCCTCGTAGGAGTTTCATTGCCATCCTCCTCAAGGACTTCCTCATGTGGTTGTTCAAAATACTCATCAGATGTACTAGATTTGGGAATTATCTCAGAAGAAATTTTAGCAGTGCTAAGCATATCTTTCATAGAAACATATTCTCAAAAATGTTGCATCACGAGATTCCATTATAGTATCAACATGCATATCAGGTACCTCAGACTTGACCACTAAAAATCTATAGGCAATGCTCTGATGAGCATAACCTAGAAAGACACAATCCACTGTCTTTGGTCCGAATTTGCGTTTCTTAGAGATTGGAACATTGACTTTCGCCAAGCATCCCCAAGTGCGCAAATAAGAAAGTGATGGTTTTCTCCCAACCCACACCTCATAAGGGGTTTTCTCTTTATTCTTGTTTGGAACTCTATTCAGGACATGACATGAAGTCAACAAAGCTTCCCCCCACCATGCCTTAGATAAATCAGCAGTGTCTAACATGGCATTCACCAAGTCAGTCAACGTGCGATTTTTCCTCTCGGCAACCCCGTTTGATTGGGGCGAATAGGGAGGCGTCCTCTCATGAATAATACCGTGTTCCTTACAGAAATCATCAAATATTTTGGGAAAATACTCGCCACCACGATCCGACCTAAGACGCTTGATCTTTCTCTCTAATTGATTTTCAACTTCAGCCTTATAAATTTTAAAGTAGTCTAAAACCTCATCTTTAGTTTGCAACAAATAAACATAGCAGAATCTAGTCGCATCATCAATCAACGTCATGAAATATCTCTTTCCACCTTTTGTCAACACACCATTCATCTCACATAGATCAGAATGTATGAGTTCTAGGGGTGCCAAGTTTCTCTCCTCGACTGCCTTGTGAGGCTTCCGAGGTTGCTTTGATTGCACACAACTATGGCACTTAGAACCTTTGGCAATAGTGAAATTCGGAATTAAACTCATACTGGAAAGCCGAGACATTAAACCAAAGTTAACGTGACATAAACGAGAGTGCCAAACACTCGCATCATCATTAACAGCAGCACAAATTTGGTTTACTGACTTATTGCAAAAATCTAAAAGAGAAAAGCGGAACAAGCCTCCGCACTCATAGCCTTTGCCTATAAATTGTCTATGCTTTGACATAACTACTTTATTCGACTCTAAGACTACCTTAAACCCATCTCTGCATAGAAGGGAGCCACTAACGAGATTCTTGTTCATAGTAGGGACATGCTGCACGTTCCTTAGTTGCACGATCTTTCCCGAAGTAAACTTCAGATCCACCGTGCCAATGCCACGAACAGAAGCATGTGACCCATTCCCCATTAGGACGGAAGAATCCCGTGCGACCTGATAAGAAGTGAACATAGAGATGTCAGCACACACGTGAACGTTAGCACCCGTATCAATCCACCAACTTGAAGATTGAAATACTGAAAGGACAATAGGTAAATTACCATACCCATCAGTATTGCTAGCGGTCACCACGTTGACGTTCTTGGAACCCGTTTTCCCTCTGCGGTCTGCACGATCTGGGCATTCCTTAGAAAAGTGACCGGGCTTCCCACATGTAAAGCACTCTAGCTCAGCTTTGTTCATCTTCTTCTTCTTGAAGGTAGTAGTCTTTGCAGGCTTATTGAGAGTAGGCTTGTTCTTCCCTTTGTTCTTGTTCTGTGGGTATCTCTGCACCATATTGGCGCTAGACTGGCCCTCGCCTCCTTTCTCATTAGTATCTTTAGCCCGAGCCTTTTCTTCAACATCAAGAGACGCTATCAGATTTTCAACTGATATCTCCTGTCTCTTATGTTTCAGAGTAGTGGCGAAACTCCTCCATGAAGGAGGCAGCTTTGCAATCATGCACCCAGCCACAAATTTGTCCGGTAAGATACATTTTAGGAGTTCGAGTTCCTTTACAATGCACTGTATCTCATGAGCTTGTTCAACTACAGAACGGTTGTTCACCATCTTATAGTCATGGAAGCTCTCCATGATGTACAGTTCACTGCCTGCATCTGTTGCACCGAATTTAGCATTCAGTGCATCCCACAGCTACTTTCCATCTTGTATGTGCATGTACACATCACACAGACGGTCAACAAGAACACTCAGAACGCATCCCACAAATATAGTATTGGCTTCCTGAAACTTCCTCCGATCTTCATCAGAGATTTCCTCTGGCATGCCAGTACTAACATGGAAAACTTTCAGAGCAGTAAACCAGAGCGTGGTCTTCACTTGCCACCTCTTAAAGTGCACACCGGTAAATTTATCCGGCCTCAGTGCATCAGTGAATCCAGTCATGGTTAACTCAGGAAATTGCCTACAATTAGGTTTTTGGATTGTTGGAAAATTAGACAATTTCGAGATTAATTCCAGTAAATAATTCATGACTAAAACAAATGTTAGCATGCATAGCTCTAGCATACTAGGTGAACAGAACAGCAGCATCACACAAGCAACAGCAAGCATACTTAAAGACAGGATCAGATCACGGTGCACGTACTGATCGTTTGTAGATGAAGTAACCGTGGCTGTTGCAGAAGCGATGTTGTTGACGACGACGTTGGTGAAGACAGGTCGAAGCAGACGGCGGCGGAGACGACGGTATGCGGCACCGCCTGACTTGGATGGAAGACGACCCGTGGTGACGGATGTGAGCAGTCGCGCGTAGCGCTTCCCAAAAACCTAATTCGTCTTCTCCCGGTGCAGGATCACAAGGACGAGAGGTTCCGGAGACCTGCTCTCCCTCTCGCTGGTGCACGCCGGCCTTCGGGATGGAGTAGATTACTGTGGCGGCGCAAGTAACAAGAGGAGGCAAAAACCCTAACTCGTTTTCGATCTATTTTTGGCTGCGGCCGGTAAGTCATATATATAGGAGAGCCCACGCGGTCTCGTGTCGCGATCACGATCTAAACCGATTAGGTTTCCAACACGTAAGACTTATCTAAACCGATTAGGTTTCCTGGTCAAGCAAACAACAAACTTGTCTGCCAAGAAACCAAAAATTAAAACGGCAAAAGGAAGCCGCGCTCCTGCAAGATCACGGACCGGATTTCGGCGGACCATTCACGCGTATGTCGCACGCCCGCGCCCTTCGGCCCGGCCCCGGCCCGTGCCCGAGCCCGGCCAGGCGAGGCGAGCGCGCGCGTGTGTGGTGCTTCCTTTCTCTCCTCATACCAATCACTAAGTGTGGTGGGGAGAACTCACTATATAAAGTGGTCTCCCACCTCCTCCACTAGCAATATGAGACTAATGTCTTGCCCCACCTCTTGCCATTTATTCATGGGCCTTTGAGATTTATTAGGAATTTCAGAGACTGCACATGGGCCAAGCCCATTAGTTCTAACACAAAGATCAAATTGGCAATACACAAGAGGGGAAACACCATGGGAAAAAGAGAAGCACATATGAAACCCCAACACGACTTGCTCGAGCTACTAGGTGACCAAGACTGAAGAGCAAAGTTGCCATCCAAAGATGATAAGTATTGCTAGTAAAGAAGAAGAACAGAGGAAGCATGAGCAAAACCCAAATAAAGCGAAAAAATAGAGGGAGAAGGGTCTCAGATCTAAGGAAAACGAGACCCTGAACAGATCTGCTATCTGCTACGTCGATCCCCTTCAGTAGCTCAGTATCATCATCATTGTCATGAGGCACAACTGAGGCAAGAAAAAAGGAGGTAGAGGAACACCGAGATCTAGACACGGTTTTATTAGAGGCCAGCGGCGCCAACACTCAGCCGCAAAGACATGATATACGTAGGAGCTAAAGAGCCGGGTCTCCCTCCCTCTCCTCTAGTCGCCTTAGCCGTCTGAGAAGGGGAGAAGAGGCTCGAGAGATGAGAGGCAAAGGGAATTAGAGAGAAGGTCTCAGCTAAGAAAACGGCCCACGAAGGAGCTGTCATTCCCTCGACAGTAGTATAATCAAACCCTCAACAGTACTATAATCAAACCATAAATCTACTTCAAGCCAGAGTTTCTTTTCTTTAGGATAACTTCAAGCCGGAAACTGTTCAGTGCTAGTTCTAAGAGAAGATTGTATCGTCCGCTTTGGCTACGCATTCGTCACTCTTTCGCACCAACTTACATATGGATTCCTGGCTCCACCACGTACTGTCGATCAGCCGACGAACTTTACAAATATATTACTCCCAAATCGCCATAAAAATTAGTCCCGCATTTCAGACATGATCAGAGTACCAACTAATTAAGCATGAAAGGCCAATCTCGTCATGATGTGCATCATCATGATTCATGACTAATGAGCCGGTCCTGACATTACATTATGACTACTTTAGTTTGCTGTAAAGAATGGCATTACTATAAATCAGCGAAGGCTCAAGCTTTGCATGAGGGGTTCGTTAAAAACATGCTCTTGAATGGTCTATTGGAGGTGAAGAAGTCTATTGGAGGTTGGTGCCAAGGCAAATGAGAATATTTTAAAACCACTAGTTCCAAACCGTAACCCAGTTCCAGAGAGTCGTTGTGCACTCTCGGATTTTCCAAATTTCTTTTATCAAAAATCCATTGGTGCAGGTTAAGTGAGAACCGATAAAAATTTATCGATCGGTAATTTATGTCCTACAACCATAAATTTTTTTCATTTCTTTTGAAAAATGGGGGGAGGGCTGTGCAAAACGTACCACCAAAAATATCAGGCTACGGTCTGAAACAAACGGTCTTAGAAAGATCGGAAATTCTATCTGGGGCACGTGCCCCGGTTTGATATTTACAGCAACGTGTTATTGTCCACTGGATCAAGTGATGGCACAGGTTATTGTCCTCTGGATCAAGAGATGGAGCAGGCTATTGTCCGCTGGATCAAGAGATGGCGCGGGCTATTATCTGCTGAATCAAATGATGATACGGCCTATTATCCGTTGGATTAAGGCAATGACACCGGTTATTATCCGTTGGGTAAAAACCGACGGCGCGGGTCCGGATTTGATGACATTAGGGTATCTAATTCTAAACATGAAATTAAAATGATTTATCTCCCAAACCGTTAATCCGATTCGTGATTCGTTTTCGCTGTTGGACTCTTCTCGACGAGGACTTCAAAACTAGATCCCATGTTAATACGTTTTGACGAAACTTATTTCGTCATCACCAACTATCAAATTATAATGTATTGGCTACCAAGTTAAAAATGAACACTTACCAAGTTATTAGCGAATGGCTACGGGTAGTAATTGATTTGTCATTAGCCATTGTGTACTATTATGCAAGTATATAGAGATGATAATAATGTGTTATTTAGGTAGTACTTGATGATATCGGACCATTGGAGCACTGAAATATAAGTTTGAGTGGTGTAACCAGTGATGTTCACTAATCCGGTAACCACATAAGTATAACCTGGTAGTTCAGCAGTAACAATCTAGGTAACTCATTCATTGAACCTGGTAACTACTGGTGTTAAAAAAAATTTATCGAAACATATCAACATGGGATCTAGATTTGAAGATCTCGTTGCGATGAAGCTAAAGTGAAAACGAATTGCCAATCGGAGTAACGATTTAAGAGATAAAATATTTTGAATTTTTAAATTTGAAAGAATTTTGATGACGTCATCTATTTTAGATTTTTCTGCATGTTGCATATTTCTTGCTCTTATGCGTTCGTTGTGGATGGCTATTTTGGGCATGTCGTTGTGTAGTTCACTCCTAGAAAGATTGGATTGTTTAGAACAAATGGTTTTAAAAATTTTAGGCACCAGGATAAACGGTTTTTAAAAAATTAGAAATTAGAATAAAAAATTCTAAATTTGAGGTTTAAATTAGACCAATCACCATAGAACTTCGTCATTTAATAAATTGTACGTAGACCAGGAGTTTGTCTTGGTCGAGTAGCCTTTGCTACGACGTTACTTTTTGACAAGTTCTCACATGTCCTACACACGGTCTCTGGGACATGGTTTCTGCATGTACGTTTGTCGGCAATTGTCTCCGCAGCCCGTACATACGTCTAGATCGATGGCACCGGCATCTTTGGAACAAAAATGGCAACGACGCGTGAATGGATGTACGGTCTGCCGCATGTTATGCATGTGTTTTTTATTTTAACAGGGAAAAGCAGATGCTCTATCAATTTCAATAAGTAGGAAAATAGAAACGAATACAGAGTTTATGTACACCAGTCATAAAAAAGCAAAATAGAAAGAAACTAACAAAAACTACATGATGGTTCTCAAAGCAATGCCTTTTTGGGACAAGTCCTTCGTTGTGTTGAACGCCACCTCCAAGACATCCATGGCATTTTCCTGAAAAAATCGAGTTTTCTTTCCAACCACACATTTCATAATACATACATCAGCGCTTCGTCAAACTTCCCACTCTGTTTTTTTCTTTTGATCTAATGCTTATCTAGCCTGTAATTAACATTTGAAAAATCGGATTGCATGTCATTATATATCGATGTCCTTGCACTTAGAAAAGACGGTTAAGTAACATTAACATTTCATGCTTTGTTCAAGGTACACCGTGATTTTGATGGGATGATACCATGAGCGACGGGCAAATCTAGCTATCACATCTTCAGACCAAACCAAACTAATAGTTCATCCACCACGCGGCTCCTTAAATCAAATAAACTGTAAACTTGTACATATACTAGCAAGAGAGCACGTGAAATACATGTTTTTCACAACATATATTACATGAAATATATACTCATATATGTGGAAATAAATTACTTGTAGAAAAATACCATGATTAAGCTTATGTTAAAAATGTAAGTGCTAAATTTTTTCTAAATAATAAAACAAAATTTTGAGCATGAGATATAATAATTCTTAGGTATACAAATTGAAATCGGGGAGTAGAGGCAATTAGTATAGAAGTGATTACGGGGTCTAATCTCAGGTACATAATAATTCTCAGGTATACAAGTTGAACCGTTGGATGGAGAATAAAATTAGAATAAAGATTCTGATGGTTGAGATTAAAAATATCTCATTCTAACTTGTATTTTTTATATTGGTATAGATATAAGTGGCTGTGAAGTCTTGAGCGCTACTGGAGAAATGGACAAGATGATCGAGCATCGGAGATCCGGGAATTCCGGAGTTAATCGATTTAGGCATACCAGAGATAAATGGAAGTTTGTTTGGTAAATTTTTGTTTCGATAACCTGGTCTAATCTTTACCTTTTTTTATAAAGGATTGGATGCAAGAAGGAAAGAAAGACGAGATCCTAACTCCCTTTTACTTCGGCGAGACTTTGGCAGGAACATGGTCATTCGCTTCGTCGCCCTCAACCTGATGGAGTACCAGTAAGAGAAGAAGAAGAAGAAGAAAGCAAGCACAACCAGAGAACCTGTACAAGTTTGAATTGCCTCCAACATATTTTAATCATTGTATTAGAACCTACCTGCAGCAGGGACAAAGACTTCATTGTCTGTTTTTTGGGGCCAGAGGCACATCCTAATCTTGGTAGACACAGGTTCCTGTGTCCTTGCTGCTCTAGCATGCTGAAGTAGAGGACTAAGATCAGAGAAGGTCACAATAGAGGCAGCAGAAGTGTATGAACCCGCTAGGTCTGATAGCCTAGATTCACGATATCGCACTTTCATAGGCTCCCCATCGGCGCAGGAGAGGACACTGCTGGGAAGGGAAGGAGCTGGAGGGACATTTTCTCATAGACCAACGCTCTGCCACCATGACAACGTCGCACAGACATGAAAACCTAGAAAACATTAACTCGTGCAGACCTACCCCCCTCCCCGCATCCTGACACTAGAGCAATGGTTGAAGGTAGAGGGGAAACACTCACGGAGATGTAGAACTCAAAGGAGTGGTTCTGGTAGGCTTTCTGGGTCTTTTTACCTTTTGCTTCCGTATATTGTTTGTTTACGTCAGTTTTGCACTTTTGCTTCTTCTTCCAGACTTCCACCAATCTAGCCATGGTCGTTTCTCTCGAGGCTTGTTTAGACCCCCATCTTTTCAGCTTTTTGGCTAGCTTATGGCCCCAGGAAGCCACAAGCCGAAAAGAAGGGAATGCTATGAAACTAAGCTCATCAGATTCCTGTCGGTTTGGGAGAAGCTCTGAAATAGTAGCTTCCCGAGCTTATCATCTTTAGCTTTTGGAAATGCCCTCCAACTTGAGAGAGTAATTACAACCGATTGCCACCGCGTGCCCTCCGGCCCCTCACCCTGCACCCACGCCTCCACCCTTCCCCCCGCCCTCCTCCTCTCTCTCCCGAAAGCCCTCTCACCCACACCTCCACCTGGCCCCTGCCCTCCTTCGCCAGCCACCAGATCCCGCCGCCACTACCCCTGGCCCCGTTCCCCTGCCCTTCTCCTCCTCCGGCCCCGCTGCCATCCTCCCTCCCCCGTGGCCGCGCTCGAGCGTGCCCATCCGCCCGCGCCAGATCCGGAGCGCCGCTGGCTTCCACCGTCCGAGCAGCGCCCCTCCTCAATGCCTCCGTTCCCCGTCCGCACCCGACCTCGTCAGCCCTCCGACCCCCGTTCGTGTCTGCTCGAGATCCGGCGCACGACCTCGCCGGCCCGCCTCAGCAACCTCATGGGCCCTCCACCTCCCGCCTCCCTCATCCTCCCTCTGCTCTCATCCTCTGTTCCCCCGAGCTCACCGGCCTCGGCCCAACCGGCCTCCTCCCCTGCTGGCCCCGCCCTCCTCCGCCCTCCTCCTCCCCCACCAGCCCCGCCCTCGCTCGCCGGATCTGCTCGCCCTGGAACCGATGAACCGGATGAATTTTGTTCATGCTACAAGACCCGAATGACATTTTGTTGGATTGTGTTCATTCATTTGAGTTTGATACAATGAAATTGTGGTTTGTGATATGAAATTGCGCTAAGGGATTTGTGTTCATATGTTGTTGTTACTTGTTATTTGTTAACCGCAAGCTGAGGAATCTTTTTGATATTGATGTATATATATGTGTATGCAGTGATGAGCTATTGATTAGATGATGAATTAATTTTTTTGAATTTGCAAGTATGATAAGATGTATATGAATTTTTTTTAGGTGTGTTTGCAGTGATGAGCTATTTATTAGTTGAATTTGTGTGAAGTCACTGTATTTTTGATTATTAGTTTAACTGCAATCTGAATTTGTGTATGCAATTTCAGATGATTGAAGAGAGGAATTCCCACGTCTTTTTGATTATGTATATAAGAGATTTGGAATTTGTGTATGTGTATGTGTTTGTATATGCAATTTGAGATTGATTGAAGAGAGGAATTTCCATGTATTTTTGATTATGTGTATAAGAGATTCAGAATTCTTCATCAATTACGTGCCAAAACAATTGAGAAGAACGATATTAGCAAATAAACATAGCACAGACAATTCCAAAAGTATTACAGATATTACACCATTCATCTCAGCAAATAAGCTCACATCTCAGCAGCCGAAATGAAAGGGGTCAGAGCTTATTCTCACTGGAGTTTTTGTGGACAGTTAAGTTTAAGCCGATTTTAGCACAAGCCGAAACCGAAAAGAAGGGGGTCTTAAACTTTGGAATGGTACAGAAAGAAAAATATTTCTTCTGAAATTTGTGCGTTCTAAACATGTTCTAACATTCTTCGTCTTGTACTGATCGACGACCTCTTTGGCATCTTTCTTCCTTTTCGCATTTCTCTTTAGCTTGCTTTTCGCTTTATCTTCAGCTTGCTTTTCGCTAATACTACTATCCATATACGTTGAAGCTAGCGTAGGATCGTACGTTTACGAGCACGAACCAGTCAATGACAGATTCCCTCGCAACATTTCAGACGTAATCACGTATATAATCCGATCTATCTAGTTCCCACTAAATACGATTAGTGCTAAGTTTCGGCCGTCCGATGTTCTCGTCTCTTATCCATGCTATCGGTCTGTTCAATGAGACGTTGGTAGGAGACAACATCTCGAGAAACTCGTTTTGGTTCACGAGCTCCAATGCTCCCGGATTATTTTAAATTTTTTGGCATTGTAAAAGATTCCGAAAAGTTAACACGTGTAAATATTGCAATATTATGTCAACTGCAAATTTTTATAGAAAGAATACATGTTTTTGCGAGCTGTGCAAAAAAATAATTTGGACCACTACTATTTGCTATATTAGCCTCTCTTCCTTGCTTTTTTTTGTGCATGCTACAAATGAAAATATATTTTGATGAAACTTTGTATATTCATAGTTTATACCCACATGTATATGTGAGAATTTTCTCAGAATTGTTTGAAACTTGGAAATTCACTTTTTGAATCTTTTTTTTTAAACGAGCTCACTAGTGCTCGTGAGCCAAAAGTCCGTCTCCATTTGGGGCTTCTATCAATCGCTTCAGTACTCACTCATTGATATGCTATATATATTGACGCATTGACTTCTCCCAGCGCCAGATTTTAAATACCATCCATTTGGTATACTTAAAATGTATCAGTTCATGGTTCGTCGGAGAGAAAAAAAATGCATCAGTTCGCCACTTGACGTAAAGTTTTTTTTCCGAGGAAAAATCATTGTTTGTTGGACGTGTACGCCTGGTCAACTGCTAGAGGCGACTATCATTCAGATCCATTCGATTCTCTGTCACTCAATTCATTGAACAATGGAAAAACTCTCTCTAGTTTCTAAAACTCGTCATTTTAGCCATTGGTATATCTTCAAGACATATCTTTGATCACTAATTTTTGTTATAATTTCTTTATCAAATCCAGCAAACTTCCATATCATGAAAGTAAGTTTTGAGACAAAATTTTAGATATGATTTTTACGTTACTAATCTGAATATTCTAAAAGATATTGATAGTCAAACTTTCGATAGTTTGATAATCTATGTCTAAAACGGTATTCCATCCGTCTAAAAATATATGACGCACCTGTTTTCTAAGATTTAACTTTGACAAATGATTAGTTCGACTATATATGAATTATCCGATACAAAATTGATACCATTGGAAAGTGTTTTTAAACACGAATCCAACGATATCAATTTTTGTCTCACGTAATCCAGTATTGTGAACAAATTCTTGGTCAAAGATAATTCTTGAGTAGAGAGTGCATATTGTATTTCTAAACGAAGGGAGTAGCTTCTAGAGAACTATAGTGCATATTTCTTGGATCAGTGAAATAATACATGAAATACTATGCATGAGGGATGTATTAATCTTTGGTTATCTGATTGTCTATTTAACATTAGTCATCTTATTGCATCGCAACCTTCAACTGCAAGTTATTCTCGAACAATGGGTTCTCTAACTGCCTATTTTTCCCTATCCCAAGGAGTCCTAAATTGGGGGAGGGGCGAATGGAAGTACTTCACACTGAACAGCGGCAAAATAGCTCGATGCCAGAATGATAAAAAGCTTAACACCTCTTATTCAAATCAAGTGTTTTATCTTGAAAATTTACGGAATAAAGAAACTTTCATGTCGATTGAGACACTTCGAAGTTCTTAGATACTCCCTTCGTCTAGAAATGTAAGGCGTACTTTGATTGGTTAGGACAAAGTTTTGACCAACAATTAATTTATTATTATGTGATTTATGTGACACAAAATTGATACCATTAAATTCATATTCAAAAGTACTTACTTATGATTACTATTTTGTATCACATAAAACATATATATGTAGAGTAATTATTGATCAAAGTCTTTTTTTAACCAATCAAAATACACCTTACATTTCTGGACTAAGAGAATAATGTGGAACATTCATAGATATAGAGTATGCATACCCGCGGCTACATCAGTACAAGTAAAACCCACCGACCCTTGACTTCACGTAAACATTTGTTTGTTGGACCTATAGTCAATTCCTAGAAGCAAGTGTCCTATCATATCCATTCGATTCTTTATTAATTACTCCCTCCGATCGCAACGTAAGACCTTGACTATAATTTTCATCCATAATATATTATAAAAAATAATAAAAAATTTATATAATGAAAGAATTTTATAAGATGAATCTAATGACATTATTTTCATGAAGTAAAGCAATGTATTTTTGTACCTATTAGTGATCAAAATTTAAAAAATTGACTACACATATTCTACAATGACCTATATTTATAATTAGAGGGAGTACTTGATTCAATAGTATTTCTTGGAACATAGCTATACCGGGCAGTCGTGGTTCCATCACCGTCTGAACCCTTCCGTCAGGGGAGACCTGTAAACATGGTGGTGGTTAAGTGCGCATTCTCAAATTTCATCAGGTCGCATGACCAATAGTCTCAATTCGATTTTCATCCTCGTCTTTAGATCTTTTGGCGCCAGGACATGCTCATTTTTAAATAAAAGCTACTCCAAAACCTATCAGTAGACCTCATCTCTCTCTTCTTCAATACTCAGCATTCATTTTCCTAAGTACTTAGGTGCGAAGAACATTGTGCTATGCTTATCATCTTATGGTTACATGGACATGGTTAGCATTTTTTTCTTCTAGACTTACCTTATATATCTTATTTTGCATGCATATTCATTCTTTTCTCTATTTTTAATATGAAAACGCGACAAGGAATAGCTTCCGAGCTAGCTAGTGATAGCTTTTTGGGGACCTCGCTCTGAAAACCGCGATTTAAAACCTTGAAATTCTTGTCTAGAGCTGTACGTTCCTGTTTTCAGTTCTCTCCGCAGGTCATGGGTGAATTGAGCCTGGGGTTGGTCTCCATTCTTGAACTTTGTACTTGGCTTTGACTTAACGGAAAGGAATATAATTCTTTTGCCACCAGAAAACCTTATGGGGTAAAAAATTGCTATTCTCCTTTTTGCCATTATTCCATCAATCGTCTCTTTTGCCACTATTGCTTGGTCAAAGGCGCTTAAATGTTAAGAAAAATATAAAAATGAAGAAACATGCATAGCTTCATGAAAGTTCAGAAAAACAAATGAAATACCAAATATTCAGACAAAAAACGTGGATCACTTTTGAACCAAAGGTATAAATTGTTACAAATGCTTTGCACCAGGGAAATTTTGAGGTTATTTCCAAAAATCTTAAAAATATATATCGGAACGTCTTCCCTTTTGCAGTATTCCTAGTGTATAAGTTTAGTTTAATATATTTAATGCTTTTCTTAATACATGGAGCCTTCGCTTGTTTTGTCTTCACGTCTTTTTTTATTTTGAATTCAAGGAATCACTCGTCAATCATGGATAAAATGAATAAAATTAAAATTAAATCGCAAGAATGCAGATAGACCTATAACTATACAGGGATAAAATTTTAAGAAATTTATATTTTTGCTAAATGTAAGTCACACTAGGCGAAATTTCTCAAAAAATACAATAAGTGAAACATTAGAATATTCCTTAGATTTTGTGGGATACCCTAAAAAATTGTAGTATAAAATACGAAAATATAAAACTTTGGTTCAAAGTGATCCATGGTTTTTGTTTTTTGGATTTTCTAGTCTTTTTTTCTTAACAAAAATCTAAATTCCGATGAACTCTGTGCGTTTTCTTTATTTTTGTATTTGTTGGAGTTCTCTTGGCGGTCAAAACCCTTGGACCAAAAACAAAAGAAAACACGGTATGGAGTACTTGAATACAC
>JAGXJF010003199.1:0-162651 GCA_019208055.1 Stipa capillata | reverse complement strand
GCCGAGTGGCTTCAAGCTCAGCTGGCGTTTGGTCCTCGATGGGAACCGACTGGTCGTCGTTCCCCTTTGGCGAGTCGGGGTTGGCCATAAAGACCTCCCGAGACGGATGGTGGCTGCCAGAACTCTCATAACCGTCCGAGTCATACTCGAGGACGGGGAGGAGAGACTCGATGGCGCCCACCAGTCGGGATCTCTGTCCACTGGGCGGGAGCCCAAACGTAAACAGAGGATTCGATCTCGGCTTCACCTCATCCCTGGGGAGGAGGGCCGAGGGCGCGGACTCGGGGGCGAGTCCGTGCCGAGTAGCTGATGAAGCCTCTGCCGATCGGGACGCTGCCGAGTAGCAGAGGTGAAGCTGGCCGATCTTGTCGGCGATGAACTCGAACTTCCCGAACTGGAGGAGCTGTCCGGGATCCGGGGTAGCGTTCATGAGAGCGAATCTCATGATGCTACCCGGGGCGAAAGCGTTGTTGTTGACGAAGAAACCCATCCCGACTCGTGTAGATGGATCTATGCGCACTCCCCTACCTGGCGCGCCAACTGTCAGAGTATTATTCCGGCAATACTTAATATGGGGCGGTGTGAGCACAGCAAATCAGGATGGGTGCACACGGGAGACAGTGTTTAGACAGGTTCAGGCCCTCACGGAGAGGTAATAGCCTACGTCCTTTGTTTGGTGGCTGGAATTGCTTGTATCCCAAGTGCCGCAAGCCCTGAGAATCGATCTCGAGAGGGCTTGAGCTATGAAACAATGGAGATTGTCTACGATGAGAGCGATAACAGATGAGATACCGATCGGAGGTCCCCTACCGGGCCTTATATAGGCGGCTGGGATAGGGTTACAGAGTCCGGATCGGTTAATAGATCGGTTTCCTATTTGGTTACAATAGATTCCGGGTAAGCCGGATTGGCATGAGTCCATGTCTTGTACTCCACGTCGGTGAGGCGCCCCCGTGCTGTAGTCGGACTCCGAGTAGTCGGCCCGGCCTGCCCTGGGGCCGATGGGCCGGATTCGTCCTCCTTGACTATACCCCGGTGCCATGTCATCGTCAAGCTCACCTGTAGATGGGGTTGCATAGGACCCAACATCAAATATGCTCGCCGCACACTATCTCTTTGGTCTGGTGGATATTGCCAAATCTGTGGGCGTAATCCTGGGTCTCGCTGCAAGAACTCAATACCGTCAAATAGAACAGGTTTCATTTGGTTGAAGTCCTTCATCTTGGTTCTGCTGCTGCTGTTGTTCCAATTCAACCAAGGGTAGAGGATGATCTGTTGGTGATGAAGGATCTTCCTCGACTTCATTCGTATCATCTCTTTTCCTTTTGAAAACCAAATCAATTCTTCGCTGACTAGCCTTGCCCATGGCACCTAAATTACAATTTGTAAAGATCAGCTGATTGAATAATTCATGCTACCAAATTGCTAACAGCATGGGGGATGGGTCGCCACTCGGCAGAGTTGCCGCTACTGGCTCCGACCAGCTGCCCGGCTGCTGGACCTCCGCCGTCGGCGCCGTGCCCTAGTGGTTCGATGCATGGCGTAGAGAGAAGGAGAACAGGACAGGAGATATGCGAGCAGAGGAGAGACGACTAGACGAGCAATACTGGATGAGGCTGGCTGTGTTCGGCTGCAGTAGTGTTTGGTTGTGCTGGTCTAGTGGACTGGGCTGTGGGCTGCCAGCAACGTGGGCTGCTGTGGGCTGGGCATGTATCTAAAATTTTTTTTGGTGGTGGGCTGGGGGGGCCACGGCACGCTTTTGCCCGTAAGTAGCTCTGCCAGTGCGATGGAATATGTCACCAGCTTTGTGCTGTACATCCAATTATCCATCACCATTAGCAGCGAAGGCAAAGTTAGCGTTGTGGTGATCTGCGAGTTAAAAGGCGCCTGTCACGAATTGGCAGCCCGGCAGCCCGGGGACCAAGCAAGTTGCGCCCTTATCACTGTCAACTTCCCTTTCTCCTTATGAAGCTGTCTCGCGGCCCGTTCGACGCTTAGAATTTTTCTTCGCCATCAACAGAGGCATCCATTTTCATTGCGTAGCTGTCATTTGTGTTCTGCATATGCACCAGCAAATCAAAGTTCGCTTCTTGTTCTGACAAATGAGCATACGTATGAAGCAGGCTATTCTAGACGGACCAAAAATACCATCATAGGTCTAGCTGCTATCTATGCTTAGTCGTATGTGATGAGACCGGCCATAAAAGAGACATGTCCGTACGCGCTGATAACATATCACAAACTGAGCCACCTTAAAGAAAACATAGATATATCCCTAATCCCCCTTCCCCCTCTCCCCTAGCAATACCAACAACAAAGTTCACATTTACAGATTTTTCCGATTGACTAAACATCACATAGACAAAAAAATCAGTTGAGTGAACATTACATCACATCACAAAAAGTGATAATTCACATCATATACACAAACATTGTTCACATCACAGTACAAGTTACAATCTCATTACAATTTCTAAACTTGCTGCTAATATAACTCATCATCTGGTTTTAGGACTTGACTGTTCAAGAAGTAGCAGAAATCCCCTCGAATGTGGGTGAGTTCCTTTGTGGTCATCTTGACAGTCACAATAGTCCACTCCTGTCGGTTAGAAGATTAAATTCATGCATGCATAGAAATAAAGAAACGAATGCAATTTTTTTACATGACTTTTTCATGTATGCAATGAAATCATCGAAAACCAACTCCTTGTGGTGGGCGATGTAGAATCTACACAACTTCGTTTGTGGAGGCTGTTGTTTGCACCGAAGGAAACAAAAATAATCGACAGTATTAGTACAAAGTGTGCTAAAAGAATGTTTTAATTATCAAGTAGCTAGATATATATTGGAAATTCAAAATGGTGATAAAGCTTTGATGTCCAGCCCTTGTGTTTTCCTCCAAGGGCTATGTACTTCAGCCAGGAGCTACATGACAAGTACGTGTTACCCTTGGAATCAGAGGTATTCTTGGAGTTAGGTATTTGCTATCTGACTTTCCACCAATGTACGAATTAAGATATAAAAAAAACCTTGTTCTAGGTTTGAACGATTGTGACCAAAACCCAGTGATACATGCATAGGTAATCAAGATCATGAATTACACCGAAGTTTGTTTCATAAACTAAAACCGTTAATCAACGATAGTGCAACACTTACCCCGGGTTGTAGGATAACATGATGTACTTGGCATCCATGCGTCCATGGCATACCGGCAGATGTGGCCAGGGTTGTCTGTAATGGCTCTAAAAGTGACCCGGACTGGGTCTAAGAAACCTACTGATAATTTCTTTATCTTGGCTTCACTCATGGAGTATTTATATATTTATATGAAAGATATATTATATTTGTAATTGGTATATATCAAGAATATGCGGACCATGATTGATGAGCACACTTACAGTATCCAGAGCTGCAAGAGTGACTAGTCAAGCTCCTTGAGGTTGCAGAGGTCCCACAGTCCTCGAAGGCAACCATGATGTGGCCGTCCAAGCCATTGTGGAAGAAGTACTCAAACATGAATTAGGCACTGAACGACGTAATTCTTGAACTCGATAGATTGCATTGTTCTAGGTAAAATTCATGTAATCTCCATACAGCTATCCTGACCGTTTCCATATCTTAATCCGGGAGCAATGGTTCTCCCCACTTGTAAGTCCTATGCACCTCCACTGGCGGCCAGGGATGCTAGCTCTGGATCTTGAGCACTAAGCTTCCTCTTTGACTTGGTTCTAGTGGCCTTTTTGCCCTTAGCTTTAGGGTCGTTAATGGGTGATTCCGGTGCAGTATATCCTTACTGCATCGGGGGAGCTTCGTTGGTTAAGGTGCCGTCATCTTTGGTGGGGAGGCACGCGCCTGCAAAGTAGTAGCAGGGTTATCTAGGACAATATCCATCCTCGGTCACTGGATGAACGAGCCAGTTGCATCACCGAGTGTCGTGATATCTTCTTCAAATGGCACGAAGAGCTTCACCGTCCTAAACGTATCAACAACCTGGTCGACCTAACACCTGACCATGCTCGGCGCTAAGGCCATGTGGTGCACCAATACTCCTGGCAAGGATGGGTGCACCATGCCATTAGCAGCATGTATGGAGGTCTCGAAGCACCTCACCACGAGCATGCACCGTGATGGCTCCTACATCACCAAAATATTAGACTAATTAAGCGCTCACATTAGGTCTATCAATGAAGCATCATCAATAACTTACCGTGATTTGATTAGCAGGCAATGTGTTGTTTGATGCGGCAGTCGACCAAGCGTTGCTGCGCCAACGGGTAACGGAGCTCGGGTCAGCATTATGGGCGTCATGTAGTTGTTGAGTTGGGAGGCTTTCAATAATAATGGGCAACTGTGCCTTTAGCTGCATCGCTACCTCCGCCGCTACCACCTACTCGAACCGCAACTCGTTCTTGCTCTTCTTCCGATGCAGCGACGCATCTACGTCCTCGGAGAATCCCACCCTCCAAGGAACATTAACCCCGAGGCGTAGCATAATTTATAAGATCTGTATTTAACCATTTGTAACTAAAAGCCTCAAAAAAGAGGATTCCTGGGCTAATCAGACCCCGTGGTACAAATTTTCCATCCGAATTCATAGATATTTATCCACAACTGCAACTCCTATTTAAATTCACAAGAAATTTTCCTCCTTTTTTCCTTTGCTCCATTCCTTTGAATCAAAGAGATGAATAGTGCCACCAAAGGAAATTTTCCTATTTCTAGGTTTTTCCTCTATTTTTCCTATGAATCAAAGAAGCCCTTAAGGATTTTTTTGTCCTCTTTTCCAAGTCATCTCCACCATCCTTCCCGCCTCCCAACTTGATCCAGTCCTCCCTCCGCCCCACCCGCCACCCCCTCCATCTTCCCCTCACCATCCGCCTCCCGCCGGCCGCCCTGTGTTCCCCCGACGCCATCCTTGTCCTCCGTTCATCGGCGTCCTCCTCCATACCCCCGCCGGCCCTGTCATCCCCGACACAGCGGCTCCCACGTCACGTGACCGTCTACCAGCCTCCATTCTCGACATTTCGCCACACCAGAACTCCCTGACAGCATGCCACACCTACACTGTGATGCATCGGAGCTCGCGCCTTCGGCCAGAATCGCGCCCCCGCACTGGTGCTCACCTGCTAGGTCCTCATCTGCCCTGACACAATGGTACGATAGTTGCTCTTTTTTAACTTAGGTAATTGTCGCTCTCAATTTTGCATTGATATCAAATATAAATGCATGAAAAATCTGATGAGATGAATATGTACAGGGAAATTGATATTATGATGCATATATGCTCTGTTGTGTGTATGAATTTTTTTATGAGATTAATGTATACAAGGAAACATGCATGCATGATAGTGAGATTTTTTTCATGATGTATGTGTATGAACCATTGAAGGAAACATTCATGGTGGTGAGCTATTTTTCTTATATTGTATGTGTGTCATCAAATGAAGCAAATATGTATAGAAGTGACCTATTCTTTTTATATTGTATATGTATGATCAGATGCATGTAGTGAGATTTTTGTACGCGTGTATGATCAGATACATGTATGGAGCAACATATGAAATGGTGTGTATATACAGTGAACAGTTTTTTTACATGACATCTAATGTTGTAATGCTCGCAACTTATTTTCTCACTCAATTCCGTCAAAAATGGTACAAAGGAATGATATTAATAATTAAAAAGACTAATAAAAAGTCTACAAGTAATACAGACTTTACACCATTCACCACAGACAATAAGACCATATTTTATAAGCCGTTTCAAACATGGCATGAGTTTTTCAGAGCATTCCCAGACCGGAACTCCTATGGACAGCTAAGGTTAAGCTGGCTTATACATGAACCTAAGAGCTTTACCAGACAGGAACTCCTGTGGACAGCTAAGGTTAAGCTGGCTTATACATGAACCTAAGATGTTTGGAAGTGGCCTTATTTCCTTGCGCAACTGCGTGTTAAAACAGTCACAAAGATGTGTATTATCGACTAAACAGAACACAAATAAATCTAGATGTATTACAGACATTACACCTTTCACCTCAAACGATAAGCTCTCATTTCAGAATTGTTTCAGGCAGGAGACAAGCTTATCAAGATTTTTTTACAAACCAGAACTCTTATAAACGGTTGAGCTTAAACTGCAGAAAAGAAGGAGGCCCTAATCTAGCTCGACACCCTAGCACGAGCCGAGCCATGCTCGGGTGCCGGCGGCCACCGGAACAGAACTGGCAGGGAGCGGCGGCAGCTAAGGAGCATCCAAGGACTGCCGGTCCAAGGTGAGCTATGACCATCCCCAAATCTGAAATGTGAAACCCCTAACCCTTATTACTAATTGCTATGTTGATTTCATGGGGCCAATGGGCACAATATGTGAATCTTTTCAAATGCAGATTTAGAGCATTGATGTATGCAAGTTTTCTTCATCATTTTGCAACCTCACTAACTTATTTGAGATATTATCTCCAAGGACAATTTATACTTTGATTCCGCCTACTTTTGCAACATTTATGTTTTACACTGGATATTATTTTGTAACTTTGAAAAGCCATGTTCGAAAACCTGGGTTCGCCAGTGCGCACAAGGATATATACCAATGGCTTCAGAGATTGGTCATGCCGACTGCCGAGTCTATTTACCGGGACCACACAAAAAAAAATTTCCACAAAATAGGCAGTCAAGCACGGCACCGCGAGTGAAACACTGATGTGCTGAATTGGTGTTAGACAACAACACAAACTGCACTGGAGTCTGCACTCGACAGCGATCGGTTGTGCTCACAGCCTCACAAGTGTAACTACAATCTCCATCACCTTCTTCTGCATTGAAACAAAATCTGACAATTCCCTTCCAAAAACAAAAATCTGGCATATGACGGGTCAAACACAAACCGGCATGCATGGCTCGCATAAATTCAAGAGAGGAATATAAAACTATCTATACCCACCCTGTTATCCCTATATAATAGACATTGTACGCCATTGAGGAAGCGGCAAGACAGTAGCAAAATGACTCCCACTAAGCAACACCACCTCCACGTTCTCCTGTTCATGCTCATATGCTCCTACTCGATAGATACTGCAGCCAAGCATAACACCACTGTCCCTTGCCTCCCAGATCAGGCTTCTTCCCTGCTCCAGCTAAAACGCTCATTCACCGACATCGATGCAAACTTGGCATCATGGCGAGGTGGAAATGACTGCTGCCACTGGGAGGGCGTCACCTGTGACATGGCCTCCGGAAGAGTCATTACCCTAGACCTTGGTGGGTTTAACTTGGAGAGCCGTCGTCTTGATCCTGCACTCTTCAACCTCACCTCTCTGAGAAACCTCAGCCTTGCTTCCAACGACTTCAGTCACGTCGACCTCCCAACCTATGGGTTTGAGCAGCTCACAGATATCATCCACCTCAACTTCTCCGTACCTATTTTCTTTTGGCCAGATCCCCATTGGAAATTACCCGCCTCAAGAACCTTGTCACTCTTGATTTTTCTGGTAACTATTACTGTATTTTCAAGAGCCAAACTTTCAAACCTTCATGGCTAATCTGAGCAATCTGAGGGAGCTCCATCTTGATTTCAGTGGACATCTCCAGCAGTGGATCAACTTGGTCCGTTGTTTTAGCGGACTCTGTTCCTCAACTACAGATTCTTAGCTTGTCTAATTGTCTTCTGTCTGGTCCTATCGACCCTTCCTTCTCAAGGCTTCGTTCACTAACGGCGATCGACCTCGGATCCAACGAGGAGCTCACTGGCAAGGTTCCTGAGTTCTTCGCTGATTTTTCTTCCTTGAGCATTCTTAAGATATCAGAGACTTCTTTTGAAGGGCAGTTCCCAACAAAAATCTTCCAGATAAAAAGTTTGAGGACACTCGATTTGTCAGGGGAACCCCAATCTTTCCGTGTGCTTACCAGATTTCCCACTTGGAAATAACTTGGAAATATTATATCTAGAATGGGAGCACTTTATCTTGTGATATACCGCCCTCACTTACCAATCTCAAGTCTTTGAAGACTTTGAGCCTTAGCACGACAGGAATTTCCGTGGGGCCCTCTTTAATAAGTAAGCTTCCATCGTTGAATGAACTGGTGCTCGATGGATGGGGCTCGGAGAAGACAGTACTATCTTGGGTTGGCAATCTTAAGCAGCTGACATCTTTGGAGCTTTCCAATTACGACTTCTCTCAATCAGTACCCTATTGGATCGGCAATATGACGAGTTTGGCAAGTTTGATAATCGTCGACTGCAATTTCCCTGGGCCGATGCCGTACGGATTGGCAATCTTGTAAATTTGAAAGTATTGTGGTTTGTGCGTTGCAACTTTGTCTGGGCCCATTCCCTCAACAATCGGGACATTGGCCCAACTTGAAGATATTGATACTAGAGGGGCAAACAACCTTACAGGTGAGATCCTAACTAATGCTCGTTTCTCTTCCTAGCTAAAAGGATACATCTCACATCCATTTAAATGTATAGTACTGTTAAAAAAAGAGAAATTAGCCATTTTAAACTGCTTTAAAAAATTAGCTTAGCACATATATTTAGTGAAAGAGTAAATTGGTTACAAAAAACATGTTTCTTGGTTAATGGTACTTATCCAAAGGTGTTATGGTCATGTTGTTTCCTCACATTTGCTGAACCCATGCCTATAGTTCTCGTCGAGCTCCACTCAGCTTGGGCCATCATGGCGAGCTACGGTTTCATCAGGGTGTTTCTTTTAAAACAAACTTTGACAGTAAAACTTGGGATTAAATTGTGAACAAATATGGCTATTTGTGAGGTATACAAAGAAAGACCAATTTATGCAAATATAGTTGCTACATTTGTCCTAAATATTTCGAAATTTTTGTACAACTCAGAAATGGTTATAGTTTTTCAAGATTTTTTGCGGGTGCGCATACTATATCACGTACTACGTCCATCAATGAGCTTAGCATTAATGAATTCAGCATACAAGTAGGTGGCCAAATAAACAAACTCCAGACAAATGTTCAGTTCAGAATGTGTTGATGTTTAAAATTTTGGGTGTTACTCTATTAAAAAATATATGTCAAATTAATTAAGTATATATATCAAATTACATGAATGTAATATGGTACCTAAAAATAAATTGGTAATAAATATTTTTAGAAAGTAATGGATCATGTACGTGTTTCCTTCAAAAATTTATCGCTATTTTGGTTTAGGTGCATCTTGTGACATTTTTGCTAGTGTCAAAAAAGCAGTACTACGTATTTTAACTATTAGTTGCCCTTTTCATGCAGGTAAAATTCCACAATCTTTGTTCGCTCTTCCAGCACTACAAAAACTTAACCTATATTCAAATCGACTCTCTGGTCCTCTGGAAGACATTCCTGCCCCGTCATATTCACCCCTGCATCTTATTTATTTATCGATGAACCTACTAACTGGCCCAATACCCAAATCATTCTTTCAGCTTAAACATCTTAAATATCTCTATCTTGACTCAAATAGATTGTCAGGCATAGTTGAACTTAGCTCTTTATGGAGGTTGAAGAGCCTCTTTTCTGGATCTGTCTAACAACATGCTATCAATCGTGGACGAAGAAGGTGATAACGTATTACCCTCTGCCCCCTAACATCAAATACTTATACCTTGCATCCTGCAACCTCACAAAACTTCCAGGTGCATTGAGATATCTAGATAAAGTTTCGAATATTGATCTTTCGAGCAATCAAATTAATGGGGTTATACCAAGTTGGATATGGGAGAATTGGAAGGACCAGCTTCAAACTTTGAACCTCTCAAATAACATGTTTACTACTTTGGAGAAGTCTCCTTCTCTTGTTCATATGCCAACTTAGATATCCTTGATCTCAGTTTTAATAGACTTCAAGGAACCATACCAATACCAGTAACGTCATCCCTGGGTCTGTGTTGGACTACTCAAATAACAATTTCTCTTCCATCGTACCTAACTTTGGAAGATATATTAGAAGCTCTATCTCAATTTGTCCAAGAATAAATTAAATGGTCACATACCATCTTCAATTTGTAGTGCAAGCGAACTAAATATCATGGACTTTTCTTACAACAATTTTAGTGGATCGGTCCCATCGTGTCTAATAGAAAGTGGAAATTTGAGCATATTGAAGTTGAGAGAAAATCAATTCCAAGGGATGCTTCCTGAAAATATCAGAGAAGGATGTGCGTTTCAAACAATAGATTTGAATGGAAATCAAATTGAAGGTAAACTACCTAGATCACTATCAAATTGCCAAGACCTAGAGCTCCTTGATGTTGGCAACAATCAGATTGTCGATTCTTTTCCATCTTGGTTGGGTGTTCTTCCACGGCTTCGAGTTCTTGTCTTAAGAACTAACCAACTCAATGGCACGATAAGGGATATTAAAGATGATCATTCTATCAGCAACCACTTCGCAAGTTTGCAAATACTTGATTTGGCCTCCAACAGCTTCTCTGGAAACCTGCCAAAAGGATGGTTTAATGAGCTGAAAGCAATGATGGCAAATGTCAATGATGAGGGGCAAGTTCTAGGGTATCAGACAAACTCGACAGGAAGATTTTATCAAGATACTGTTACCGTCACATTCAAAGGGTTCGATCTTAGTTTCACCAAAATCCTAACCACTTTCACGGCAATCGATATCTCAAATAACTCATTTGATGGTCCTCTTCCGGAGTCAATTGGGAGGCTTGTTTCACTGCACGGACTTAACATGTCATACAACAACTTCACGGGACAAATTCCATCTCAATTTAGTAACTTGTCTCAGCTTGAGTCATTGGATCTATCTTGGAACCAACTTGTCAGGGGAAATACCGCAGGAGTTAACCTCCCTAACCTATCTTTCTTTGTTAAACCTTTCATACAATAACTTGACCGGAAGAATACCGCAGGGCAACCAGTTCTTTGTCATTTCCCAACAGTTCATTTGAAGGTAATGTGGGCCTCTGTGGAATACCACTATCTAAACAATGTGACACTTCAGGTTCAATTACTCCAGGTGCAGTGGCTCCTCCAGAACCCAAACAGTTTGTGGCAGGACAGATTTGGTGCCATCCTTTTGTTTGCCTTTGTTGGCTTGGGGTTTGGAGTGGGCTTCGCATTGTCATTCATGTTACGATGTTTTACCGCATAGAAGGATGGGTCTGCAAGCATTGATGAATCAATATGTGATACCATTACGCATAATATGTATTGGAATTTTTTCCTAGAAAAGGATATTTCGTATGTTTATGTGTTGTACTTATTGGATGAGACAGCTTATGGTAGAAAGTAATTGACTGTTTCATTTTGTTATATTGGATTGCAAGCATTGATGAACCTTATATTATACAATTACACAGAATATGCATGGTGTTAACCTTTCCTTGAAAATAAGATTTTCCAGATGTTTATGTGTTGTACTTGTCGGATAAGAGTATAAGACAGTTCGATAATTTTACTTTCTTTGATAGAAAGTAATTGCCTACTTTATTTCCTATGATGCTCAGAGATTTATCAACTAAAAATTAAAGAGATTGTTTAAGCGAATTGAACAATATATGTGAAGTATTATCTCCCTAAACAGATAGGCGTGATTTCCCAAGACTAAAACGCAAGGTACCATCTGCAATACAACTCACAGGATGGATTTGATCCCAGCTATCTGAACTCAATCTACTCCAAGCATGAGAAATCCGAATTAAATTCCACAACAACATAGGAGGATCTAGGGGCAGTGCACGGACTTGGAGAGTTTCTGGTAGAGGGAGCAGTTGGATCGAGACGCATGTGGAGTTTTGGAGTTTCTGGTAGAAGACATCTGGCACGAATAGGAACCCTTTGGCCTTGAACCCCTCTAGTTGGCGGACGAACTGTACCGTCCCTGACGCTATCAGCGACAGCGATCCTGGTTCATCGCCCTTCACCTCCATCGTGTACCCCACCACCATGTTGTCCTCCACGCCGCCCTCCATGGGGTGCGGGCAGATGCAGACCACCGATAGCGAGCACCCCGTCAGGACGTCGCCGCCGTTGAGCAGGAGAAACATGCTCTATCTGGTGTGCCCTTTTGCAGCGTCACCGTTATGCACCGGAGTAGCCCAATGTGGGAGCCTGGGAGGTGACGCCAACGGCGCGTGGTCGTCCAGGATGTGGACGTAGAGCTATAGGTCGGAGTAGGGGTAGTCGTCGAACGGGCAGTGGCCTGGTCATGCCGGCGAGGATCTTCTCCGTCGCCCGGCACCGAAAGTCACCGATGGGCTCGTTGCAGCAGGAGCACTTGCGGTTCATGCTAACGTAGCAGTTTCCGCACGCAGCATGCCTGTTCTTGTACCGAGAGTCAAAGTCAGAGAGAAAATACTATAATTAGCTGAGCAAATAGTACTAGCGTGTGCGTGTACAACTTAAACAGAGTCATGCTGGAATACAGAAAATGTTAAGACATTGAGATGTCTCATTCATGTGAGAAAATATTGGCTATCTCTTCTTCCTCTTCCTGCTCCATGTTGGTCTTGGACACTTTCCCCGATCTGTCCTCGCCTTCTTTGCTACGCTGGCGCCACTACCCATGGCCTCTTTGTATACCGCTGCCCGTAGTCTTCTTGGCACTCCTTTTCTGCATCTCTTGGGGGAGTCCAGCCAAGCCCTCGGGCCGAGGTACCCCCTCCTTTTGTACATTTTATGTTTGACAAGTACTGTGCTCTGCAGGATCTTCGATGGGTTTCGGACGGAGCGAAGTCGTCCCGGTGAGGCGACGTAGGTACGGGAGCAGAGACCAAGTCGGCCGCCACGGACGAGGTGAGAGGGCGACTCGGCTAGGACGAGAAGGAAGGGGAGGCGAGTTCAGCCAGCACGGACGACGCGCGAGCGCGGAGGACGGCAAGGGCGGAGACGGACCGTACTGGCGAGGCGAATCTAGGAATATGTCGGCGCATATAGTAGGTAGCGGCGAAGTGGAGAGTACATGTTCGGCCGATGTACGGTGACACAGGCTAGAAAAAGACTGTAACCTTTTAGAGGGTAGCAATGTATTTACACTTGTAAGCCAGTTTTGCCTATATAAGGGCAAGTTGGCACCCCATATGAACGAGAGGAAGACACTTCTACTACTACCTTGCACTCGCGTTACTCTTCCCGTTTTCGGCGGCAGCTGGGTAAAGTCCCCGCGGAAGATTGGCTTCGTTCCCCAAGTCTCCCCCTAGCATCTCGGTCTCCCGACCCGGGGTGCCCAAGTTTACTGTCCGAGAGACATCTCGTCAACAGTTGGCGCCGACCGTGGGAGCGAAGGGGCGAAGTACTTCTTGAAGCAGGTCTCCATCATGCCGCCTCGACCGAAGAAGGGCGCGACCACGACGAGGCGGAAGGCGGCGGCGAGCGGCAGGCGTGGGGTTCAGCTCCCTTCCCCCGCGGCCGAGGGCGAAACAAACGTGGAAACGGCAAGGGCTGCCCAGGGCGGCCCCGATCGTCCGGGCGAGCTCACCTCCGGAGTCGCGGCGGACGGGGGGTCACAGGCTGCCGTCCCACCGTCCGAGGCACAGGCGCGTTCGAACCCTAGCGGACGAGGTGGAAGACCTGCGCCGACAAGCCGACGAAGCAGCGAGAAACTCGGCGGCGTTGCAGGAGCGCCTCCAGGCGGCGGAGCGAGAAGCCCTAAAGGCGAACTCCCAGTCTCAGCAGCTGGCCAATCTGTATCGGGCCCAACTCGAAGCTACGCGCACCCTGGTGACACCACCACCCCCGCCGGAGGTTTCAGCCGCGGAGGGACTGCGCCGTCAGCTGGCCGCCGAACAAGCCGCCACCCGCGCGAAGGTCCTCGCCCCCTCTTCAGCGGCCGAGTCCCTCCTCAAGGATCTGGACGCGGCACGGGCCCGGGCGGCCGCGTACATGGGCGAAGCGGACCTCGAGGCAGCGCGCCTCAAGACGACCGTGCTTCGGAACCAGCAAGTCGCCCGGGAAGCGGCGCACGGCGGCGACGTTGGCCCAAGCGCGAGTACGCAGCGCCCGGGCAAAGCACACGAGGAGCAGGAGCAGGAGCGGGCGAGGCGTGCCGAAGTCGTCGATCTTACGAGCTTGGCGAGCCCGCTAAGCCCAGGGCTCATGGCGGTCCCGTTTCCGCCTAAGTTCCGTCCCGCCGATCTCCCAAAATACGCGGGCACAACGGATCCGGTTCTGTACACAAGGGTGTATGAGGCTGCCGTGATGGCCTCCGGCCTGGGGTGGCGAGGCCATCATGGCGAAAAGCCTGCTCCTCGCCCTCACCGGCATCGCTCAGGCATGGTACCTCGGCCTGGAACCCCGCACAATCTACTCATGGGAGCAGCTCCGAGACAAGTTGCACGGGCACTTCCAGGGGTGCCGAAACAAGGAAATGACTTCGACGGACCTCAGCAACCTCAGGCAGCGACCGGGCGAGACCATCCGCGCTTTCCAGCGTCGCTTCTTCGAGGTGCAATGCCAGGTAAAGGGGGTCGCCGAGCAGACAATCTGCGAGGCGGCGAGGCGAGGCATCAACAACGAGGCCCTGGCCGACAAGCTCGAGAGGAAGCGACCGTCCCGCGTCGAGCAGCTATACGACATCATGGAGGTGTACGCCCGAGTAGAAGAGGGGCAGATCTTGCGAAGGGAAGAGGCCAGAGTGTCGCAGGCGTATCTGGGGAGCGAGAAGGCTGAGGCGGAGCGGCGACGTCCGAGGCGCCACGAGGTACATCATGTATCAGACGAAGGATGACCGCGGGAAAGTCAAAGGCGGCAGGTCGCCCGCCTCCCCGCCTCGCGAGCCCCCACGTCGCCACGGAAGGGAGCCCTACGCCCGACCGGGGCTGGGCCGAGGAGCCTCGGGTCCCCGCCCGCGAGAACCACCTCGCCCAAGAGGGCCCCGACGAAAGTATTGCGAGCTTCACAAACTCTGCTCGCATTCCACGGACGAATGCGAAGTCGTCGCCCGAGCGCGAGGCGACGCCCCCCACCCCGGGTGGAGGGCGAGCGGCGCATCCAAGAACCCGCGGGGCGAGGCCCCCCTTGAGCTTCCTCCACCACCTCCCCGGCGTGGCTCCCCTCCCGGCGGCCATGGACCGCGTCGTGTCGTCCACATGATTACCAGCGGGAGTCCCAGCACCTTCCCGTCGAAGCGCCAGCGCAAGGAGTACGTCCGCCGGGTCTAGCATATCGGCGCGTACCCGCCGACCGAGCTCCCCGCCTGGACAAGCACCCCGATCACGTTCGGCCCAGAAGACGCTGTGGGCGTGGTCCTCCCGCGCCACGACGCCCTGGTCATCTCGGCCGTCATCTCCGAGGTGGAGGTGCGACGCGTCTTCATCGACGGAGGCAGCTCGGCATACATCCTGTTTGCCTCCGCCTTGGAAGGGATGGGCATCCCGCGTTCGTGTTTGCAACCCCCTGGAATCCCCTCCTCGACTTTGGCGGCGAGCCGATAGGGCTCTCGGGCGAATCGGACTCCCAGTAGAATTCCGGAGCGGCGGGCTCTCCCGCACCGAGACCGTGCTCTTCGACGTCGTCGACATGCCTTACCAGTACAATGTGATCCTCGGGCGGCTGGCGCTCAACAAGTTCGGGGCGATTCCCCACCACGCCTACTTATGCATGAAGATCCCCGCACCCACTGGAGTCATAACGATCCACGGCGACCAAGGCCTGTCCCGCCACATCGAGCAGTCTGCGGACCATCAGATACGTCCACGATGTCGTCCCGGCCCCCGCGGCGCTGCCTCGCCTTCGTCAGGCGAGGTCCTCGGCATCGACCTCGCCGCTGACCAGTTTATGTCTTCTACCACGGGGTGGTGGATCCCCAAACCCAAGCCGGACGGGGAGACTCGGTCCGTCCTGCTGTCCGAAGACGAACCTCACAAAGCCGTCCTGATCAGGGCCGACCTCCCTGCCGAGGTCGAGCAGGCCCTCCTCCTCGTCCTGCGAGAAAATTCCGACATATTCGCCTGGGAACCTGAAGATCTACCGGGAGTCCTTCGGAGCATAATCGAGCACAAGCTGCAAGTCAGGCCAGGGGCTCGCCCTGTCAAGCAGCGGCTAAGGAAGATGTCGGTCGACCGGCAACTCGCCGCCCGGCGAACAAGTCGCCAAGCTGCTCAAGGCCGGAGTCATTCGCGAGGTCCTGCACCCGGAATGGCTGGCGAACCCGGTCCTCGTCAAGAAGGCAAACGGGCAGTGGCGCATGTGCGTCGACTACACCGACCTCAACAAGGCGTGCCGAAGGATGACTTACCTCTCCCCCGCATCGACCAACTCGTGGATGCCACGTCAGGCTGCGAGCTCATGAGCTTCCTAGACTCCTACTCAGGGTACCATCAGGTGTGGATGGCCGAGGAGGACGAGGAAAAGACGAGCTTCATTACCCCGAGCGGAACGTTTTGTTACGTACGAATGCAGTTCGGCCTCAAGAATACAGGGGCGATGTTCGCCCGGCTGATCGCAAAAACCTTATCTGATCAAGTCGGCCGCAACGTCGAAGCATACGTGGACGACATCGTCATCAAAAGCACCCTCGCCCAGACGCACGCGGCCGACATACGAGAGACCTTCTGCAACTTGCGCCGGTCCGACATGCGTCTGAACCCGGAAAAATGCGTCTTCGGCGTGCGCGCCGGGAAGCTGCTGGGCTTCCTCGTCTCCAAGCGGGGAATAGAGGCCAACCCAAAGAAGATAGAAGCTATCTTCGGCATGAGTCCGCCCTCCACAACCAAACAAGTGCAGAAGCTGGCGGGCCATCTCGCCTCGTTGGGAAGATTCGTGTCTCGCTCCGCCGAGAAGGGGCTCCCGTTCTTCAAAGCCTTAAGGGGCTCCGGGAAGTTCGAATGGACAGAGGAGTGCCAGCTCGCCTTTGAGAACCTCAAGAAGTACCTTGCCTCGCCTCCTCTGCTCCAGAGCCCGTCCCCGGGCGACGTCCTTCTGCTGTATCTCGCCGCGACGGCCTCGGCCGTCAGCGCCGTCCTCGTCAAAGAGCAGGCCCGGACCCAGAATCCAGTCTACTATGTCTCCGAGTCTTTACAAGGAGCGAAGCTACACTACACCGAGCTCGAGAAGCTGGCATACGCACTGATCATGGCTTCCCGAAAGTTTCGCCACTACTTTCTGGCCCACTCAATTCGGGTCCCCAACGTCGTTTCCGATTGGCGAGATGTTCCGCAACCGTGAGGCCACTGGCCGAGTCAGTAAGTGGGCGGCCGAGATCGCCCCGTTCACGATCGAGTTCCTCCCCAGAACCGCCATAAAGTCTCAAGTACTCGCCGACTTCATTGTCGAGTGGGTACCCCGCCCGGATTTCGCACCTGCAACGGGCGACCCTATCTGGACACTGTACGTCGACGGTTCGTGGTGTGCGGAGGGAGCTGGAGCTGGTGCGGTTCTGATATCGCCAGGGGGGCAAAATGCTATACTCGGCTCGCCTAGACTTCAAAACAACAAACAACGCCGCCGAATACGAGGCTCTTTTGCTCGGCCTCCGGAAAGCACGCGCGGACGGGCCGGGGCGCGCTGGGTACTCGTCCGAAGCGATTCGCAACTATTCGCCGGGCAGGTCGGAAAGGACTACCAGGCAAAAGACCCAGAGATGATGAAGTATTTGGCGGCGGTGAGAGCGGTCGAGAAAACACTTCGACGGAATCACGATCCAGAGCATCCCACGTGGGGACAACTTCGAGGCCGATCTCCTGGCTCGGGCGGCGAGCGGTGGCACCACCCCGCCCCCCGGGGTGTTCAGCGAGACCCTGTCCGCCGCTTCGGCCGAAGCCATGGCCGGCGTCAACTCCGTCTCGCCCGAAGCAACGTCCGACGTCCACACCATCTCGTCCGAAGTGGGGTCTGACACCAACACAACCCCGCCTGAAGACTGGAGGACCCCGATCGAAGAATACCTTATCTCGGAGAAGGAACCCGAGGACCCAGCCGAGGCACAACGCCTCGCTGCGCGCGGCTCGGAGTTTCATCATCCACAAGGGCTCTCTTTACAAGCGGGGGGTGTGCGCCCCATTCCTGAGATGCCTCGCGCTTGAAGAAGGGCGGAATCTGCTCAAGGAGATCCACCAGGGGCTCTGCGGCTCGCACCTCGCCCCGCGGTCCCTAATCGCCAAGGCCTACCGCGCCGGTTTCTACTGGCCTACGGCGCTGACCGACGCCCAGACGTTGGTACGACACTGCCCGGCTTGCCAGTGGATGGGCCGAGGCACTAACAGACCAGCAACCGCAATGCAGCCCATCTCCCCCTCGTGGCCCCTAGCTCGTTGGGGAGTGGACCTCGTCGGCCCCTTCAAAACGGCGAGCCGAGGTGCCAAGTTCGTCGTCATCACCCTGGACTACTTCTCCAAGTGGATAGAGGCAAAACCATTGACAAAGATCACCTCGTCCGCCGTGCAGAAGTTCGTGTGGAAAAATCTCGTCTGTCGGTTCGGCCTCCCACGCGAGCTCACTGTGGACAACGGGACCCAGTCGACGCGGCAAACTTCAGAGCATTCTGTTCCGGCCTCGGCATCAAGCTTTGCTTCGCCTCGGTCGCCAACCCCAAAGCTAACGGGGCGGTAGAAAGAGCAAATGGCATCATCCTGTCAGGCCTACGCCGGCGCATGTTCGAGCTGCCCGCCGGGAGATGGGCAGATGAGCTCCCTAATGTCTTATGGTCGTCTCGCACCTCGGTCAGCAGCGGGCGACAGGTCACACACCGTTCAAACTGCTGTTCGGCGAAGAAGCCGTCACCCCGGCCAAAGTCGAGTTGGAATCTCTTCGCGTGCGCGAGTCGCCAGACGACGATAATCATCTCACGTCACTCGAGGGGCTCGACGAGGTACGACACGGCGCCGCCCTCCACATCGACCAGTACCAAAGCTGCTACGGCAAGACACTACAACAAGACGGTGAAGTCAAGGCCAATAAAAGTGGGCGACCTGGTGCTCAAAAGGAAGCTCAACCCTGAAGCCGACAGTAAGCTCGCCTCCAAGTGGGAAGGCCCGTATTAAGTCATCTCCTCGTCTCGACCGTCGTCGTTTTGCCTGAAGGACCTAGACGGAGTCGTCCTCAAGCACAGCTGGAACAGCGACAACCTCAGAAAGTACTACGTCTGATCTCGCCACATGACCAACTGCTGCTGCGCCAGCTAAGAAGGACGTCGTCCTTGTAAAATCGTTCTTGTAAACAACCGTATGTTTTTGGTTAAGTGTCAGCAGCTTATGTTCTTGATTGGCGACACGGCCCTGCGCCGCGCCCCGACCTAGCGGCCACACGGCCCCGCGCCGCGCCCCGACCTATCGGCGACACGGCCCCAGCGCCGCGCCCCGACCTAGCGGCGACACGGCCCCGCGCCGCGCCCTGACCACGCTCGAGATTTCTAGAAGGTCGACCACCTCGGCTTAACCAGCAGCGTCGTATTCGATAAGATAGTGGACGGCCCTACACTACCTCGCCACTCGTCCAGAACTAGAAGCACCTCGCCCACTGTGTAAAAACAACAAGTGAATAATCGGATGTGCAATTACAAAGCGAGGCGACCACGACTACTTCGTGGTCGCCCCTTTATTTTGGTAGGGGAGGCTCCCCTTCGGTCCACAATGGATTACAAGTCGCGTCGGGCGCGACGAAAAAACTGCTAAGTCGAAAGAAGCGCCCTAAAATCTGGGACGAACTAAACATTAGAGCAATCCTACTCGGCATCGTCAGACAGTTCTACGGCAAGGGCCAAAAGAATCAGGTCCTCGTCCCCTTGGGCTTTAACCGAGTCGCCACCCCCGACTTCCTCCCTGACCACGGCGAGCAAGCTGCTTCCCCGAGCTGCGATGGGAGTCAGGGCGACATCCTCCGCGGATTCCCCAGGCTCGTCATTCCCCCTCCGAGTAGACGGCAGGGCGGCCAGGCAGTGCTTATGCGACATGGCCACAGAAGGGCGAGAACCGCGTCGCCCCGCAGGCGACTTATGTCGCGATGACGTAGTCTGCAAACAAGCACGATAAAAATGAACATCTCCAACTCATGACTTAACCAAAAAATTTCGCGCCACACGGCGAGTTCACAAAAGCGCCACAGGCGGCAAGCACGTCGACGCAGTGACGGAAAGGCAAAAAAAATATGTTTGTTAACCGGCCCCAAAGGCGAACTTTAAACCTTTGCCGGCGGGGACGACGTGGCCGGCCTCCCGCCTGAAGTTCCTTCCGCGCTCTTCGAGCTCGCGCCTGCGCTCGGCAGCTTCCGGGACTTCTGAATTCCCTCCACGTACTTTTGCCCCTTCTTTCGCGACCCTCAAACCGACGACATGAAGGCGTCGGCCTCGCCCTTGAACTTGTCCCGAACTCCGACCACCTCGGCCGTCTTCGGGGCGACGTAACCCGGAGCCGAGAAGACGGAGGGCGCGGAGCGAGTCGCCAGGAAGGAGCAGCCAAGCAACAGCTCCGTGGCGGCCCGAGCGTTGTCTTGGGCGAAGATCAGGGTTGCCAGGTGGGTGTCGTGGCAGACCCGAGTCGCCCACTTGATGCCTTCCACGGTGAAAGCCTCGGAGTCGTCGCAGCTGAAGGGAGCGACGTCGAGCCCGACCACGTCCGAGGTCACGTGCGCCGCGTGACACAACCCCGACACAAGTCGGTGAGTCCGAGAGTTTCGGTCGGCATGAAAACCAAGCCTCTCATGCACCAGGGCGAGGTCGGAGCGGAGCTGCTCGACTTTCCTTAGGGCCGAGGCAGACTTTTTCTCCTTTGAGGCGAGCAACGTTGCCGCCGCCTCGGCCTTTCCGCGCTCAGATGCGAGCGACTGCTCCGCCTCAGAGGCGCGTTTCTTCGCTTCCTCGGCCCCCTCGCGCTCGATGGTGAGATCCCCCTCCGCGCGAACGGCGCGCTCCTCCATCTCCTTCAGCTTGGTCTTCAGGAGCTCCACCTCGGAGGATTTCTCATCCAGGCGCGTGGCGAGCGCGGCCGACTTCTTCCCTTCAGCATCTAAAGCATGCAGAACGTCGGCGGTACGGGCCTTCTCCTCGGCCAAGGGGCCCTCGATGTCGGCCGCGCGCGCGCCTCCAGGAGCGCCAGTTTCTCGGCGACGAATAGGCACTGAAAGAAGGACGTTAGTATCCATCCACCGAAAGAAACTAAGGACAATCGAGCTTACCTTTAACGCCGCGGCCCGTGCCGCCGCTCCGACCTGAGGGGCCGACATTCCGGCGAAGCTCGCCGCCACGTCTTCTTTGGACAGCCTTGCCCCCGGGTGGCTCACGAGGTCGAGCTCCAGCGACGAGGTGGCGAAGAAATCCGGCCCAAGTCGACCAAACAACTCCACGCGAGGACGGGGCAGTTGGGTCGACTCGAGAGAGCTCCTGCTCCTCGTCTTTCCCTTCGGGGATGACGAAGAAAGCACCGTCACCACTGCGCCAGGGATATCGGGAGCGGAGGCCCCCTTGGTCGTCGACGCCTCGACCGGGCGAGCCTCGCCACCCGCGCCATCGGGCGAGCTGTCCTTGGGCATCCCCGCCAGAGGCGCGCTCTCCTCCGGCGCCGCGCCCTCGGGCACAGCCTGGCCCGTATGAGGCTCCTTAGGGGGCGACTGCGCTAGAGGAACCCTGGGGTCTTGAAAGGACCCCTCGGCGACGTCGTCCCCGGCGACTTCGACGGACTCGCCGATGTCAACATCGGACGAAGACGAGGAGGATGACTCCCAAGAAAACCGGTCCTGAGTCACGGCCGTTGAATGCATCGCGGTGAAGAGGCCGCCCATCGGTCCTTTGCCGGCGCCTGGCCCCGCCTTGGTCACCACATCGTCCTGCTTCTTCGTCGGGGGCTCCTCGTCGCTCCCAGCGCGCGACTCCTCCTCGGACTCCTGTCGTCGTCAGACTCGTCGGTATTCGCTCCGCCAAGAGCGGGCGAGTCGCGACGATCGCTGTCGGCATCGTCATCGTCCCAGTCTGCCAGCTCGGCGGCGAGGCTTTTTTGTTTCAGCTTCCGCGGGGCCGGCTTGGCCTTCGGGCCGGGGCAGCCCGCTTCCTCTTGTCTCCTGCCTTGGTATCGCCCGGCGGAGCGATGTCTGGGCGAGGAGGAACCTCCCACTTGAACAATTCGCAGGCGCGGTTCCGGCGAACGGCGATCATCTTCGAAACGACCGCCGCCTCGGACGGCAGGTATGGCCCCAGAAGGAGATTCGCGTCCCGCTCCGCCCGGTCGAGGTCATACCCCTTCGTCGGCTCGTACCCGTAAAAGGGACAAAGCCCGAGAGGTTGACCTTCGGGGATGGGTGAGCACTTCATCCTCCAACCGGTGGCGAGGGGCCGGATCCTCAGGAGAAGATACTCCTCGACCAGGTCCCGCGACGAGAGCTGGTGGCTCATCACCTTCAGAGCGTCGCGCCTCGTCAAGTCCGCCGAGGAGGCGACCGGCGAACGAGTAGAGTACCCGGGGGCGACCTTGCTGCCGGTGAAGCCGAGGTCGCCAATCCGGTAGAAGAACCACTCGTTCTTCCAATTCTTCCACTTGTTCTTTAATGCCATCGCCGGGTACGAAGCGTCGGAACCTCGGCATCCCCGGAATCCGATCGTTCCGAAAAGGGAGTGGGCGCCGTTGTGGATGGGCGAGGTCGTCATCACCGGTTCGTGGAACATCGCGAAGCACGCCGCCGTGCTGTCCAGCCGCATCGACTTCATCGCAAAACTCGAAGACGGCCAGACGCGAGATGGCGGTCCGGTTGAGGTCCGAGATCTCGAGGCCGAAGTGGTCCAGAACGAACTGGACTATGGGCGCGGCGGGGAAGGAGAGCCCGGCCCGGAATTGGTCGGCGAAGACAACGATATGTCCCTCCGGCGGGGTAGCCCGTGTGCTTCCTTCCTTGGGGAGGACCGGCCCGTGCTCGTCTAACCCCAGAGGGAAGCATCCCGCTGCGCTGAGACGAGAGATTGTGGTGTCCGACGCTTGAGTCGCCCCGAGCCATCGGGTGTAGGAGACCTCGGCCGGCTTCTTCCCCTTCTTCGTGGCCGCGGCGGCTTTGCTAGATGCCATGTCGAACTTCTCCTGTTCCAACATCAGGTCGTCCCTAAGGCGCTTAAGTGCAACCCAACCCGAGCGGCGAATTTTGGCGAGAGAGCTCGGTGCGGGGAGCGGCGAGGTGCAAGCGAAGAAAGCGATGCGGCCGGAGAGGTGCGAAGGGGTATTTATAGCCCTGGGGGGCAGCCCGGAACGCGGCGCGGAGTAACGGGCGGTGGCGGAATAAGGGGGTCGGGCGGTTACGGCCCGGAGTACGAGGCGGAATTTGCGGAAATGGGCGAGCGAGGAGACCGGAGGTCGGAAGGGATGAAGGGGGCACCTCGCCCGGGGCTCGATGACTCCCGCTAGAGGAAAAGAATGCGGGCGCGAGTGGCGTCGGCCTCCTCGCCATTCGCACTCGCAAGGGGCTGCTGTTGGGGGAATCCAGCCAAGCCCTCGGGCCGAGGTACCCCCTCCTTTTGTACATTTTATGTTTGACAAGTACTGTGCTCTGCAGGATCTTCGATGGGTTTCGGACGGAGCGAAGTCGTCCCGGTGAGGCGACGTAGGTACGGGAGCAGAGACCAAGTCGGCCACCACGGACGAGGTGAGAGGGCGACTCGGCTAGGACGAGAAGGAAGGGGAGGCGAGTTCAGCCAGCACGGATGACGCGCGAGCGCGGAGGACGGAAAGGGCGGAGACGGACCGTACCGGCGAGGCGAATTTAGGAATATGCCGGCGCATATAGTAGGTAGCGGCGAAGTGGAGAGTACATGTTCGGCCGATGTACGGTGACACAGGCTAGAAAAAGACTGTAACCTTTTAGAGGGTAGCGATGTATTTACACTTGTAAGCCAGTTTTGCCTATATAAGGGCAAATTGGCACCCCATATGAACGAGAGGAAGACACTTCTACTACTACCTTGCACTCGCGTTACTCTTCCCGTTTTCGGCGGCAGCTGGGTAAAGTCCCCGCGGAAGATTGGCTCGTTCCCCAAGTCTCCCCCTAGCACCTCGGTCTCCCGACCCGGGGTGCCCAAGTTTACTGTCCGAGAGACATCTCGTCAACAGCATCGCTGGATCACGTAAAAGCAAATGGTGAAGATTCAATCACATATTATATACCATCGACTGATTTAAACAACCAGGATCAATAAAGAAGGCAAGGAGCTGCTCTCAATCAATTTATATACCATCAATTTAATGGGGAGCTGCAAATTTAAGGAACAAGAATGTATATGGAAGAATCGATGATGTTGATTCCACAAATACAAGACAACAAGCACCCATCAATGATAGCAAAAAGGACTAACTTAACACTAGGTATCAGAGAAGTGCACATCGAGTGCATACAAGAAAAATCTTGAAGGAAAAATCTAGGCAGGGAAAGGACACGAACAGCCTAATAATAGCATTCCTATTGATTAATCGTAGAGGTGCACGCATGCTCACTTGCACTTTGAGATGAAGATGGAAATCTGTTTAGATCGCATAGGCATGCAGCGCCGGCCACTCGGAGCTTTTATAGACAAATTTAAGGGAGACGAAATGAACAGGCAGGCTTGCTTGGCTACTCCCGATGTGCCAGGTTCCGATGAATATCTTGGTAACTGGCTTAATTTATGGTGCGGTTATATGAAGGGAATGCTCCTCGTCGTACTTCTGTTTCTGTGGGTGTCACTTCAAGAGGCGATCTACTAGTTGTTGGATGACCCAGTGGCCGGCCGGGTGCATGCAAGACGTGGTCTGATTTCCACAGCGCACCTGTTCCTCCGTATGTATATAGAAAGGTCCACGCACGTACTATCTGAATGTGCATCTAGGTTGGTGCATAACACACTTTCAGGAACATTTTTATACACCAGGGACATTTTGCAGTGACACCCTATTACTCTCTGGTTTCTCTCTTCTGAGACATTTAGGTAGGTAGGCTATAGCGACAACCGGGGCGTGTCGTGGTCCATTTGTGCAAGAAAATCACCACACACGCGCGTGGTGTTTGACAACCTCTCCGCTTGAGCACGGATGGCACGTCACTCGGAGTTCTTCATCTTGGGGTTCCACGGCAAGAGGCTGACCTCGTCGGGGGGCGTGCGAAGCAGCAGTGGCAAGGGATCACCGTTCACTAGCTCTGATGTGCACGAGGATCGTGCGCCGTGGCAGGGCCGAGGAGTGGCACACACCGCTCCTGCATGACGGCCGTGTTTTTCTTTTACCGCAGTGCACGAATGCACGGTTGATACATGTGGCTAGTTCCCGTCTTAAGTGCGAGCGAACGAACCACCAACTAATAGACCGGTTCACTAGACTGGTCTATCTACTCTATTCCACTTTATTTTTACAAAATCTAAAGAATAAAAGAAATATAATTAGCAAATCAAAAAAATATTTTGAATTTTTTAATAGAATGACAAAGCTGGGCTTGACTCGGCCCAACAAACACACACAAAGCTGGGCCTGAACCGGCCCAATAGACACACACCCAGCCCGCAGCATTGGCGGGAAAAGGACCAAGAAACGGCGGGAAGCGCCGCCGCCATTGGCGCGAAACCCGCAACCACTATAACTTCTCTACTCTCCTCGCCGCACCACCTCCCCGCCATTGCCTGCTCCTTTCAGAGAGAGAGAGAGAGAGAGAGGATGGTGGGACCGCAGTACGACCTCGTTGGGAACCCGCTGGGCGCGGTGCGGGCCACATTCGAGAGGGCGGCGGCGGCGGCGGCGGACGGAGGAGGCGACCCGGCGGCGGCGCTCCGGGCGAAAGACTGGGGAGCCAGCGAGGTGTTCCGCTCCTTCCTCTTCGAGCAAGGCGGACTCGACAAGGTAAAAGCCCCTCGTTATTTCTGTTCTTCGTGCAAGGCGAGACCGCAAAATCCCCTGTTCTTGGAATTTAGTCATGTTACTGCTGCGTCACGTTACACTAGTTCAGTTGCGATCTTCGTGGTCTGCTTGCCGTCTGCATCCTTCCTGTGAATCAAGTTATAGATCGATTGGTCGTGTGATAAAGTATCAAATGTGTGATTTTTTTGCCTCAAAAAATATGTGATCGTTTAATGTATGCATCAATAATCTGCATTCGAACGGAAAAACAAACGAAGAATAATCAATAATTTAGGGTCAAAAGGAAAAGGAAAGGAAAATGCTTGAAGAAGTGAAGAACTTAGGACTTTCGGTTGGATCTTGTGTCTCAGTAAGAGCAAATGTGGTTACAAACTTATGTTCCTAGGTGGGGAAAAAGGGACATATTTCCTACTATTTCAGATCAGAATAGACAGTTCTTGAGATTGCTGCAATATGATGGAGATTTCGCATTGAGGGTGTCTTGGTGTAAATGTTTTCCTTTCCAGGTTCCGGTGTTGGATGCATCAAATCTCGGGTTGATCAAACCGAACACGCTCGTTCGGTTCCGGGGAATGGTCCAGGACATGCTCGGGAATGAGTTCTATGCTGGCGCCTTCAAGGTACTGAATTGATTGAGCTCATCAGCTGTCGTTAACCTGCAACTCGTGCCTTTTATGCTTATCTGAAGACATCGTCTGTGAAGGATGGATCTACCTGGAGGACGAATAAGTTCACAGATTTCTCACCATTCTCAATGCCACACCCTTGTGATTCGCATCTCTGGGAGCGCCATCTCTTCCACTGTGTGCCTGTATGTTTCTGCTTCCATGGGCAATGTTTTCCATTTCTTATTATTCCTAGAAATTCTTTGTTGAAAGGCCAACGGATGGAATTCACCTGGATTGTGGGACTGGTTTCTTTCAGGTGCCTGGACAGAATTCTTGGACACTGGAGTCTTCCCCCGGGCCTGATGTGCGCACAGTGTCAAGTTGCTTGACATCTGAACAAAGGGAGAAAAGGAAGAGGGGTGGAGATAATGACGCCATGGATGTAAGCTTTTGTCGTGTTTGCTGCAATAATTATTCTTTTAACGATTTGGCTGTCCAATAACCAGTACTGTCATCTAATGCATTGCTTGCTATAGGTTTCGGAAAATGGTAATGGCGAGAGTTGTTCACTCAGCAAGAAACCGGTAAGAACTGAACTCAATTTGCTATCACTGTGGATGTTAAATTTTACATTATCATTTTTGTTTTTAGGAAGCAGATTCATGTTAATGCTTTCTGATTTGTCATTTGTCCATTTGAAGTTTATCTCATAATCTTGTGTGTCTATTTCCCTATTTAGGTTTATGTCTGTGAACTTCATCTAAATTTAATTAGCCTAGGTGTATGTTGTCTTACAACTGGCTTATCTGGATATAGATTAGCATGGTAATGAAATAGAATGATTAAGTCATATCAACTGAACCATAGCATATCAATTTCATGCTAACCTGAAGTCATATAAAATGAAGTGATGATTATCTGATTTAATCTGCATTCCCTTTTCCTCAGAAGGAAGATGATGTCCAGATCTCATCTAGTTCAGCAGAAATGCCAGTTAGTGAAGATCATGCACCAGAGATGAATGGGGACGATCATCATGTTCTTGGAAGCTCCTTTTCATGTCTAGTGAAGGTAGGGCCCCTTAACTTTTTGTGTGAAATGCAGATTAGCTAATTTATTTGCGGTGCTTCCTTTTCTCTTTTATTTCATTTCTTTACTGTGTTATGCTCTGCAGGTCTATGATATGCCTGAAAGTCAAGTGAAACTAAACGATGTTGCTGAGTTCATAGGTGTATATACATTTGACCCAGAACTTGCTGCTCCTAGTGATAATTCAGATGATATAATGTTTGACCTCATAGAAGATGTAACAGCTCAGCTGCCTCCCAGCAAGGTATGTATATTACAGTGCATAGTGACCGCTTTCATCTGTAAGAGTTACAAAGTAAATTTCTATGCATATTTTAGTCTTTACCTTAACCTCTGTTGCCTGAAAAATATTTTTATAGGTGCCTCGTCTTCACTGTTTGGTATGGCGAAAATTGTCATCTCATGATTTTCTAGCAAGGAGTCCTGTCATTGAGGTGAATTTATAATCTTGGACTTGGAAATGGACTTGCTGGTTTAACCATGTGTTGATGTCATCTTTAGTAACATACACAACTCTTCACCATTATTGCCTAAAATAGCTAACCTATTCTTTGTTTTGATCATGCAGCCTTCCCTGAGCCTACTAAAAGGCATCCGGCAATCTTTGCTCTCGCATCTCACTCTGGTTTTAGGGAAAGATGACCTGGCAGCTCACTGTTTGCTGTTGCATCTTCTATCCAGAGTATGTTATATCTCTGCGTGTTGCTTTCCTTGCATGCTTCTTGCTAAAGCTTTTTGTATTTGATTTAATGATTTCTTGGTCCTTGCAATGTCCCTACAGTTTCGTACTAGGGTGGACGTGGTTACCGTTGGCAGGCTCTCCTTGAATTTCACTGGATTTAACAGAGAAAGTGCTTCCATATTTGGAAATCAGCTAATTACTTTGGTCCAGAGAATACTGCCATATTCACAAGCTATTCCTATGTCAATTGAGTACCTCAACAAAGCCACATTTCAACCTAGAAAGGACAACAAGTCAGGAAGGTACATCCTGTGTTGGTTCTCTTACTTAAGTTTCAAGAGTATGTAACTGCTGATCTTCATTGTAAGCTAACATTTAAACTATACTCATAAAATTGTCGTAGGTTGCTTACAGGAGTTCTTCAGCTACCTCAGGGCGCTCATCTTACCTTTGATGAGACTCACTTGCAGTCTGGATCTTTGACATCTAAAGGTGTTGAGAATACCATGCTACTTAAGAACTTGATGGAGTTGCAGATGGTAATAATCCTCTTGTACTAATTTTATGTATAAGAAATTATATTAACAAGAATACGGTGCATTATATTTCTGGAAGAACTATGCTCGTTTGAGTAGTGTGTAAATCTTTTGCCAGCTTACATATCAATATCATCAATTTAGGTCCTTGGAAAAAAAAATCATCCATTTAAGTCAGTGATTACATGATATAATATTGAATCAAATTTCACAAGCACTTTACTGGCTTTATGCCCAAGATGTAACCAATTATGAACAATGTATAAATATATTTTACATGGATAGGTCACAAAAAAAGATGTAAAGTGCATTAGCGATGACACAACAATATTCTTCAAGCATGAAAATCCAAATTATCATTGCTGAGTAATTTAGATCTGTAATATTTCTCTGATTTTGCATGCAGGTTGAGTATGATTTTGAGTACTACAAGCTGGAAATGGCGACTGATGTGCAGCTACTTACTCTCTCCAAGGGAAAATCAAACATCCTGCCTTCTGACTTGATAGTGCCTTTCCGTCCAACCTCTGTTCCTGCTGTAAATGTGAGTTCTGAGGAACTTGACAGTTGGAGATGGTACTTGGCCACAGTTAGGTCTCTTCCTCAGTCAACTGAACCTGAGACCTACCAGGTAATTATCCCTCACTTCACTTCTTATCTAGCAATACACTTCTGTTGGTCTGGAGTAACCTTAAATTTTCATTGTTTTGAATATGATGCGATCTTGTTAGCATGTGGAGTGCAACAAATGCAGATTCGAAACTTTCAGATTATATCGTTTTGCACGACACAGTTCGCACCAGTAACGAGTTGCTTAACATTTACATCTTGATTGTAGACGATCCAAGATGAAATGGTCAGTGCTATGCGCGACGATAGGAGCTTGGGTTGCTCTGAACTTAGCAGGTATGGTTCGTGTTGCCAGGTGTGGGCATCCAATATCCTACATTTATGTCGAAAATGAAGCTTATGAACCTTTATTTACCAAGTTCGCTTGTCATATTCTGCAGATGGCTAACAATGGCACAGATAATGGCTTCGAGCTTTGGCGAGAAGAGTCTTTCTATGGAGCACTGGCAGATGGTGAAGGAGCTTGAGAGGCTTAGAAAGGAGAGGATGCAATGATGAGACATCTCATTAGCACATGAATGTGTAAACTCCACTTGTGATAGTGGCCTGCTGTTATGTGTATATACCCCTAGGGTCTAAATCAAGGCATGGATCTGCAATATTGTTTGTGATCCTATGGATGTCACTTGGGAACTTAATTGTCAAGTTTGGCCTGTGCTTTTGTGAAATTTGCTCTTGTGACTATTCTGGCTTTGAATGGACAACTAAATGTAACATTTGTAGCTTGCTGAATTCAGTGGTAACTCTGCAAGAATTTGAAGTAAACTGAAAGGGTACTTCTGGTATCAAGGAGTAAAGTTTAAAAATAAAAAATTGTGCAAACTTCTAATCATTACAATTTAATAAATTATTTTTAAAACTACATAGCTTATGTTTCAATCTTTTCAAATCAAAACCTCAGGGTCTTTTTATATAACTTGTAACACTATATTTTTACCCATAAAAAATTGTTCCACTTACCAATGCCATAGCAACGGAGGAACACTGGATCATAGTGCCATCATGGTTGGACAAAGAACAGTTGACACTGATAATTACATGTTTAACTTCTCCATCTAATGATTGGGACACTTGTATGCTGAGGAAATGCATGGTAGTATAGTTGCTGCATAGTTCAGACTTACGAGTACAACAGGTAGGGCTCAAAATGTACAGGCAAATCTTTACAAAAGCCAAATTTTCATAACTCAATAGTGTTTCAGCAATAGAGGAAAGGTTCTTCACACGCATTTGCCTTTCAATATGTTTTCCCTGGTTCGATTTCTAAGCGTTGTTCTTGATTTACATTGTCTTCACGAAACGGCAGATAGAGGCATGGTCTCGATTGTTGCTTGTATGCCTGCTTTACATGCATGTATTGTAGAGCAGACGTCCGTTGTCTCAAGGAATTTCTGGGTTTTCACCAGAATCAATGGGATATATTCAAGGACCAGTCTCTTGCACTGAAAAAATAAAATAAAAGACGGTCGTGAGCAGAAGAGAACTAGATCTAGACCTTGCAAAGGGTTGAAAAGGTCAAATTTTCATAAAGAAAACCCTTGTTTATGGATTACCATTAAGTTGATACAAAGATGCAGGCAACTAAACTAATTACAGAAATAGTTTTCTAGGTATTGAAGCATAATAAGTACCCAGTGACATCTAAAGTTCTAAAGGTCCTAAATTCATATATGCTTAGGCACGTTGGAGAAAAGCACCATACTGTTTGAACTGATTACTTGTAGAAGCATTGGTGTTTGGTTGGGCTTTTCAGCAGCTTTTCACTGGAAAAAGCTGCAGCCCAACCAAACGGCCAGCTTTTCAACAGCTTTTGCTAACGGTAGCTGTGGGCTTTGCAGTGCAAATTCAGCTGTTTGGAAAAAACTGCCTTCTGCCAGCTTTTTGCAATGTGCTGAAGTTTCAGTGCTTATTTTCTAAAATACTGTAGATGATTTGGATCAACCAAAAGCCGTATGGTCACTTTCCCACAGCCACAGCAGCTTTTCTAAACAGCCAGCCAACAGCAGCTTTGTCAACAGCCACAGCCCAACCAAACAGGCCCTATTCAGATTTTTTCAGTGATTTTCGCTGTACGGACGACCACAAAAGTCAGGTGATCCCATGATCTGTTATCATTTAACTATAGGCAATTCATTGGTGTTTCGATATATCTGACTGTTTCTGAACTTAACTCACCTGCGGTGCATAGTTCTCCGCCTTGCTGCATGTTTTGAGAAGAAGCCCAACTATCTCCAGCTGCAAACATAAATGAAAAAGCATTAGCCATGTAGAAAGTACAAGCCAACCATTGCATGGAACATTGGTGACGGAGATTGAGAAGATGGTAGTTACCTTCATGTTAGGATCTTTTAGCATGGTAAGAACTTCAACAAGAACATGATGGCACAGACCACAGGTATCCCCTCGAGTGGGCAGCCGAATTGTCGTCCCCTTGGGGCAGAGGTGCACTGATTCACAGAACTGTTCAGGGTTAACCACAGAAACCTCGAAGAAGAGGAGGGGAATGTAGTAGTCAACCAGCGTGATGCACTGCAAGAAGGCAAACCGTCAACGAAACCAATCAGTTTACTGGAATTAAACTTGTGCTATCCAAGGCGGGCATTGCAATTTATCCATACCTGCTGTCTTAGAGGGCCAAGATTTGCACACACATGGTGGAGGACACTAAGAATCTCGGTCTGGGTCTTGTTTTGTTGGAGGTAGAGCAGTGCTTCGGTTGAGTATTGCTCACATAGTAGACACATCTTTCCATTAGCCGCAGTTAATCCTGTCCCTTTGCTTACAAGCGGCAAGCTTTCATGAGCTGAAATGGACAAAACAGAGGTTAGATTGGTCATAACTCATAATGTAAAAAAAAAGATAACCTAATTGTGACACATCTGATAGGCAGAAAAGTACCGAATTCTTACAACATAGGAGTCAGCAACACATAAAAATTCATACTACTATGTGCCTGTGCAACCTAAATCAAAGTAGAAAAGTGGATGTCGAACCATTGATGGGAATCAATCAACACAACCAAATTAGAAAGTAGTCCTTCCTATTTATTTTAGCATATCTTTTTGAATCCTTTTGTAGCCTAGATTGTATACAATTGCTGCACTTGAACTATATATTTAGCATTATCCTCAGGAATACCATTGCAACATAAACAGAAATTCGAACAGAACAAACAAGATCAGTAGCAGGATGCATTCTTATAATGAAAATTGACAACTTACCATAATCTGTGCTCTCCACGACTATGGCAGAAAAGGCTAACACGAGCACAAACGCAAGCCTCATTGAGTGCGCCATGCCTGCTTACAAGTTTGCCAGTTTAGAGAAACAGAACCAAACAAGAAACCATCCAACCGATATCAGTTTGCAGCATCTGAATTCTGAACAGTTCAGGATGTGTGAATCAGACAGCCAGCATGCAACTTATCAGAATGCACTCAAAAGGGTAATCGTGCGGTAGGTTGTTAGCATAAATGCGTAACAAAAGAGGGGTAATCAGATATCCCTAGACCCTCTTGCTTAAGTCAGATTTCAACTCTGCCTATTTGAACCTCCAATTCAATCTCCCAGTTTAATTGAACTCGGCCTATTGCAAGCTCCATTTCGCCCAGCAAGTTCGATAACTTGGGGAGGCTGGATTAGAAGGCCGCACAATACACACACACACACACATCTTGAGCACCAAATCCACCAGATTCAGCTCATCCCCACTGCCAAAGCTCCATCCCCACAGCAAAACAACGCTAAGAAGATCTCGATCACTACACCCAGGCTCGAACCAGCAAATCCATCAAGCATAGCACTCTCTTTATTCCCTTATCTTTCCTACTACTCAGATCGAACCTCCATAGATACATGGATAGTGGTCGAACTGGACAGAGCAAATCAAGAACCAGCTAAAATGGTGTCAGCTCTCAAAGAAGAAGTTAGTGTTTCCAGGGAATCGCGGAGCAGCTCACCTGGTTGACTTTACCCTTCTCTTCTCCGCTCTCTGTCTGATCTACTCTTGGAATGGAATGGAACGGAGGAGAATAGCTTGGGAGTCTTCCACTAGCTACTGGTTTTCTTTATGTTAAGATTGATGGAAGCATGTGAGGAAGAAGGGAACCTTTTCTTCCAAGGTAAGGTGAAGAAAGACTGGAGATATGTGTCATTGAATATTGCAGCAGCTGAATGGCTAAAAAGAAATGTTAAAAATATGATATTTTGGTGTGTGCCTACCTTTTTTTTTCTATCTTTTTTGGAAGGAAATCCAAGTTATGTTTGTGGTTAGCAGAATTTATCTAACTTTCATTCGGTAAATGGGCTACTAGACCTTTTCCAAAAATGCTTTTTCTATGGCAACTTTAAAACTTCCCGTGCAATCTATATGCAATCCACTAGAAAAAATTACGAAAAATTCGAAAAATATTACGCATATACTTCTAATCCATTCTACCTATGCGTAAAAGTTCAAGTTTAAATACCACTGATGTTAGGAGTATAAAAAAGGAAGATTTTTTTTTGTCACCTAACATAGGTCATGTTTAAACTTGAAATTTTAATTTTTTTTTGTCACCTAACATAGGTCATGTTTAAACTTGAAATTTTAAGTATAGATAGAGTCAGCTTAGAAGTATATGTACAAAAGTATTAAGGATTTTTCGCGACTTTTAGTAGTGAATTGCATGAAGATTGCACCGTAATCTTTAGTGCGCCCAATACATTCCTACAAAGTAGCAGGTGTAAAATGACCCTTGGTGGGTTTCTCATATTATATGTTTGCGTTGATCCTCCTTAAACGTAGTTTATGCAAAATTTAGAAACTTTTTAAATACCTTATGTAAACTGATGATGCCATGGAAAATGAGAAGATTCAGATAAAATCACACACTTATGTTGGTGCAAAGACTTTTCAGGCTCATAAATGGCAATGGTTCTCTTCTCAGAAAACTGCATGCCATTGCCATGGATAGTTTCTTTGAACAGTTCTCTAGAATTATGTAATGGGTACAGATAATACAGATCACCAACCTAACTTAAATCCTTCCAAACTGAAAAGAGTTAAGCAGTGGTGCAATTTCAGACCATTTAGGGGCGATTGTAGGTCAATCGCAGCGCGACACCTGTCCTCAAAAATCTCACAAATCGACTGGTTTACTGTAGCACGGTGAATTTTGCTTCCGGTTTGTTCCAATGACTATGGAGCCGGACATCTTACCGCCTCCACCGCTCAGCCTGAAATGTGGTGTCATTATACTCTATGGGATCCTTCATCTGCTCGCCCTCGCCTCCCCACTGCAGATCGTGCCGCCAACTCACCGTTCCTCCTCTTCCAGCGCCGCACCATCGTTTCCACGCTGCTCCTCCTCTTCCCCAGTCACGCCAATCCTCCTTCGCTCCCGTCGAGCCCACCCGCCTCCTCCACATAACCCCCGCCGGCAGCACCGCCGCCTCCTCTTCACCGCCATCTAGTGTTTGGGCGGTTACCGACAGGAAGGAAGTGCGTGAAGACGACGAGGCGGAGTGAGAGGAGTGTGGCAGAGGTGAAGTCGAATGAACCACTCCAGGGAAAAATGGCGGTGGTGCCACGAGGATGTGCATGGCGGTAATTCGGCCAAGCCTCTCCCACAGCTTTCTAACATTGGTTACCTGCTTTCTCGGCCACAACATGCGGTCTCCATCGGCAACAGAAGGAAGTTCGTCGATGACCTGTTGATATTGTTGGCGCGGGCGAGGCGCATAGCCTACGTATTCACATCGATATTGTTGGCACGGGCGGTCTCCGTGCTAGTGCACGCTGACAATGATGGCTTCTGCCTGACGCCATTGGTGGCTTCACGCTCGAAGGTTGGGTTGTCATGTTTCCATGTGCTATGCTTCCCAACTCTTTGGTGAAGTTTATTAATGGACCTCACCTTTGATGAAATGCGCTATAGTAATCCGTGTACATTATCTGCACTTCTGGATGGTATTTACTCCGAGCCATCAAAGCTCATAGCCGGATGCAAGATGTCATATCTTTCTCCTACATGGTAGGCGCTGTTGTCATGCCCGAATTCCCTACAAGTCCCTGCAACAGAACTTCTCCACCTCCCATTATTTAGTTCTTACATTGCCTCTAAGTCAACTTTATATGATTGTTCCTTTTTCCTGTAAGTTTATTTGATTGATAAGTACGTACGATTTTTTCCCTACGAACCAATACTGCAGGCCGTTTCATTCTCTTGGTATGTCACCCACACTACTTCTTTTCCAATGTTTTTTTTTCCCATTTACATTGTTTATGAGTCTACATCACTTTTTTTTTAAACCCTCTTTTGCAGGAGAGTTTCAAACAATAAAGCGAAGGTCCTGATATTTTCAACAATATTCGTTCAAAATTATTTACTCCTCCGAAGATCCCTGAAATCTAAGTACCTAAAAGGCACCTTTTAGACTCCGACAAATCATGTGATGTTCACATGCTTGCTCTGAAATTAATACAACTAGCACAGTATCCCATGCAAAAAAATATTTTTAATATTTTTATTTTTTTTACCCGTATGTGTGATATTAGATCAATATAGGAAATAAAAGTTCAGATCGCGAGATTTAGGTTCGGTTATGATGATCTATCGGATGCAATCTGTTTAGGTACAATTATGATGACCTATCAGTTGTGATCTGTTTAGGTACAGTTATAAAGATCTATCGGCTGTGATCTGTTTATATACAGTTATGAAGATCTATCGGCCGTGATCTGTTTAGGTATAATTATGATGATCTATCGGATGCGATCTGTTTAGGTATAATTATGATGACCTATCAGTTGTGATCTGTTTAGGTACAGTTATGAAGATCTATCGGCCGTGATCTGTTTACATACAGTTATGAAGATATATCGACCGTGATATGTTTAGTAAGTTATGAAGATCCATTGGCTATGATCTGTTTAGGTATAGTTATGAAGATCTATCGGCTGTGATCTATTTATGTATAATTATGAAGATCTATCGGTTGTAGTCCACTAATAATAAAAGGGTCCACCAAATTAACGACCAGATGTTTTGCTTTTCTGTGAGAATTTATAGCCCCTCTCTATTTTTTCTATTGTATTTTGCTTTTAGTATATAATAGATGAGCCCTGATATATTGATAATAGTTATTTCTTGGTATGATTATTTCAAAGTTAAACCTACTAATTCACTCTGCTACCATGTTTCAGAAAAAGGAACATATAATTGGTATCTTTGTAGTAATTTTTCTGTAACCTTTGGCTCATTTGTGTATTTTCGTTCCAAAATTTAAATTCCTTTTCTCCTTTTTGAGCATGGTTAAATGCTTAGTTTCAATGAATTTTTTTAGATTACATTAGTGCGGCTGCATCAAGCAAACAAGGTGGTAGTATTCTAATATTTTTATGGCAGGAATCAACTCCAAATGGATGTTGTTGGAGGGGTGTCCCCGTGCTACCCCGGACCGCTGGCATACCATTAAAGCATTGTGTAAATAGTTTAGAATCCATTTCCAGACATTTTCTACCCTAGAATAGCAAACTTGTAAATTCCTCATCTCACATCCACCTCCTCCTCTATAAATAGGGCCCAAGGCCAAGGGGGAGGGGATCTCATTTTCCCTCTTTCTCACTTTTGCAAACCCTAGGTTGGGGAGAGAAACACGAAACTGCTGTGCGAGGCCTAGCTGGCTCGCTATCTTCTCTCTCATGTCCCTACGTGCGCCCCCGTAAACTTGCGTAACCGAACGGGGGTGCCTCTCTCTTATTGTCTAGGCTCGTACCTATGACAGAAGTTCTAGCTGTTATGGTCTGTGTTAAATCAACTCCAACTTACAATGACAAATGGAATTTTTTATGAGGGTGAGAAGTTGGGCTCTATTTTACATGCAACAATAATGCTACGTTAGGCACCTTTGCCACTGCTTTCATAGCTGAAGCTTAGTTTTCTGTTGTTGCTGTGAGGATGGAGCATATTGTTAACATGATGGTTTTCTGGTGTCTCCATGCCTACATATCATTACATATTTTCGGTTTTTTATGTTTAGTTTATTGGTAACAGTTGGATTAGTCCGCAACTATGTGTGGTTGGTTTCACGATTTATTATCTGATTATTTCGTCCTTTCCGTGATGACTGACCAATCAAATGTGCATCGGAAATTGATATTATTCGCTTTTCTGAAGATTGATTCTGCACGTGCTTACATTCCCTGTAGCTTTGAGTGAGTTACTGTAATATCTTAATATACCATTCTTTTTGAATTAGTATTTGGTTAATTGGAATCTTAGTGCTGGTGTAAAAAATAAAATTGAACAACAGTGGTAGTGAAGAATCATGCTGCATTTCCAAAATATATAGTCATGTTTAGTCGAGTACGCATATCAGATTTTTCAGGAGAAGAGTAAGTTTTCCTTGTAAGAGTTTTTGTTTAGTCATTTATGTTTTTTTTTACTTTATAGGTGATGGCCCATTCTTGAGATAGGAAATGTTGGCATTTCCAAGTACATACCCTGTTCTCTTACATGCATAAGTTTCCATTTATATATGCTATACTTCATATTAACCATGAATTAAAAAAATCCCAACATATATTTGTTTGTGATCTCACAAAAAAAAACTTTTTATACCCATGAAGAACATATTAGATGATACTCATCCACTTCCATGATATGTTCTTTGCCATTTTCTACATTCCGTGATTGTTTCCAATTTTACAGTACTAGACATTTTCTTAGGTGTTTTAGTATTATATATTGGTAAACAAGAGCTCTGCTGAATTTACCTTATTCTCTTGGATTGGTATGGCTTATCTTAGCATTAGATGATAAAACCGTATCAGAGCTTCTTTGACGAAATCATTTCCATAAGCGAGGTTATGCTTTAGTCAATCTACATATGCTACATGCTTTCAAGATTGTAGATCAATACAACTAGTCCGTAGCCTTGACCTTAATGATGATACTGATACCCCTGTTTGACAGTTTACCTCAGAATGGTGTTTCTTCTGTTAGTTCTTTCCATGCAATAATTAATTTCAGGGGGATTCAACCTAGCCTTCTCCCCTGCTATGTGGAACCATAATGTTCCACCCAGGGTTCATATGCTCCTTTCACTATTGGTAAATAACACTCCTAACAAGGGATAATATAAGCAAACGACATTATATGTGGAGATCTTGAGGATATGACTTGGGTCTTTTGTCTTGAAAAGGAATCTTTTCACCATTTTTTTTATTGTATGATTGCTAAACATGTTTGGGAGTTTATTTCTAAATTTTTTAGAAAGCTGGTGGGCAATGACTTCTTTGGCTCGCTGGTGTATTAGTGGCCGGAGAAAGCATATATTTAGTATGTGCACTGCAGTTGCCGTTTGGTCTATTTGAAAACTAAGGAATGATATTATCTTTCAGGGTTTCAAGTGGACGAACGTGAAGATAATCTATCATCAGACACATGGCATGCTAATAAGGTAGGGTTCATTTGCTAAGATACACTATTATAATCAATAAATATATCTCACTCTTGGATAAGAAGCGAGTGGATCTGCTAAGGATTGCATGGGACCCTAATGGTGAGATTCAGGCAAGTCAAGTCTAACCTGTTGTGACCGCATGATCAACAGGTGTCAAGCTTCTGATGAAAATGCAACTCGCAACTTGTTTTCAGTTTTTCTTCTGGGAGGCACTCCGCTTTCCCCCTTAATGCATGTACGTACCCTGGATGATGCTGGTTCAGCAATGGAACCAAAGCTCAAAGCTCTGTTTTTGGAAAGAACAACCAGGTCAAATAATGGATCAGCAGCACAATAACCAGAATACAAGTCCACAATCACCGTAGAAACAGGCCAAGAAAATTAACGGCTACATGAGATAGCACAGCGAAACGCGTGCATACCCATCTAGTAATGTTAGAATGGTGGTTGTCATCTCTACCGAGAACCGAGTTTTATAATTTGAAGTTGCTCTTCATTTCCTGGAAACTTGCCAGACCCGTAAACAAGTTTATGGTAAAAAGGAAGAGAGGAAAATTTGGCATTTCGAACGGGAAAATAGTTTCTTTAGGATTAAGAGAACAAAGACATATAAGTTTCCATGTAAATTAAGGTCCAGGTGAACGGAAAAACAAAAAGTTTTAAACGTCGATTTCAAGTCTGTCTCCTTAACCACTCGGACATATCGACTCCTTATCATACTGATCACAGGTATTCACTATTTCTCTTCATATTTTTCTGTTTAAGTGCTCCGCAAAGTTTCCTGGGCCAAGTCAGCCCAAAACAATCCGTGCAAAGCGGTCAGAGGCTAGTCAGAAGTACATAGCCGTGCCAAAAGCCCAAAATATACGATGAAAACTGGGCTTCTGCTGCTGTTTTTTTTTAAACACGAAAGGAGGAATTAATCTTTCTTCTTAAGATGCGCTGATGCCGGCTCCAGCTAATTACTCGTGTACCAGTGTACCAACTTGCCTACTCCTGGACAAGGACAACAGTTACTCATATTCTCCTGCTACCGCTGCTGCTGCTGCTGGGCAGCATGATACCACCATTTCCGAGGGGATAGGGGAGCAGCCGCCGGCCCTCGTTTCTCCTGCCGTGTGTTCGCTGTTCACGCAGCCATATATGTTGCCACACGCCAGCTCCATCTTTACCTCGCCTTCTCAACCGGATGCTACTGCTACCGATAACGCCACGTACTGCATTCAATCCGTAACCAACTAACCGAGGCCGCGCAACTGCCGGCCTCCTGTGTTCCCGAGGCGATAGCTGCAAATTCATGGCAATGGCTGAAGAATGCAGGGCGGTGCAGCAGCAACACGGGCATGCATGGCTATCCTTCCCCCGTAATTAGCCTCCAACTGCCGCACGGCAGAAGATCTAGAGACTAGAGCATAGAGAGCACTAATAATTAGTACCGGGAGAAACTTGCATTCTGATATTTAGCCAGATATAAGTCAAGTTTTGGTAAGACTGTCATTTGCGAATCTTGTATCATGTGAGTAGATATTTTGCCCCAAGCTAGTGTTTCCGAGAAGTGTTTCAGGAGAAATGTTTCAGAGAAGAGTTCTGTATGATTATCTTTCCAAAGAGTACGACGTATGTTTCAATGGGGTCAGTGGATCGTCAGTTTGAATCTTCCAAATGCCACGCCATCTGCAGAATGCAGACGCAGGTGGGTAAAGAAATGTGCTTGTTCTTGGATGTGCGGAAGATCATTGATGCATGGACGACCTAGATTTGGCCATCCCCATGTCGAGCTAGCTTGCATCGAGAGTTGGAAATGGAAAAGATTCACACGGATGGATGGGTGGCTCTAACCACGAGGAAATATGCAAGCATGGCACCGTGCGCACAACAAGGCAGGACCATCTCTTTTTTAGAATACCGAGGCAGGACCTGTGCCTTGCTTCATTGCGCGGTTAGAGTCAAGATTTTTACGAAAATAAATTGTTGCAGAAACTACGTCTTTTTTACTACCCAATATTGCTTTTCTTCCAAGTAATATGAGTTAGTAGTACTCAATAAACCTCAGTACTCATGCTGTTTTAGATTTTGTAAGAGAATTGATCTGCCTTCAAACATGTAAAAAGGCTGTACAAAGATTAATTCATCTTTGCTAAGGAAATGCCAAGATAATTCATTTTTGCTAAGGAAATGCTAAGAATCTACTCACACCTACTCACACGCGTAATCCTAGGTCCAATCTTGTGGATTGCCTCACGTGACTAGTTGGACAGAAGTGCAAAGGTTTTGACCGATTTAATTACTACTGTAAGCACCCTGAATTTTACAGTACCTAATTCTGTAATGTCGTGCCCTGACCCTGCAGACGTTGAAACGCTGCAGACCGTTTGGTGAAAAGTCCAGCTACAAAAAACTAAACAGTGTGGGCTTAATTAAGACCATCTTGTGGGGGTAAACAGTGTCATCATATTATTGATGTCCATGCACGATTCGTGTACTATCCAAACCCCACTTCCACTAACAAGTAACCAGATCATTAGGCTGATCATTAGCCCCCTGATAAAGAGGAAAGCAACCTTGCAGGGAGGGACCCTGCACTATATAGTGTACACTTTTTTATTTAAAAACGTGCTTTTTTTTTCCAAATGATATACGTTCCACAAGAAAAGATAATTAAAGAAAACTAGAATGAAGAACTTCTTTTCTGCTGTGGACAACGAAGAACTTATTCTGTTAAAGCGGATTTTCTCAATCCGAATTGATTCGGACCTTATATTTTTTCTCCAGTCCACGTATTATAAAAGAGAAGTGCTTCTATACTCTTCCAAAAGTCTTTTGCACAGATCTCAAAGCATCTATGCGTGAATAGTAAAATGTCATATTTGTCAAATTAGTTTGGGCCCGAAACCCGTGGGGTGAGTCATGGAGAAGAGAACTAGCGAGCGAGTCTGGACCGAGCTGGACACGGGCTTCGGGCCCAAACTAATTTGACTAATTTGCCCTTTTGCTATTCACCCATGGATGCTTTGAGATCTGTGCAAAAAAACTTGTGGAAGAACATAGAAGCACTTCTCATTATAAAATTTTGTAAAAGTAAAGTTAAGAATATTCATCGTGACGTAATATGTATACCTGTAAAATTTTAATGTAAAAATATGATCATATGTATCTTATACAAGAGAAACAAATTTATACATTCTGAGTAGTGAATAGTACGCTATTCAGTTATGAATCAATTTTCAAATTTAAAGAGGCCATTAAAATCTCTTCATACACACATTTTCTAGAAATATTGAAACATCTGAGATTGATGTCGAAACATCCGAGTTTCACTTCTGTGTGAAGAGTCAAGGAACTCGGAGCCTCTAAGTTTTCCTTCCTATCTGATCTTTTAGATGTCGGAAACATCCAAGATTTCTCGGAACCTCCGAGTTTCGATTATGTACACGTCTAAGTCCTTCTTCTTTAAAAGTCTGAGCTGCTGAAATTTTTTAGTCCCTAGAATCTATTTCTGGGCTTACCTTTAAAATCTCGAAATGTCCGAGTCAATATGTCAGAACCTCTACTTCTGCATATTGTCCATCTCAGTTTAGATCCTTTGAAATCTTGGAAGCTCCGAGTGCAAAAGTTGGGACCTTCGGGAATCGGTTTTGTTGTTGCCTCTATGAGGTCCTTCAAATTCTCAAAGTGTCTGGGTTCCATGTCGGAACCTCCGACTTGTACTTTTGTCCATTGTGCTCGAAAATCGAAGCCTTCTTGTTTTTGCCTGAAGTTTCAAGACCCATTTCTGACAAACAAAGTAGTCGTTCTTTCAAATATCAGAACCTCCAAGTTCCATCTTGGAAGTTCCAAATTCTTCAGCTTTTGTACTAACAACTAGTTTTTGAGGGGTTAGCTATATATACTCCTAAGCCTCTTTGCACGCATAAACTCTTTACAAAATCCATTTCTTTGCTCTCCTGAATGCTACTCCACATTTTCTCAAGCCCAAGTTTCCAACCTTATGAGAAAATATTTGAGAGAAAGAGATTGAACCATAGTTGAGCATCAAGCAAGAGTTCATCTCTAACCCAAATTGATCAAAGCATGTTACTCTTGGAGATTGGCATCTCCTAAGCAATTAGGAGCTTTCAAGAAGTTTGTGAAGCACCCCAAGAAGTTTATGAGGGTATGGAGCTTGCCTACCGCAAGATGAAGAGCTGCCACAAGATAAGAGAAGCTTCGCATCGGCAAACTTCTTGAGAAAAGACCATGTTTCAGTGCTCGCGTCAATCGTAGGATCAAGCATCGGCAAACTTCTTGAGGAAAGACCACGTTTCAATGCCCGCGTCAATTGTAGGATCAAGTTTTCTTCAACGGAAACATAGAGCATCGCCAAAGGCTCGAATTTCGATAACAAATCCTTGTGTCTCCCACTTGGTTGATTCTTTGCACTCCTTCATAATTGTTCTCTTACATGTTTTTGCTTCTATATCTGCTACTAGCTTGATAGGTTTTGCTTTCTAGCTCATATACTTGTGTCTTGGTTTTGTTTTTACTTGTTTTGATCACTTGTACACTAGGTTTGTATAAAGTTGTTTAGTGACATTTGTGTAGAAAGTAATTGTGTGGCATATTTTTGTTAATCTTCTATTTACCCCCCTCCCCCCTAGTTGATACCCTAGATCATTTCAATGATCCACGTGAGGCCAATGAGAATATGCCTGAAGCGCATCCTCCGATATCTGAGGGGGACCATCGACCACGGTCTTCAGCTGCATCGGACGTTTCCTTCCTCATTTGCGGCTTACACCGACGCTCCACCTCTGGCTATGTTGTCTTTCTTGGCAACAACCTTGTCTCTTGGTCCTCTAAGCGCCAGACTACCATTCCTCGCTCCAATGCCGAGGCTGAGTACCGTGTTGTGGCCAACGTTGTCACTAAGTCCTATTGGCTATAGCTCCTCCTCGAGCTTCACTAACCTCTCCGTCAGGCCACCATCGTCTTATGGGACAACATATGTGTCGTCTACCTCTCGACGAATCCGGTTCAACATCAATGGACAAAGCACTTCGAGATCCACCTGTACGTACTTTGTTCATGAGCGCGTCGCTCTTGGCGAGCTCCTCATCCTCCACCTACTAAACTCCTCGCAGTATGCCAATGTCTTCACGAAGGGTTTGCAAACCTGCACGGAGGGGGGAGGGGTAGCCATGCACGTTACATGCATGGATTCGATCCCTGGACAGTACGATGTATCTTGGTATATCTCAACCTTACCAGTTGCCCCTTGTATGATATATACTCTTGCCAATGAATGCAACGTGAAGCGCATCTCCTGTACACGCCTTTCACATACATGTGCTGCGACACAAAGACTCGCACGAGAGCGTGATAGTATTATATTATATAGGAGTTATGGTTTTCCTAGCTAGAAGAAGCCAAATGACAGAGCTATCGTTAGCTAGCTCTATCCATCAACGAATTTAATTGGAGGAAAGCGCGTACGTACTACTGATTGTCCCAATCAAAGCTCTCGTGGCCCAGATTATGGGGATTCATTGCTTATGGGTGGTGTACGCATGGATCTGTTTTCCCCCCTCCACGTACGTAGACGGGGATGCAGATGAGCATTAACGCGCACCGGCCGGGGGATATGCCTTTTAGCACTCATACCCCATAAATCATGTCAACAAAAAGGTAAACTAAAAAAAAAGGTAAGTCTATCCAAATTACAGATCTTTTTATCTGTCGTTTGATCGTGTTTATTCAGTTGTCAATAACATTCTCCTTTTTCAAGAAACATCTAATAAAAACCATAGATAAACGAATCTCAAAACCGTTGAAACATTCATCTAAAAAAACATAGACAAGACACCTTCATACCGCCGCACAGACGTACCCGTGTTCTCGCTCGCACCAAATCATGAGCGTTTACTGACAGCATGCCCCTGATTACCGAACGTTATACTCACCTTTACTGTTTTGAGTAGTACAATTTTCTGTAAACTGACTCTAGTTGGCCATCGATCCAAACAGTGCAAAGTCAAAGATCAGCTCTACTTCCGGAGATCTGCACACTTCCGCGGTAAAAATAGGGAACATCCATTTTTAAGTTGATTAAACAATAGTTATTTTTAAATTAATAATTTTAAATATTGATACTTGATCTAATAGTTAATTGAATAGTTATGAATTTTTAAAATTATATGTAAATTTTAGTTTAGAGATTTATAGTTAGCCAGTTGCACGTTTATAAAACTGAAGAGAAATAATAATTTTTAAAGAAATAACGAATCCGTAAAAATAATTAGTACTCTCTCTGTCCACAAATGTAAGGCGTCCAGATAATTTTAGATTCAAATTTGATCAATAATTAAGTCAATAATATTAAATTATATAATACAAAAGTAATATCATTTGAAAATACGTTTGAATATGAATCCAATGATATCACTACTATATCATATAATTCAATAGTATTGATTTAATTATTAGTTAAAGTTAGATTTTAAATTTAGTACACGTCTTATATTTATGTACGGACGGAGTATCAGATAGCAACGGAATACGTGCAACTAGCCGGACCATTTCATCATCAAACACCCCCGACGACGAGCATAAAAGCCACTCGCTGCTGCACACTGGAATCTCAGTGCTCAGCTTCTCCCTTGCAACTTGCAAGAACTCAACACAACCCAACCCCTCCCTGACTCCCTCTCTGTCAGAGCAGAGACACATCGATCAATGGCGGCCACCGCCGGCGGCAAGGGCAAGGAGGAGCCACTCCACCTGAAGCAGGGGGGCAAGCTCTTCTCCAGGCTGCTCACCAGGGACAGCTCCGTGGCGGCCCCGTCCTTCAGGGTCTACTACGGCGTGGCCTCGGCCGGCTCTGTGCCGTTCCTGTGGGAGTCGCAGCCGGGGACGCCCAAGAACGAGGCGGTCTCCACCGCCGCTATGCCGCCGCTCACGCCGCCGCCGTCCTACTACGTCGCCGGCGCCGCCCGCAAGGCCGCCACGACGACTGCCGCCGGCGGCAACGGCAAGAAGTTCAAGCCGACCGGCATCCTCGGCTCCATCCTGTCCAGGATCGTCACGGCAAGGAAAGCCAGACCGCCGTCAACCTCCCCCTCGTCCTGCTCCTCCTCCTCCTCGTCTTCATCGTCGTCTTCGTCCGCCTCCTCATCATCGTCGCTGTCGTCGTTTCTCAGCACGCAGTCACCGGCCTGCTCGTCGATGCGGGGCGGTGGCGGCAGCAACAGGCTGCACGCGTCGTCGTTCTCGGACGAGGAGGAGGCGGTGGCGGCGACGTGCTTCAAGGTGCGGCACGAGAGCTTCAGGGCGCTCAAGGGCTGCCGCGTCGCCATGACGGTGAGGAGCGCGCTGCCGTCTGTCGGTGGCGGCCGCCATGGGCATGGACCTAGCACCGCCGCAGCACAGAGGGTCTAGTTAAACTCGCAGTGCATGATCTGTTAATTAATTAATCTTCGAGTGTGCTTTGCCTGTTTGCCATGAGGAGTTTCCCTTTTATCAGTGTGTTGTGCTTAAGCTTGTAAAAGTATACATGAAAAATAATTAATGAGCATGGCTACGTTAGATGATAGATCAGATCTCCTTGCACAATTATTTATCTTTGTCAGATAACTGCAAAATTATTTGTCTAATGTTATGTGTTTTGCTATACTGCTATTTCCTTTGAACAAATATATCGGTGGACATTTTTTCAGAGAATTTGTGTCTTAGAAAACGTGTAGTTAAACTTTTCTAATTTTAACTATTACTGGTTAAAAAAGTTTAGTATATATTAAAAATAATGGTCAATGATATATATTAAAGACTATATAAATATCAAAAACAGTAACTATTTACGATCTGAGGGACCAAGAAGATACCTACCCAATGAAGTGTTATTCTCGAACGTTGATTTCTTCCTACTTGCGTTAGCTGGGGAATGAATGCCCCGCAGTGATGGGAAGAGACATCCAGATTCCGTGGAATTAACGAGTAGCAGGAACGCTTGCATCTACTTCCACATGTCAATTTTGTGCTTCTTTTTTCTCGCTCCATTTTGCGCATATGATTTTGAGCGCTTAACTAAGTGTCGGAGGGTGGCTGTCCTCGTACTTTTGAGCTAATTTCTCTGCAGTTTCTTGTTCTTCTTACACAAGTTCCCCCGCTGCATCCTCACAATGCTGTGCAAGCTTTCCTCAAACACAAGAGAAAATATCAATGTTTACTGTGTCTTGTGTATGCCTTGGTACTGGGAAACAGCATTGTGAGTTTTTTAATTTGGAACGAAACATCACAACAATTTTGGCACCATGAGCTAGAACAGAACACAATGCCACACCGTATATCTTGAGGAGCGAGGGTGCATTTTTTTCTTGCTATTAGGCCAGAGATTGCCCCATGTGGGCATCAGCAGACATGGATGAGACGCATTAAAACACTCTTGAACAAGGCACTAATCAATGCCCTCTTTCTGACCCCCAACCAGCTCCCTTGCCAAACATACATACAGCTATGGCCTCTATTCTATATCATGCTGGTGGTAGCTAATTAATTAATTAAACTGATCCGGTTACTCTAACCCGAACGAACCTTCGAACGATCGACGACCCTCATTAACGAGGGATTAATTAAGGTAGTGGAAACTTGTGTGCAACTGTTAACGGGCGGCTAATCACATGACTTGGTTTCGTTTTAGATCCGTTCTAACAGCCATTTTTTGTAGTATGCAACTTGGTTTTTAGTTGTTGAATCGTGTGATACAACTTAATTAAACATGTAGTGCTGCTATTGACTTGGCCAGATTAAGCATTTGCTGATAGGTGGCTTGATTTGCTCTGTGTGCGTGCTATGCAAGGCACCACAAGGAATTGGATGAACTGATGCTGAATCATCATCGTACTAATCACCGAAAATTAGGCAAGAATTAATCGTCCAACTAATGGAGTACCAAAATTCAATGTAGCACCGTCATTTTGCCCTCAGAGTAACAGTGCGTCTCTGTGCTGCATTTGCCAACCTGGCTACTTCGTTAGCCAGGTAGATTTTGGTACTGCCTTCGGTGGCTGTGGGCTACGATTGGCAGAAACATGAACTTGACCGGTATCTTGGCTGTTCAGCTTCAGTGAAAAAATGGAACATGGTTGCTGCGGTTTGCGGTGATCTTCCTGTCTCGGAAAATTCAGTGGTAGGTGAATGCACATCTCAAGGTTAATCAGTCTTGATAATGAGAAAAATTGCATGCGTGTACTTAACCTCTATTTGCTAGTAGTTACTTGTATAGGTCGATCGTTAAGATCCATACTTTTCATAAAGAATCAAATGGCATGTCCCAAAATCTTAAATCTATGACGTTCATTCAGAGAGAAAAAAAAGAAGCCAAATGGCTGCGTGCAGGTGAGGTTGCATCATGAGCCTCAGCTCTGAACCTGCCGATGATTTAGTAGGTATCTGTCGCTAGTAAATTGCATCATTAGCCTGCCTCGGCATCTTGCGTGGGTAATTTATTCCTGAACCGAAAATGTAGCTGAAGGGCGGCATAATTTTGCAGGGCAGGAATCATTCTTCAGTTCAGGAAACTACTCCCTGACGAAATGTTCTTCTTTTCAGCTCAGTGCATCCCGTATCAGACATCCTTTTCAGGAGACAGGCAACGACGTGAGTCACCGACGCACGTGTCCCAGCGCCCCCGAAATTCGTACGGGATCAATCGACGCGACGGTAGCTGTTGTTTTCGGGCTTCATTTCCATGCGGGGATTTTTTTTCAAAATCCTGCAGGAATTGACCTAGTTTCTTTAAAAACTTATAAGAGTTTTATGAATTCATGTGTTCTAAAAGGAGTCTAATTGCAGCTTTGCAAGGGCACCGAAAGCTTCACCGTGAAAAATCTCGCCAAGAAGGGGTGGCCATGGCCACATAATCCAATTTGCCCGCTTTGTTTTACCGTTCCAGAAACCAGAGCTCACCTTGTCATGTTGTGTGCTATTGCTACGGCCATGCGGCATTCGTTATGGACATGGATTGGCCTCACGTCATGGGGTTTCCAATGGACCCGACGACAGAACATGCAACGATGGATCTCCAAGGCCTATCGTGATGCCGCAAAGCCTGATGGAAGACTTGTGGGGAAAAAATAATTATCATATGGTGAAACCTCTAGAAGGAGAGGAATAAACAAACTTTCCAACATTTAAGGATGAGCCATCTAACCATCTTAAGCCTCGTCAAAAGAGGAAGTCAAGCAGTTTCATTTAGCGTTTGGTATGATCTAAACCTATCGCCCTACGAGGCTCTTTTGAAATTCCTGTAAATATATAAATTTGCTCTCCTTAATTGATCGACACTACTTCTGCTCTTCTGTTTTTCGCCTCGTGCTATTGCAGGCGATCTCCCTTTCTGTGCGTGCTACGGATGGAGAAAATATTGTAAATGCGTGCGCGAATATTTTGTGTGTTTAACGCCTGATTTTGATGAGAGTGATCAATCGGAGGAGCATAGTTGTTGTTGATTTGACTTTGGACGACAGCGTACTGAAAAATGAGGTCCGTTACATCATACGGCCGTGTCCCTGTCTCTCCGATGTCACACCTGCGAAAAAAAAATCATCGATTCTTCTTTTTCAGAAAAGTTCACGTCGATCCGGTGCTCTAAACCGGAGGTTGATTGCACGAGCGCACTACAGTCTGATTTCATACCACTGTCCTGCTTTGGCTGCACCGGCTAATGCGGAGATCAGAGAAGCACATCCATTGTCTAAACAAAATAGGCGCATCTAGAAGTAGTTGATTGTTTTTAGTTGATTTTTTCTAACCGTTGGATCTAGATCCAACAGCAGATCATCCTTATTTTTTTATCACAGTCATCTTTTCTCTCCATTCTCCACCGCATCTCCCCATTCCAAGTTCATCTCCGTTGACGCTGCTGCCTCTCTGTCGTCGTGTTTGGTGTCATCATCGTCAGATCAAACATTCACTCTAAACCTTCTAGCTCCTAACTACCCCGATCATAATCCCTAACCACTCTAGCTAGGTCTCCTCCCTCGCTTTGTTGCCATCGTCGCTCTCATGTCACCAGCAGCTACACCTCATGACTCTAGCCACTCCGATGTGGTTCCTTTCTCAGCTTGCGACCGTCGCTGTTTCTATGTAATCGGTGACTCCACCTTGCAATCTTTACCGTTTTGATAAGCCCGTGAGATTAAATAATGAGGTCGACTGTAATGAGTGAGAAAAGTAGTCGTCTTAATAGTACGGCGGAAAGGAAAAAACCCTTGACGTGCTGGTGTCCCAACAGTAGAAAACTTTTGAACATAACTGAAACTCCTCACAGCAATTGTGCCAGCACAAAGGTGCTGTTAATTAGTTTCAGGGAGCAGTTCTGAACTGTTGTTATCGATGTGCACGTCTCATGGTCGTCGATGCGCTTGTTCACTACTGTCCATATGCTAGACTCCGAAGTTGACGTCCAGGCATCTACATCTAGTGCTCACTGCTCACTTGACATTGGGATTATATACATAGCTGCAAATGATGAAGAAAAGACTAAGATCCGGTGATATGATTGGGAGGGGTGTTGAAAAGTTTCCCCTTTAGCCACCAGATGGAAGAAACGAGTGATCCAGACAAAAGGGAACCCAAGGCAGAAAATCTGAAAATGAGTGATCACGAAACAGAATCTTTAACTTATGTCACCAAGAAATTAAGAAGATAATTGAAAACATATATACCTCGTCCTTATCAATTTCTCTTGACCAGGAGCAACAGTGCAGAACACAAGCCATCATTACATCCTTATTCTCGATCGTTATACTCATGCCGGGCCAACAGTGACAGTGACCCAGATCCGTGTATCGGATTGCTAGGTGTCGGTGAGCGAACAATTCCCCTATGGCTGTTGTTTGATTCAGATTGCGGAAGGTCATTTTTGCGGTTCAGTTTATGCTAATCGGAGAGCCTTTGATGATGATGACGATGGCATGGTTGGCGTGATGATGACCTGATGAGTTCTCTGGAGCCACTGGCAAGTAGAGATCTTTATCTCTAGATCTTCAGATCCACTGCAATGATTGGTCTAGTTTGGCATAAACTGATATACATGCAGTGTTCTTTTAATAATGAAAGATAAAGTGCTCCTGGCCTCTCTACCCGTGGACAGGTGTAGCCACAAGTTATTACAAAATTCTTACCCGTACACACACAAAAAAAACAAGCTACGTAAGACTGACAACTTAGGAATTACATAGCCACTCATGTCAGGACATAACGCCCTCGCAATAGCTTCCAACTTAAAACTCTCCACTAGCATGTCCTCATGTTTCTCCAATTGTTACGTAGTAGATCAAGATCACAACAAATTGATATGCTTTATATCAAACACAATATCATCACAACAAAGCCATATCGACAGACTAAAACACTTGCCCCACAAGATTATATGCACGCAAACGTCTTGTCATCTGGACAACCAATTGACAATCATATTAGAAATATTACTAGGAGGTGGAAGGTTAAAAGCAACATATTACATGCCACACGAAACGTGTAAAATGACATTCGAAAAAGAGGTGTTGAATAGTCTCTTTGCATTACAAAAGGCACATTTTTTACTTCTTGTCAATTTCTTTTTGCTAAATTATCTTTATTGAGAATAATCCCCCGGCATAAATACGAGAAGAAGATTTTTATTTAAATGATTAGTAGATTAATAAGGGTTTATGCTGAAGCTAGTCGTTGCCAAGAATCAGAAAGGATAAGAAACTGAACATATGTGATTTTTTATTTGTTTTCAACATCCTCAAGTTGTTGCAGCTGCAGCCTGTAGATCTGGGCGTGTGGTTTGTCAACTTCTGCACCAGGCAGACGATTCATTATTTATTTTTACATCTTGCTGAAGGGAAAAAAATATAATCAGTAGAAGAGATATGATAATATGCAAGTGGTCAAGCTTTTATTATCAGCAGAAGTACCCTTCAATGAATTTACAATGTACAGAAGTACAGTACATTCTATTCTGAATCTTTCTTCTTCTCTGAAGAAAGTTCTATTATGAATCTTCAATGGATAGAAATACACATGGCCAAAGGTACAAGTGGATCACTCACTTCTGCAGCTAAACAGAAAAAAATTCAGCCTGTTCTAAAGAAGGATCAGAGCCTTGGTATCACTAACGCTCTCCCACTTTTTACTTTAAGTTCAGTCAGTTGTGACAAAACTGAACATCCTGCTGTCACTTGGCAGCAAAGTCTTCAGGAAATAGCATCTCGTTTCCATCTACTATCAGGACTCCACAGCACCATCTTGTTCAACATGTTTATGCAAAATCGTTTGGTCGAGGAACTACAGAAGGCCTCATACTGTCGGAGTTTGTGAGTGCGCACAAAGCTTTCCAGATTGGGAGCAACATTTTGACCAGCGGATGCAATTTCTGCAAATGAAGCTCTCTCAGACCACAGGTTCCTCGAAGCACACTTCAAAATCAATTTAAAGCAGGCAATATTTACCTGAAAAAAAGCATGATCTCGTCTTCGTCATTCGAAGCAATGCCAAGCTCCAGTAACATGTAACAGGGGTCACACACTCATTCAAGACCGGTTTTAGGATCTTGCCAATGGGCACAAATTGGCGATGAACTCTTCCACTATAAAAGATAGTTTAGATGTAAAAGAAATAAAAGGATGAAGCATCTGTTTTCTGTAGCTTATACGATGAATAACAAAAATGGAAATTGCAAGCCTGCGATGGCCATTTGCAGTTAACGCAAAACAACTCGATCGATTGCAAGGCTTAACCTTGTCACAGACAAGTAGTGACAAGAAATAAGTACTTATTTCTGTTAAAAAGGGAAGAAGTACTTATTTCATTAACTACCCGCAATTCCATCTATCTGTTTGCAGTTGTTCAAGTGCTCTTGCAATGTCATTAAAATTTGAAGAGAGACAAATCTGATAGTAAGAGTGGAATCTCAAGTTCTCGACGCACCCATGTAGTATTCAGATTGGTTCTTTCAAACCTCCAAAAGTATTCTTCTAGCTGAACCCCAAAAGCCGGCATGATTATCCTTGTACTGTGCAACTTTCACATAGGCATTTCCAACATGGATGGTCAGGAACATGATTATCAATGCACAAAGTAGCGATAATACAGAACACAACCTCAGTGCCCACCAATCTTCACAGGCTTGTATCGAAACCATTTTGCGACGATAACAGAAAATGAAATACTCCAGAGAATCCGAGACATAAACTCTCCTGAAACATTTAAGCACGTCAACTCATTAAAGTGGGACAATCACAGGTATAAAGACAATGCTTTCCTTCACCACCTGAATCTAAAACTAAGCAACAGCATAAAAGCATCAAGGCATGTAAAATAAGATATATTTTTTCTTCAGGATCCTAACATATTTCTTCGCATCTGAATCCATATTGCTAAGAAGGTCATGAAATAGGTTGGCATCTAATCAACATGACATCTTAACAGTAAAATAGTGGAAACCCAGCCATAGTTGGGTATTCGGAATGATCTTCTAATAAAACTACCTGTGACAACAAGGTACGGCAAACACTCGCAGGAAGGATCACTGCACCGATATACGAAAACATCACCCGGAACGCGCTCCTCTCGACGAAGACATCATGGATTTCAACGCCTCCCTCGCAGCGATGCGCGTTGGAGATCTCTCGAGCTTGCTGCTTCATGGCTTCAGAATCCAAACACCCCAACCTTCTCGTAGAGGCTACACATTCAGCTTCTGCACGCTCAATTTCAGGAGGCTGACGAACATAACCTAAACAAATGCGCGAAAATTTATTGTGAAACCTACGCACGCCCAGTACCAGGAAAAATGGATATCTACCAATTGCGTGATTCCCACGGTGAGAAGGCAAGGAAAAACCCTCATTTTTCATGCAGGTTTGCTCCTGACATTAGTATCAGCAACTAATTGGTGATTGAAAAAAACACGGGATCGGGTCATTATGCAGAAGTTTAACTTGCCAAGATCGCCTCTCCCCCGAAGGCGAAGAGTAGATGCGATTGCGCGTGCCGGACCTGCGGATGGAAGGCAACCGGCCCGGAGGGTAACCGCCGGCGTGGGGTGGGAGGTGGGTGACGAGGTAGAGGAAGAGTACAAGTAGTCGACGGCTGAGATTTCTCGGTGGGTTTTGGTTCGACTCATCCTAGCCGTCGGTTCTGGAGGTAATTTGAATGGGTACCCTCGATGGAAGTGAGTTATGCACTTGTTTTTATCTCGATGAAAATGGAAACGTGTATATAAACTTCAGTTATATATCCATCCATTACAACAATCAATCGTATTCTGTTTTACAGAAATTATTACAATTACAACAATGTAATGCGAACAAATCACCATGGCGTACTGGAGATTACACCAGTCGACACTTCCTGCTTCACTCTACAACAGCTGTTACAACATGCTAGTGTTGAAGCACAGAGTACACATCCTACACCGATGGAGTTATCAGATATTGTTCTGGGCTTGAAATCTCAATAATGAAGAGAGAATCAGCAAGCTCTTCTTGGTCACGAGTTAGAGCTGGTTCACCCTTTCCTCATGCGCTTCTCCTTCCTCCATTCCCATGGTTTCTTGGGATTCGTCAGCGCCCACAGGCCCACTCGGTTCGCTTGCGCCTGGTTCTCCCACTGAAGAGTTTCAGTCGGTCAGGAAGTTTTCGTGTATATGCTTGAAGAAATGTTCATAGTGTCGTACTTAGAACTGGACCACTGGTGTACTACTTGCCTTGGCGAACTCCAGCCGTCGATCGTAGGCAGTGTAGTGCCAAGTGAGCCCTTTCTTCAGCATGTGTTCCTATTTCAAATGCAAGAAAAAAATTAATTTGTTTCGTAGTCAAATTATTGCTGAGTAATTAACAGTGCCAACAAGTATGTTCTTCAGCTGACGCAATTCAGCATATATATTTTTCTGCATGATATAATATCAAATGACCGTTGCTTTCTTTTATGTTCTAGTAGAAGTTCTAGGCATTTTTCACGATCTTGAATACATCCCATTTCTTGTACTGTACAAGAAACTGAACAAGGCAAGAATACAAGTGTTGTGTAAACTGCTAAACTGGCAATTGGAGCAAAAGATGTTTCAGTACTTCTATAGGTTATATTTCTAGTATACCAGACCTCCAAATGGACAACAGTGTGGTTGCTTACCTGCACGAACACCCCATTGCAGTCAACATCTCCAACCAATCTACCGTACCGGTCAGTATCATATATGGAAATCTTTAAGGTCCTTCCCTGCACCAACTTCACTAGCTCCTCTTTTGCTTCTTTGCCATAAGGCATCGAGTTCTCTGGTGCATCAATCCCTCTGCATTGCATTCGTTTCATTCCATAATATCTCAGCTGCATTGCAAATAGAACAAAAGTCCTTACTGACTGATTGAGAACAAGAAGTGGGACATACCTCAGCCTGATCCGGTACTTCTTCGCGAGAACCTGTTCGCCTCTCATGTTATGAACTTGTCTGCACTCAGAAGTAAGAAGCTTCAGAAGTGTCACAAGCTGACACCCTGTACGGATAGACAGTTGATTGATGTTAATTTGAAGTGACCTATATCCGGCATCCACTATGATCTTTTGTAGCGCGTCAGCCTTCTGGTAGTTCTTGGCTGCCCGCGCCATGGTCCGCTCCGCCGCGACTTCCTCAATTTCATGGGGCACGTTCCTGGATTCCCGAGGGTCAGCCGTGTCGACATACACGGTGATGGTGTCGCCGTCAGTCACAGCTTTTGCATCCACCTAAGAAACTAGCATACACGTCTGTCAGCCATTCGTCTTCCCGGACAATGCACAAGGAGAACCAAGAGAGGGAGACCTCACAGGGAGCGTGTGCAGCTCATACTTCACACCTTGAGGTTTGGGCGTTGGAGTGTGAGCAACAGCCGCCAATGAAATTCTCCAAAAGGAGCCGAGAAATGAGACCTTCTCCTGCAACACCAGGACAAAGATATCGAAGGACAAAGACATTGAATGAGGGAAGGAATCCAATCAAGAAAGTGCGTTTCTTCACCAGCTGAATCTACAATGCTACTAGCAACCTCAGGGAAGGATCAGCAACCAATTGACGCATGCAGAAAAATGGAAGTTTTCTTCGCATGTGCCGAATCTAGTGAGAAGATCGCGAGTCAAGACATTCAAAAACTCGGTGCTAATTTCCTGCGTGCACTAGTGACTAGTACTAGTTGGGATCCAAAGACCAACCGATACCTTTGGGAACACAGTGTGGCAAGCGTTCGCGAGGAGGACGACGGCGCCGATGAAGCACAGCAGCACCGGTGGGGGCGACGGCGACGCGCGCTTCCTGGCGGCGCCGCCATGGGCATGGACTCCCCTCTCGCGGCGATGCCTGTGAGCGGCGGCACACATGCCACACGGGTCCGGGAGACCCCCGCAGCTGACCGCAGCGCGCGGAGGTGGCAAGGGCGGGCCGCCGGGGTCAGCAGCGTGCGGAAGCTGTGGCGCGGCGGCGGGTGGCGCCGCGAGCGTGGCGTGGCGAGCGGCCTGGGAGCGTAGCTGGGGCGCGGAGTCTGCGGGTGGTGGGCGCCTGCCATGGCCGTCCATGGGTCGTGTGGTATGGGCCTGCACACTTCCTCGGCCAGGATCCGGGGCTCTGGAGGTCTGGTCTCTATAACGCCTGTACACTCACACGCCCGGAATTTTTAGCATGTTTATCTTTAAGGCTGGATTTGTATGGTTAAGTGGCCTTGCACTCTAATTTTCAGCATTATCAAGTGCTCTGTCAATAACAAAACTGCAAAACTACATGCTAACACCGAACAACCTAGACTCATGTGCAAGGCAAGGGCTTCAGGATGCACAGTGGATAATGGATTCTCTTCTTGGCTCGATTTATTTCAGTCTTTCTTTCTATTCATATAAATGTTTTTCATTGATCAACAAATCACTCTAACTTCCTAATTTATTATAGTACCTTCAGTCAAGAAATATGTTATAAAATTAACTTTTCCTATCATGACCTTCTTCTAATACATGTGACTGGTTACGCCATATAGTGCGGGTCTTTAGCTAGTAAGGAGAAGGAAGACCTCAAGGTGGAAATATCAGTCTTTCAGCCACCACATCAGTAGCAACATATGTTGTTCAGGTATTGTTCTTTTTTCCTTTCGAATGTGCTGAATTGTCAAAGATAACATATGCGTAATTGTTGTTCCTCTTTTCTATTTTTTTCATTATTATTGCCTACTTTAGCAAATCAATTACCCTCTTTGTTTAACTTCAACATGTCTCTTAGGTACCCTTTCCAAGTTTTGACACTGAGTAGTTACATGGGAATGGCTCAACTATTTTTTTTTGAAATTGGCTTCGGTTCAAGCTTGTCTCTCCAATAACTCCACTCCATTTCTAGTTGAATTTCAGTTCCTTTAAAAAAAAATATGTAGATGATTACACACCAACGATATATTTCCTTTGTAAGAACATTATTTGCTCTAATTTAATGTATATTGCTCGATTAACCTTTTCCCCACATTTTAAGAAACTCAAGGTAGAAAAATGATGTCAACACATAAAGATTACACATCCTATATGTATCTAATTGTTGAATAATTTTGTCATGAGTTTTAGGCAGCCAAATCACTAGAATGTAACAAATTATATTGTCTCTGCGATCTACATTGACAAGTAATAGCATTGCAGGATAATTGACGATGCTTGTGCCCCAAGGTTAACAATTGGTTGGCCTTTAATTTGTGTATGTTAATTGTTGTTTTCTTCAATTTTGATGAATAGCATGTGATATTTTGTATTTGCAACATAGCATGCTTTTTTTTCTTTTTCTCCGTCTCTTTTTACAAGTTGAGAAAGAGAATGGTTGAATTATTGGGTGCTTGGCTTGTCATTGGATCAAAAAAGTAAAGAATTCCATGAAGATAGGATATCGCAATACATGTAGTTTAGATCGCTGAACTAAAAAAGTAATAATTTTTTATTTGAAAATGTCTTCCCAATATTTAGTCATTATGAATGCTATGGTAGATGGGCACGACGCGGCGCCACGCGAAGCGCGTTGCGAGCGCAGCAATGGCGCCCGCCTGCGCCGCGTCGCTGAGGGCCGCGCGGGCGAAGAACCTCGCCGCGGACGGTGACACCGATGGGCTCGTGGCCGAGAACGACACGACAGGGACCTCGGCCCGCGTGGCGAGGCTGGCGACGAACGCCGACTCGACGGACAACTGAGGCCCCAGGATGGCGCAGGCTCCCTGCCTCGTCATCAGCTGCAACGCTGCACGCACGCGATCGAGAACAAAACTAGACGACCTTGCATGGAGGCGCATCAGGGAGAGGGACAAGATATTCGTTGACCATACCGGTGGATGCGGCGGCGACAATGTTACCGCCGGAGTCGTGCTGCAGAATCTGAACCTGAGCGGAGGAGTTTGGGAAGGCGGCGTAGAAGTCTTCGAGGGCCATGGGGATGGTGGTTCTTGCGATCTTGCCGACAGGCGAGGTGGCGTCGATGATGAGCCCCACCTTGACCTCCGCCAGCTGCACCCGCAACGTGACGAGGAGGGAGGCAGCGAAGCCGAGGAGGAAGAGGAGGAAGAGAGGGTCTGGAGAGTGAAATCGCCCGGCCATGTGGGTGACACTACGAGAAATTGGTTGATCTATGACGTTTTCCTCATGACGTTGTTCAAATTCGTCATAAATAGTGCCATATCTATGACGAAAATATCCGAATCGTCCTGGATGTCAGGTGACGGACCACAACCCCCTAAAATTTATGACGAAAGAAAATTTTTCGTCATGGAACGACTACACAAATCGTCATAGATCTTATCCGGCCTACGTGGACATGTTTGTATGACGCTTTCCGCCATATTTGTGACGGCGAGCCGATCGTCATAAATCGTCGCCACACCTATGACGAACGGGCTTCGTCATAAATATCTTTGACCATGTTGGTCTAGTGGACAGAACCAGTGCGTAAAAAAGTTTGTACTCCGTGGAGTTCGAACCTGTTACCACAAGCATCTGCGCTACTTGCCTTACCAATGCGCCCCTCAAAGTCTAATGATATCTAGTCACAATTTATTCTTTTAAATACATGCTGCGTGGATCCGGAGATAGGAAAATAGCCACAAAAATTGTGGTCTCTAGAGCTCGAACCCAAGACCTTCAAAGTGTGGACTCCTCACCTTGCCACTAGGCTAGTGAAAGGATGTTGTACGAGTTAGAGAGTTTACTATAATATGTGAGAAAAATGTTTTATTCTCCTTTTCTAAAGTTCCTGGGCCGAAGCCCGCTTTCCCCTCCCTCTCGGGCCCCGCCTGGGCCGACGGCGCAGCCCATCCCGGCCTCCCTCCTCTCCGCTTGGGCTCGGGCCGCCCGCCAGCCCACCCAGCCGGTGCCACCCGCCTCCTCTCCTGGGCCGGCCTGCCAGGCCAGCTGCTCTCCCCTCCGCCTTGGGCCGCCTCTCAGCAAGTGGGCCCACACGTGGTGAGAGGCCCACAAAATAATATCAGAAAAAATTGTGCCCTCTTGTGAGAACCCGTATTTTCGTACATCTAAAATACGAGGATTAGGAGATTTGAATTCGTTTATAGCATTTATGCATATCAAAATTTGAGAGAAATTTAAATTTTTTATTCATATCACATACATATATGCAAAATTAATTCAATTCACATATATATACATATATGTACAAGAGTCAAACAATTTCAGTATAAATCTATATACATGAGTAATATGAATTAATTCAAAGAGACATATGAATATACTCAGATAATTCGATTACAAGTATAGGAGTTCAAAGAAAAAAATTTGTTTTACAAAGGATTTAATATTACAAACTATGAGTATTACAAAAACATCTACAATAAAAACCTAGCTAATGTTTTCATTCTTCTCTCAAGTCTTTTCTCATCTTCTCCAATTCTTGATCTTTAACCTGCACATAAAACAAAAGCAAAACACTACAAAAGAGAGTGTGGGTTAAGGATTAAAATGTTGCATTTCCAAAATGGAAATGCATCTGTTTTAGAGGCTAGCATTGTGAATCCAGAGAACTGGTTCTGGATTCTAAAAGGATTAAACTGACTTAGAGATTTAAATTCCAATTAGGCAACCGGCAGCAAATCTTAAAGGCAGCAAGTATTATTCCTGTGGCCACATATCATCAGGCAGCAAGTGATTAGGCATCCCAATTCAATTATGCAACAAGGCAACAGATTAAACTCCTTAAGTCAGTTTTGAATTAGACTAACCTCCATTATCATTAGGCAATCGATTATGTTTTAAACATGGATTAGGGTCTGCTTTCAAGTATAAATCCAGCAGCCCTAAGCATTCAAAAATGCTAGATAACTTGATCTTAGCAACAGCCAACGTACAACAGCAATAGCCAACCCAATCCATATCTTCAACATGTCCAAGAGGAGTGAATCATGACTTAAGCTGCTGGTGGCAGCAGCATGGCCACCTCAAGCTTAAGAGGAAGGATCAATATGGGGCTGCCATGGAAGCAGCTTATTCACCAAAACAAGAGAGGAGTCACTCAATAGGTGTCAATCTTAGGTATTTTCAAAATTCCAGCACACCAGCCCTCAATCACCTATAAATAGGGCCTTGTGAGCTCCAATTTCATTCCACCACCAACCAAAACAGCATCACATGCATAGTAAGGAGCTGACAAGTAAATCAAGGCAGCAAGGAGGAGGAGGCAAAGCCTGAAGAAGAAGGGTTCAGAAATACCATAAGACAAGCTTCAGCTAGCTTAAGGTAAAAATAGTGGAGATACTGGAGGTAGAAGCATTTAGAAAAAAGAAGAAGAAGAGAAGTGTTAAAATTCTGCAGAAAATAATCTGCGCCTACTAGATTAAGAGAAAGTAATCTGTTCTTATCAGTTCAAAGAAATAGATAAGTCAAGAGTAGTGTCTGTTCTTTAAGTAAGGAAGAGAGGGGGGAGTAAGAATCATAGGAAAGAAATAGACCGGACTAAGAAAAGTGTAGTATCTGTTCTTATTCCAATCCCTTGGAAAAAGACTAAAACAAGCATAGCATCTGCTCTTATCAATTTTTATAGGATCACACAGAGACATATATGGGAGAAACAAAAGATAACTAAGTTCACTTAAGTATCTGTCCTTAACAGCTTGAGCAAGCAGTCATGCATATATTATACAAACAGAGAGCAATCAGTTAAAACCGAGTCAGCATATGTTTATCTAAATCAACACCACTTCTCAAGTTCTTTCTCAGAGATCATCCCAATGCATCAAGGCAACAACTAGGCAACCTAATAGTAATCTGTTCTCCCAGACTCTATATTTGTTTTATGTTCCTTTCTCATTAGAAATTCCTCCTCCAATTTTAAACCTTTAGCAAAAGATCCACATTTCAACTCAAATTGAGTAAGTTATAATTCGACTTAAACAACTTATGAAAAACCCTTTTATAACAGTGATAAGTTTATACACCTATTCCTCCAACGGAAACCTAACATTTTTCCTATAAATCCCGGCAAATTCAGAATTCAAGGTTTTGCATGAATACTTTGAAAATTCACCAATTTCAACTGGTTGATAATTTCATCATACCCGCAAAGTTATTTGTTCTCTTTTCTCTTTTTTGTTATTTGAAAGATTTCTCATAAGTTCAGATGAAGTGTGTCATTGTTTCTCGGCGTTGGCCCGGGCCGCTGCGTGGCGCGGACGCCAAGGACGGCAGGCCCCGCTTAGCGGTGAGCAGCGCCAGCGGTTGAGCTATCCTGCTGAGCTTTGGGCCGGCGGGCGGGCCGAGCGGAGGAGCGAGGAGCACGCCGGCTAGCTAGGCTGCTCGGCGAGATGAGCCTAGGTGGAAGGGGAGAGGGGCGGACCAACTGAGAAGGAGAAAACGGGCCAGGAAACTAGGTTTCGGCCCAGAGAATTATAGGAGAAAGGAAAAAGCTTTTCCTCTTTTAAGAAAATACCAGAAAATCCAATATAGCTCCAATAAATACCACATCAATGGAAATCGGATGTAATTCTGTAACCTCGGGTCTTCGTCATCACCAAGGTGTACACTGTTCTTGTCGAGGCTATACAAGTGCCATGGAAAACATTGAGTTGACTAGGCATCAATCATCTGGATCATCATTCCTAAGTTTAGGAGGACTTGTGATGATTTTTCTGCATTTAGATAAAAAAAAATTTCAATCTTTAGAGTATGAATATATATTTTGAAGACAAATTCTTAGAGAAGAATGAGGCTTTGGTGAAACTTGTCAAGGATTACAAACTCTCCAAAGCAAAATTTGATAAGTCTCATGAGTGCCTCAAAGAGGACTACAACCAACTTGAGATAGGCCACGGTGAAATGACTATTAAACATCTTAATCCTCTGATTTCAGAGGCTAGAGGCCATAGATGAGTCGACATCGGGTAAGTGAAGTTCATCTGAGGGGGAGCCATCGACGTCATGATGGGATTCATCATATGTTTGGCGAGTAAAGTGGCGACATATTGCCAACCGGCATGCATGTAAACCATTAAAATAGTTAGTCATTTTGATAAATTTTAAGAGTTTTAAATACAATATTTTGATGTAATATCAAATTTGCTATATAAATTAGCTATGTAAATACTGTATAAAAGCTATTTTAGGCAAATACTGAAATTTTTTGGTTGTGCTAAAAAAACTCCTGCGCCCAGCAATTTTTTTGGATTTGCGCCAAAAACTCTCGCGTCCACCGAATTTTTTTGGATTAGCGCCAAAAACTCCCGCGCAGGCCGAAATATTTGCTCTTATCTAGCGCTAACATCTTTTCTCACCCCAATCCATTCCCTTCCCACACCGCCTCCCCCACTGCCCCCTCACTCCCGCCGCCTCCACCACTGCCCCCTCCGGATCGAGCCGCCGCCACTGCCCCACCTCCTTCTCCCCTCTGGATCCGACGGCCGCCACTGCCCCGTCTCCTTCTCCCCTCCGGATCTGGCCGCTGCCACTGCCCACCCCCCTTCCCCTTCCGATCAGGCTGGTGGAGGAGTACCAGCGACGGCGGCGCGGCCCCCTCCCACCTCCTCTTCTCCTCCACCTTCCTCCGCCTTCCTCTGCCGCTTCAACCCGCTCCTCTTCTCTGCCCACCGCCGCCCGGCGTGGGCCCAGCACCGCGCCGCCCGCAGGTTTTGCGCAGGTAGCGGCTAGCTACCAACGCTCGGTTCGGTTCGTTTCATTGGTGTGAAATTCGGTGAGATTGGGTTATGCATTGTACTGATTGGGTTCGTTCTCGTTGCAGCGATTGCCTCTGAGAGGGATGTGTTCACCTCCCCGGAGGTCTCCAAGTCGTTCGACTTCACCAGCGAGGAGCGGATTCATAAGTGGTAATTTAGCTTGTCCACGATGAGTATGCTTGCTTGCTTCGTGATCCATTTATGCTCGTTGTCATTAGGTCATGATAAGTGTGAGTATGATCATTTGGCCGGTAATTTGGCAAATGTATACAAGCTTTGTTGTATGATACCTTGCGCGGGAGAAATCTGCTGTAACGTCCCTGTTTTATTAACTTGTAATGCGCATCATGTGCATCCCATGGCATGAACTCATGAACATGAAATTGGGTAAGTTTTTGAAATTTTGAAATGCTAAGAGGCACTCTAAATTGTTTCTAGAGATTTAAAGGAATCAAATCTCAAATTTGGTCCGAACCGCTCAAGCTAAATGGTTCGGAATTATTTTAAGTAATGTGCATAGTATGTATATATGTCAAGCAATGTAGGTTTATGCCCAAAGGTATTTTGGAATTTGAGCAAATTTTGTATTAAGATCATTTAGGTTAAAACCAGTAGAGAATTAGAAAATGAAAATCCTAACCTAACCCTAATTCTACCCCCCCCCCTTTTTGCCGTGCGGGCCTTGCCCCGGCCCATCCCCTCCTTCTCCTTGGCCCAGCCCGCCGCCGCCTCCCTTGTTTCTTCCTCTGGAAGCCATCCGGCGCTGGTCCTCATCCCCATCCCGCACCCGAGTCTCTCTCCCCTAGCGTGATGCTTCTCTCGCCTCCCCACGCAGCTGCCTCCGTGGCGCACGCCCGGGCACTCCCCTCGCCACCTCCTGCTTACCCCGGTTGCTTCCTTCTTCTCCTCTGCTTCCCCGCCTCTCCCTACCGAGCTTCACCCAAGCCGCCGCTTCTCCCCCGTGCCGGCCGCTCCCTGGCTCCGCCCTCCACCCTCGCCGTCCGGGGCCCGAGCTGAAGCTCCCCGCCGCCCCGGGCCTTCCCCATCGCCACCGAAGCCTCCCCCTCCCCCGCGCCAAGCCCGCCGCCGGTCTCCCTTTCTCCGGACGCCGCTCGCCTCATCCCTCACCGCGCCGCCCCTCACGCCGCTCGGCCGCCTCCCCTCGCCACCGAGCCCGGCCCCATCCCGAGCTCTCCCAGCCCCCAAGCTCCACCTCCGCTCCAAGCCAAGCCCAAGCCCGCCCGGAGCTCCGCCCTCCTCTGTTGAGCCGGTCGTCGCCCTCCTCAAGTTTCCGAGCCGCCGCCTCATCCCGAAGTTCGTCGCTCCCGCCGGTAGGTTCCATCGCCGCCGCTCCCTTCTGCTCTCCGCCGGCAAGGGCCCTGCCCTGGATGCTCCGAGCCGGCCATCCAAGCTCAGTGAATGTGGTCATCAATGACCAGAGGTCATTATGACCGTAGTTAACCGGTGGACCGATTAATTGCTCCATTAGTTGCTAATGACGAGCTGAGTGGTTAATCGGTGTTTGATGCACTGTTAATGCTGCATTTAAATCAGTGGTTATTATTTATGATTGGTATTTAATCACAAAGGACACCAGCTAATGTTCCGACCTGTTAATGATGTAACTTAATGCTGGAGTGTGTTTAATACTAATCAACACATTAACCACTTTAATTAATGATTAACAGTGTATTTAATAACCTTAATTAATGTTCAGACCAATTAATGGTTCAATTAAGTGCTAATCACCGCATTAAACACTAATCTGACATATTAATGAGCATGTTTAATAACTCAATAGTGGAACAAATGAGCTTATTTGAGTTGGTCTCTATTACATGTGGGCCCCGTTTGTAAGGAAGTAAAATAAAGAATAAGTGAAGTGAGAAAATTAATGACAGTGGGCCCCACCTGTCATTGACCTAAGTCAATGTTGACTAGAATTGACTCAGGGTCCCACATGTCAGCCTCTGGTTGTATTTGAATTAATTTGAGTATTACCTTTGCTGAGAAAAATAAAACAAAGGGGTAAAAATGGTTTAAATCTTGTAAAATTCACAGAAAATCCATTTTTAGTCAGAAAAATGCAAATAATATATCAAAATGTTCAGAAAAAGAAGATCTATTCAAAAGCATCATTTTCATCCATGTTTGCATGCTAGGAATAATACAATTTGCTAAAAACTCAGATTAGGGTTTTCGATTAGCCGGGGGATTTTCGGATCGCGACATTTTATGCGTCCGAACTCCGATTAAATTGATTCCACTTGCATTAGTTATTATTTTGCATCCTCTACGTCATGGCATGCATTGCATCTCATGCTGATGTTGTGCATTTTAATAATTACGATTATGCCCTTGTTTCCGGTGTTTTTGTTTTTCCTCGATAGAGCCGGAAGATCCGCAGGGCGATAGTCTCGATCAAGAGCAGGGTGTTGTTGCAGAGCAACCAGGCAAGCAGCCCCTTTGGTCACATTGCAAAACTCCTACTATTTGCAAAGTATTAGTTGCTTTCAAATTCATTATTACATGCGTTCAACTGCTATTTTTCCGCTAAGAAAAGCCCTAGTCCGATGAATACGACTCACCTTGTCGCTTAAACAGCTCCACCACTAACCTAACCCATCTAGTGTAGTCTAGTATCCACTGTTCGAATGCTATTATGCTATTCATGCTTAGACATGCTTAGACTTGTAGAAGTCGTAATTCCTGGGATAGCAGATGAATCAACACTGGGAATGGGTTACGTGGTAGGTGGGTGTTCCCCGGGATAACTAATGAACTTGCTTAATCATATCTGGGTTTAGACGAGAGGCCATGGCTGGGAGCATGGTGGGTTGTCTCGTCTTCCCACAAGGACCGGTTACCGGTGTCCCTTCGAACCAAGATTCGCGTACTTCTACACGGGTGGATTATGGGGCCACCCACGACTCACTAATTTGCTTAGACTTAGTGTATGAGCTGCATTAGTTTGCCGTTTCCATTTGCGTGTGCGTGAAAAAGGGGATGTGGTGTGTGGTCTCATATAAGGGTGGGGTGGACACACGGTCTGGGAGACCGGGGATGTACCTCGATTCACAACGCATGGGACCGTGTCGCAGTTACGGCCGGACTGATGCACATGGACTAGCCCGTACGGGTGGCTCATACCTAGGTCGACAGCATTGTAACGGTCGTGATTGATCACCCTCTGCTAGCACACCTTGTGAAGTGTGTAATTGGCCTAGCACTAAGAGACGATCAATACGTGTAGGTAAAGATGTACACCCCTGCAGGGTTAAAACTGTTGAACAGCCGTGTCCGCGGTTATGGACAACTTGGTAAGATTTTGCATCGAATTAGACAACTATAACCAACTCTAAAACTTGCCAACTCTAAGGATGGTGTAGCGACAGCTTCCTCCCAGGGTGGTTGAGGATGGGTCGAGGGTTTTTCAGGTGTGGTGATCTGCAGTAAGGAATATTCGCGAAGTGTCGACTCGTCCCCTTTAAAAAGGTATTCTAGTAGTCGAATTTCAATCTACTTATTGATATCGCAAAGGTAAACTCGGCTTTCCGCAAATTAGTCCACAATTACCCTTTTGTTGATACCTGGCACAATCACTATTATTTCCGCACTGTAAGTCTTGCGGAGTACAATTTTGTACTCACCCTGCTATTGTTGTTGTTTTGTGGCAGAGGAAGCTACCCCTTCAGAGGGTGGTTTCTATTTAGAGCTCGACACCGACGACGCCTAGACGCTGGGAATCCCAGGCAGTGATCCTGCCCTGGGTTAGTATTTTGGTTTGTTTCCATTGCCACTTTTGGCCCTACTGTTTGGCTTCGTAGCCTTATAAACTCTTCCGCTGTGTGTATATATGTTTGTTAAGTTTCAAACTTATAATATTGCAGTTTCTGTCGTAGAGTCACTGCTGTGAGATCTGGTTGTTTTCGCCCACTCATGTGCCGTGCGTGTATGTGATGAAGCACATGTTGTGGGTAGGACTTTAGGGTTTATATCATAGAGTCATTAAGTTTAATCACCCCTGGGAAGCGACTCTACTACTGAGAGATTGGGAACTATATCACCCTACTCCAGCCGTGCATTAATTTGCCGGGACGAGTTCGGGGTTGATGTTCCGGCTCGGTAGGACAAGAGTGAGGAGACCATATCACCCTACTACTCTGTGCGCTTGCCAGAGTAAGCTTTGGGGTTGACGTCTCGGGCTATTCGGAGCCATATCACTCCACTCCTCTTGGAATTGACACCCAGGAGTTGAGGTCGGGGTTGACGTTTCGACTTAGCGGGTGGTTTCTCTTAAGCCTCTCTGTTATGAATTCTGGGGTTCGACAGCTTTGGTATCAGAGCAGGGCTGACTGTAGGATGACTTTTGTCTTGGCCGTTGTTGGGTCTAGAAGTTGCAAAAAACTATTTGAACTTAAAAAGGATTTGCGAAAAGCATAAGTAGTGCTTCTATTTTCTCCTTATCCTTCTCGATCCTAGTCCTTCTTCTTACCTCTTCGGTTGGTTGAAAAACGATTTTACTATTTTCTTGCCTCGTTCAAAAGTTAGACTTCACGTGTGCAGGGAATCCTTACCTTCCCTCTTACCTTGTCCCGGTTATTACCGACTCTACCGATTACTCCATTGACATGTTCAGATTCTGTTCATCTTGTAAATCGTGAAATTCATTCGAGTAATTCCGTTCAAGTTTCTTTATGATCTGATCATGTTTTTGTGGCATATCTATTTCTTGATTCAGATGGCCGAACATCCGGAAGGTAGCCAGCCTGCTGCTGGTAATCAAGGTCGTGACTCTGGTCGCAATAATGTTCCTCCTCCACCGCCATCCATGGCAGAGGTGTTGATGCAGATCGAGCGGAATCGGATGGACCAGACTCGCCTTCTGGAGCATCTAGTCCGGAATACTGCTCCCCAACCCGAAGCTCGAGTTGGACTTTCAGATTTTCTTCGAACGCAGCCTCCGACATTCAGTCGTTCAGAAGATCCTATCGAAGCTGATGATTGGCTTCGCAGCATCGAGCGTAAATTGGAGACCGCGCGTATCCCCGCGGCGGATCGCGTGGATCTTGCGGCATATCTGCTTGAAGGTGCTGCCGCATCATGGTGGGAGAATTTCCTCACCATTCAGGAGAAAGGTCACGTGGTTACGTGGCAGGAGTTCTGCGACGCCTTCCGTGGAACTCATATCCCCGAAGGTGTCATGGACATCAAGAAGGAGGAGTTTCGCAATCTAACTCAGGGACGAAAGAGCGTCACCGAGTATCTCCACTCCTTAACCACTTGGCGCGTTATGCTCCTCGTGATGTTACCACCGATGCGGATCGACAGGAGAAGTTCCGCAAAGGTTTGAATCCGGAGCTTCGTTATGAGCTGCTTCCTTTTGACTTCGCCAACTTCCAGGCTTTAATGAACAAGGCTGTTAAGATGGAGCACGGCAAGCTAGTTCTTGAAGAATCTAGAAAGCGTGCTCGAGATGCAATGAAGCCCTCTTCTTCCAATCCGCAAAAGAGGCGTATTTGGGTTCCTGCTAGTGCATTCAATCGCGCTACTCCCGCCCCAAGGCCCTCTGGTTTTGTGCCTCGTCCTCCAGTTCCCAGTTCCCAGCCGAGGCCAATGGGAGGACAATCTGCTGAGTTTGCTCCAAGACCACCGTTTGGAGCTTGCTTTAAATGTGGCCAGCCCGGCCATTTCTCTCGTGACTGTCCTCAGCGACAGAACCCTGCGCCGAATCCTGCTCCAGCGCAAGGCCAACCTCGAGGCAATGTTCCTGCCAAAAAGGCAAACCCGCCACATCAGTCAGTGAATCGCGGTCGCGTGACTCACGTGGTCGCAGAAGAAGCTCAGGAGGCAAACCGATGTCGTGATTGGTACGCTCCTTGTTAATTCAGTTCCAGCATCAGTTCTTTTTGATTCAGGGGCTTCGCATTCGTTTATATCCAAGAGGTTTGCGGATCAGCATGATATTCCCTATGAGGCTATGCTCAACTCCTTGGCTATAATTTCGCCGGGATCGGTAATGAGAGCCTCCCAAGAATGCCGTGATGTTTGTATCAAGGTGGGCAATCTGGATTTCTTCGCCACCTTAATTGCTTTGGTCTCCACGGACATCGATGTCATTCTTGGAATGAATTGGTTGATTGCACATCAAGCCCTTATTGATTGTGCGACGAAGACAGTGGTTCTTTCTCATCCCTCCGGTGCAACCGTTCGGTTTACTCCAGAGTTCGTCGAATCCCACCTTTGTGCTCTTGAAGGCAAATCCCTTCCTGATCTTCCAGATGTTCCGGTAGTCTGTGACTTCCCGGATGTCTTCCCCGACGAGCTTCCAGGTTTACCACCGGATCGAGATATTGAATTCGTTATCGAATTGGTTCCCGGGGACCGCTCCAATCTATCGTCGCCCTTATCGGATGACTCAAGATGAATTGGAGGAAATGAGAAAGCAACTCCAAGAGTTAGAAGCAAAAGGCTTCATTCGACCGAGCTCCTCTCCTTGGGGATGCTCTGCTCTATTCGTGGAAAAGAAAGACAAAAGCCTGCGGATGTGTGTCGACTACCGACCTCTTAATGAGGTGACGATCAAAAACAAGTATCCGCTTCCACGGATGATGATCTGTTCGATCAATTAACCGGAGCAACTGTCTTTTCCAAGATTGATTTGAGGTTGGGCTACCATCAAATCAAGATCCGACCCGAAGATATTCCAAAAACGGCGTTTACGACTCGCTATGGGTTGTATGAATACACCGTGATGTCTTTTGGGTTAACCAACGCTCCTGCTACCTTTATGAGGCTGATGAATTCCATCTTCATGGAATATTTGGATCGCTTTGTGATCATCTTTATCGATGATATTCTGATTTTCTCCAAGACGAAAGAAGACCATGCCGAGCATTTGAAGCTTGTCTTGGAAAAACTTCGTGAACATCAGCTCTATGCCAAGTTCTCTAAATGTGAGTTTTGGCTCGAAGAAGTCGCTTTTCTAGGCCACGTGCTTTCGGCGAAAGGTGTCGCCGTGGATCCTAGCAAGGTCAAGGCTGTTCTCAATGGGAACAACCCAAATCGGTCACGCAAGTACGGAGTTTTCTTGGTCTGGCCGGCTATTATCGCCGTTTTATCGAGAACTTCTCCAAACATGCTAAACCGTTGACCGAGCTCCTCAAGAAGGAAAAGAAGTTCGAGTGGACTGAAAGGTGCGAAGAAAGCTTCCAAGAGCTAAAGCGCCGATTGACCTCCGCTCCTGTGCTTGTCCTTCCAGACATCCACAAGAATTTCGACGTCTATTGCGATGCTTCTCGCCTAGGTCTTGGATGTGTGTTGATGCAAGAAGGGCATGTGGTAGCTTATGCTTCTCGTCAGCTAAGGCCGCATGAAGCTAACTATCCAACTCACGACCTAGAGCTTGCTGCGGTGGTTCATGCTCTGAAGATTTGGCGGCATTATCTTATCGGTAATCGCTGCGAGCTGTATTCTGACCACCAAAGCCTGAAGTATCTATTCACCCAGCCCGACCTGAACCTCAGGCAACGAAGATGGCTGGAATTGATCAAGGATTACGACGTAGGTCTCCATTACCAACCCGGTAAGGCTAATGTCGTGGCGGATGCACTTAGCCGGAAGACTTATTGCAATAATCTAATGATCCAAGAATCTCAACCACCCCTCTACGCGGAATTTGCACGGCTTAATCTTGAAGTCGTTCAAAGTGGTTTCCTTAATACCCTTGAAATTCAATCCTCTCTTGAAGATCAAATCAAATCTGCTCAAAAGCATGACAAGGGTATTCGCAAGATCAAGGAGAACATTGCTAGCGGAGTTGCTAAATGTTTCTCAATCAATGATCAAGACGTTGTTTGGTTTGGCAAGCGCCTAGTTGTGCCGAAGAACAACGATCTTCGAGAATCCATTCTTCGTGAAGCTCACGACTCTCTGATGTCTATTCATCCGGGTAGCACGAAGATGTACCGAGATCTGAAACAGAGATTCTGGTGGACCCGGATGAAAAGAGAGATCGCTCGCTTCATCTCCGAGTGTGATGTGTGTCGTCGTGTTAAGGCGGAAACACCAAAGACCCGCCGGCACACTCCAACCGTTGCCTATCCCTGAATGGAAGTGGGACGAAATTGGCATGGATTTCGTCACGGGCCTTCCAAGAACTCAAAAAGGAAATGATTCCATCTTTGTGGTCATTGATCGCCTATCTAAAGTTGCTCATTTCCTTCCTGTCCGAGAAAAGATTACAGCTAACCAATTGGCTGATCTTTACATCGCTCGGATAGTATCTCTCCATGGGATCCCTAAGCGGATCATTTCCGATCGTGGTGCTTTGTTCACTTCCAGGTTTTGGGAAAGTCTCCAAGCTGCTATGGGAACTCATCTCTCGTTCAGCACGGCTTATCACCCCCAAACCGGTGGACAAACCGAAAGGGTTAACCAAATCCTTGAAGATATGCTTAGAGCTTGTGTTATATCCTTCGGCACGAAGTGGGAGAAGTGTCTTCCTTTTGCCGAATTCTCTTATAACAACAGCTTCCAATCAAGCCTAGGCATGGCCCCTTTCGAAGTCCTTTATGGACGCAAATGTCGAACTCCACTCAATTGGTCCGAAACGGGGAGAACGACAAATTCTTGGACCCGACTTGATTAAAGAAGCGGAGGATCAAGTTCGAATCATTCGAGAGCGGTTGAAAACTGCTCAGTCTCGTCAGAAGAGCTACTCCGACCTTCATCGTCGTGAGATTCACTTTGAGCCAAACGATAACGTCTACCTTCGGGTCACTCCTTTTAAGGGTGTTCGCCGATTTGGCATCAAAGGAAAGTTGGCACCTCGTTATATTGGTCCCTTTCGCATTCTTTCCAAACGAGGTGAAGTCGCATATCAGTTGGAACTACCTCCGTCGCTTTCCAATATCCACAATGTCTTCCATGTTTCTCAACTTCGAAAGTGCTTCAAAGATCCAATTCCAGAGTCGGCAGTTGATACACTGGATCTCCAAGAAGATCTGTCTTACCGAGAGTACCCTCTTCGTATTCTCGATGAGATGGAACGGACGACTCGAAGACGCAATGTCAAGTTCTTCAAAGTTCAATGGTCTAATCATTCCGAAGATGAAGCTACTTGGGAACGCGAGGATCATCTTCGATCGGCGTACCCCTCCCTCTTTTCCAGCTGATCTGAATCTCGGGGTCGAGATTCTCGTAAGGGGGGTAGGTCTGTAACGTCCCTGTTTTATTAACTTGTAATGCGCATCATGTGCATCCCATGGCATGAACTCATGAACATGAAATTGGGTAAGTTTTTGAAATTTTGAAATGCTAAGAGGCACTCTAAATTGTTTCTAGAGATTTAAAGGAATCAAATCTCAAATTTGGTCCGAACCGCTCAAGCTAAATGGTTCGGAATTATTTTAAGTAATGTGCATAGTATGTATATATGTCAAGCAATGTAGGTTTATGCCCAAAGGTATTTTGGAATTTGAGCAAATTTTGTATTAAGATCATTTAGGTTAAAACCAGTAGAGAATTAGAAAATGAAAATCCTAACCTAACCCTAATTCTACCCCCCCCCCTTTTTGCCGTGCGGGCCTTGCCCCGGCCCATCCCCTCCTTCTCCTTGGCCCAGCCCGCCGCCGCCTCCCTTGTTTCTTCCTCTGGAAGCCATCCGGCGCTGGTCCTCATCCCCATCCCGCACCCGAGTCTCTCTCCCCTAGCGTGATGCTTCTCTCGCCTCCCCACGCAGCTGCCTCCGTGGCGCACGCCCGGGCACTCCCCTCGCCACCTCCTGCTTACCCCGGTTGCTTCCTTCTTCTCCTCTGCTTCCCCGCCTCTCCCTACCGAGCTTCACCCAAGCCGCCGCTTCTCCCCCGTGCCGGCCGCTCCCTGGCTCCGCCCTCCACCCTCGCCGTCCGGGGCCCGAGCTGAAGCTCCCCGCCGCCCCGGGCCTTCCCCATCGCCACCGAAGCCTCCCCCTCCCCCGCGCCAAGCCCGCCGCCGGTCTCCCTTTCTCCGGACGCCGCTCGCCTCATCCCTCACCGCGCCGCCCCTCACGCCGCTCGGCCGCCTCCCCTCGCCACCGAGCCCGGCCCCATCCCGAGCTCTCCCAGCCCCCAAGCTCCACCTCCGCTCCAAGCCAAGCCCAAGCCCGCCCGGAGCTCCGCCCTCCTCTGTTGAGCCGGTCGTCGCCCTCCTCAAGTTTCCGAGCCGCCGCCTCATCCCGAAGTTCGTCGCTCCCGCCGGTAGGTTCCATCGCCGCCGCTCCCTTCTGCTCTCCGCCGGCAAGGGCCCTGCCCTGGATGCTCCGAGCCGGCCATCCAAGCTCAGTGAATGTGGTCATCAATGACCAGAGGTCATTATGACCGTAGTTAACCGGTGGACCGATTAATTGCTCCATTAGTTGCTAATGACGAGCTGAGTGGTTAATCGGTGTTTGATGCACTGTTAATGCTGCATTTAAATCAGTGGTTATTATTTATGATTGGTATTTAATCACAAAGGACACCAGCTAATGTTCCGACCTGTTAATGATGTAACTTAATGCTGGAGTGTGTTTAATACTAATCAACACATTAACCACTTTAATTAATGATTAACAGTGTATTTAATAACCTTAATTAATGTTCAGACCAATTAATGGTTCAATTAAGTGCTAATCACCGCATTAAACACTAATCTGACATATTAATGAGCATGTTTAATAACTCAATAGTGGAACAAATGAGCTTATTTGAGTTGGTCTCTATTACATGTGGGCCCCGTTTGTAAGGAAGTAAAATAAAGAATAAGTGAAGTGAGAAAATTAATGACAGTGGGCCCCACCTGTCATTGACCTAAGTCAATGTTGACTAGAATTGACTCAGGGTCCCACATGTCAGCCTCTGGTTGTATTTGAATTAATTTGAGTATTACCTTTGCTGAGAAAAATAAAACAAAGGGGTAAAAATGGTTTAAATCTTGTAAAATTCACAGAAAATCCATTTTTAGTCAGAAAAATGCAAATAATATATCAAAATGTTCAGAAAAAGAAGATCTATTCAAAAGCATCATTTTCATCCATGTTTGCATGCTAGGAATAATACAATTTGCTAAAAACTCAGATTAGGGTTTTCGATTAGCCGGGGGATTTTCGGATCGCGACATTTTATGCGTCCGAACTCCGATTAAATTGATTCCACTTGCATTAGTTATTATTTTGCATCCTCTACGTCATGGCATGCATTGCATCTCATGCTGATGTTGTGCATTTTAATAATTACGATTATGCCCTTGTTTCCGGTGTTTTTGTTTTTCCTCGATAGAGCCGGAAGATCCGCAGGGCGATAGTCTCGATCAAGAGCAGGGTGTTGTTGCAGAGCAACCAGGCAAGCAGCCCCTTTGGTCACATTGCAAAACTCCTACTATTTGCAAAGTATTAGTTGCTTTCAAATTCATTATTACATGCGTTCAACTGCTATTTTTCCGCTAAGAAAAGCCCTAGTCCGATGAATACGACTCACCTTGTCGCTTAAACAGCTCCACCACTAACCTAACCCATCTAGTGTAGTCTAGTATCCACTGTTCGAATGCTATTATGCTATTCATGCTTAGACATGCTTAGACTTGTAGAAGTCGTAATTCCTGGGATAGCAGATGAATCAACACTGGGAATGGGTTACGTGGTAGGTGGGTGTTCCCCGGGATAACTAATGAACTTGCTTAATCATATCTGGGTTTAGACGAGAGGCCATGGCTGGGAGCATGGTGGGTTGTCTCGTCTTCCCACAAGGACCGGTTACCGGTGTCCCTTCGAACCAAGATTCGCGTACTTCTACACGGGTGGATTATGGGGCCACCCACGACTCACTAATTTGCTTAGACTTAGTGTATGAGCTGCATTAGTTTGCCGTTTCCATTTGCGTGTGCGTGAAAAAGGGGATGTGGTGTGTGGTCTCATATAAGGGTGGGGTGGACACACGGTCTGGGAGACCGGGGATGTACCTCGATTCACAACGCATGGGACCGTGTCGCAGTTACGGCCGGACTGATGCACATGGACTAGCCCGTACGGGTGGCTCATACCTAGGTCGACAGCATTGTAACGGTCGTGATTGATCACCCTCTGCTAGCACACCTTGTGAAGTGTGTAATTGGCCTAGCACTAAGAGACGATCAATACGTGTAGGTAAAGATGTACACCCCTGCAGGGTTAAAACTGTTGAACAGCCGTGTCCGCGGTTATGGACAACTTGGTAAGATTTTGCATCGAATTAGACAACTATAACCAACTCTAAAACTTGCCAACTCTAAGGATGGTGTAGCGACAGCTTCCTCCCAGGGTGGTTGAGGATGGGTCGAGGGTTTTTCAGGTGTGGTGATCTGCAGTAAGGAATATTCGCGAAGTGTCGACTCGTCTCCTTTAAAAAGGTATTCTAGTAGTCGAATTTCAATCTACTTATTGATATCGCAAAGGTAAACTCGGCTTTCCGCAAATTAGTCCACAATTACCCTTTTGTTGATACCTGGCACAATCACTATTATTTCCGCACTGTAAGTCTTGCGGAGTACAATTTTGTACTCACCCTGCTATTGTTGTTGTTTTGTGGCAGAGGAAGCTACCCCTTCAGAGGGTGGTTTCTATTTAGAGCTCGACACCGACGACGCCTAGACGCTGGGAATCCCAGGCAGTGATCCTGCCCTGGGTTAGTATTTTGGTTTGTTTCCATTGCCACTTTTGGCCCTACTGTTTGGCTTCGTAGCCTTATAAACTCTTCCGCTGTGTGTATATATGTTTGTTAAGTTTCAAACTTATAATATTGCAGTTTCTGTCGTAGAGTCACTGCTGTGAGATCTGGTTGTTTTCGCCCACTCATGTGCCGTGCGTGTATGTGATGAAGCACATGTTGTGGGTAGGACTTTAGGGTTTATATCATAGAGTCATTAAGTTTAATCACCCCTGGGAAGCGACTCTACTACTGAGAGATTGGGAACTATATCACCCTACTCCAGCCGTGCATTAATTTGCCGGGACGAGTTCGGGGTTGATGTTCCGGCTCGGTAGGACAAGAGTGAGGAGACCATATCACCCTACTACTCTGTGCGCTTGCCAGAGTAAGCTTTGGGGTTGACGTCTCGGGCTATTCGGAGCCATATCACTCCACTCCTCTTGGAATTGACACCCAGGAGTTGAGGTCGGGGTTGACGTTTCGACTTAGCGGGTGGTTTCTCTTAAGCCTCTCTGTTATGAATTCTGGGGTTCGACATCTGCATGCTTGCAATTCCATTTATGCCACCTTGCTATGAGCAATAAGTTGAGGGATGACATTTTACGGACAGATGAAATGTAGAGTTAGTTGTATTTAGCAAGTCAAAAGTGATGGTATTAGCTTGTGATAATTATAGTCTTATACCAAAGTGTTTGAAGGAGTTTAGTACCACTTCTCTTTATATGTTATATTTATTGTCTTTTTATTTTTTGGATTTGATGATATGTCGTTATATGCATAAATTTTGAAGCATATAAAGGGAAATTGCCATGATTCAATCAGAACCGCTAAGACTTAGCTGCTAGATAAATAAGCATGTTTGAACTCCTGTTGGATTAGCGTTACTACCTAGGATGAAGACTGCTAGCTTAATAATCTTGTTATTTGATTCAAGTATTGTAATTGGTCAACAAATTGAATTGAGTAAATTTAATCGTATTTTGCTATACTTGCTGTTTTTCCCTGTCTCACTACAAATTATTTCTAGTGCTACACTGAAATTTCCTTAAACAAATGTACTGGATGCTTTATAGGTGGGAATCTCAAGGATTCTTTAAGCCTAACTTTGACCGTGGAGGAGATCCATTTGTCATCCCAATGCCACCTCCAATGGGTCATGCTATGTTTGTTACCCTTGAGGTAGGATGATTAAATTTCCTAAGATTTTTGTGGTTATTATGTTGGATAACTATATGCTGATATTATGTTAAATCGTCTATTCAACTGAATGAGCAGTACTTCCAATTATCCTTGAAAATATGCACATTGTTATGCATGTTTGACTTAGCTGCTTATACTGTAAAGGGATAATCTTCTAGAGCCGTAGCTTGTTAGGTTTGGACTGGGATTTAATATCTAACAATGCAATGATCAGTCCACATTTTTTTTGACAAATATTAATTAATCAGTTCTGTGTATATATGTGATGCTGTAGTCATAGGAATTTGATTGAAATACTTTCAATGCATATCCTATTACTATTTGTTGGTATATTCTGGTGTCAGCTACATCTAGTGTGAACTTTGATTGAAATAGTTGACTCCTACTTTGTAATATTTTTGCAGTGCTAGAAGTTTAAGACAGGCCAAAGCTCGCACGCAAAGATCGAAAAGCTGGACATTTTTTTGCTCTCATGACTTCTAGACCTGGTGGCATTTTCTATCATTTTTTAGGGTTCCATTCCTGAGTAAGAAATGGTTAACTGATCAGGTGTTTGTTTTGGAACTTAAGTCATGAACTGATGCTTTGTGCTGGTGAACTGTTGAGTTGTTTGTTTTGGAACTGGTGATGATGTATATTCCATATTAATGATGTGATGTAAGTGCAGTACCTTGCACATGAACTCTTATCTGTGAAAAATGGTTTCCAAATTTTGGGTAAATGTTGTGATTTGATTGTGGTATTGAGTTGGCTGGAATAAAAATCTGGGCTTGTAATGTTGTGTTCTGAGTGCATTAAAATGGGTCCATTAATATCTAGTCTGGGCCCATTAAAATCCAACCCGTAAAAATGCTGGATCAAAAACTTGGGCCAAATAAAATCGGCTGAAAAATAAAATTAATGGGCCAAAAACATGGACTAGGCCGGCCCAAACATTTTGGGCCAATGAATTGGATCGGGCTGTACGATGACACGTCAAATGCCACTTGGATGATGGCGTGGACACAACATGGCAGCACAGCCACGTCAATTGGTGATGTGGCGTCCACGTCACAACAAAGGCCACGTAGGCTGCCATGTCAAGAACAGCTGAGTCGGAAACCTGTTTTATGACGAAAATAGTGACGTTTTTGAGCGACTTGTATGACGATAATTTACGTCATAGAAATGTATCCGTTCCATGACAAAGGCTGTTTCGTCACGGATGTGTCCTGTTCTATGACAAAAATTGTCTTTTCATCACAAAGGTACATCTATGACGCGACTTCCATGACGAGTGAATTTTCGTCATTAATTCGTCACAGAAGATTCTTAATGACGGATTTCCATTTTTCTGTGACGAATATGATTCATCATAGATCAGCGAAAATCTGGTAGTGTGAGGAGAGGCTGGTCTGGAAAGAGCAGTCGATTGCTTCGGCGAGAGAAGTTGTTCGGTCCGCACGGGCGTTGTTGCAGTTTGTAGCTCGCCACACGAAGTAGAGATGGGTTGCTGAATTCTCATTCTTTTTTTTTAGGAATGATTTGTCATTTTTTAATGATTTTTCATTTGTCATTCTCTTTTTAAGAATGATTTTTCATTCTTCTTTTTTAGGAATGATTTTTTCATTCTTTTTTCTTCATTCTTTTTTAGAATAATTTGTCACTCTTTTTTTGAATGATTTTCATTCTCTTATTTTAGGAACTAGCACGGTGTCCCACGCAATTGTGTGGGAAACATTTTTAGTTATCTTTATTTTTTTATCCTTATACATGATATTAGATTAGTATGGGAAATAAAAATTCAGATTGCGAGATTTAGGTACAGTTATGATGATCTATCGGATACGATCTGTTTAGGTACAATTATGATGATCTATCGGTTGTAATATGTTTACGTACAATTATGTAGATCTATAGGCTGTGATCTGTTTAGGTACAGTTATGAAGATCTATTAATTGTAGTCCACTAATAATAAAAAGGTCCACCAAATTAACGATCGGATGTTTTACTTTTTTGTAGGAATTTTTAGCCTATCTTTATTTTTTCTATTATATTCTGCTTTTAGTATATAATAGATAATTTGTCATTCTTGGATTAGGAGAATCGAGGACTTGAGATGGTCGTGATGCGAAGACGGGAATTGAGAAGGCCGAAGGTGGCGCCATGGATGGGCATTGGGCCATGTAATCTTGCTACTGTTACTAGGACTAAGAATACTTGGGCTGGACCAAATCGGAGAAAACGATGGGCTGAACTAGGCCAGGTAAATCTGATAAGGAAATCTCCAAATAAACTACCGACTGCAAATGTTCTGTAGCGTAGGCATAGTATATGGCAACGGCAAATGTCTGTGGTATCTGTGATTCGCAGGACTCATGGCGTCACTCTCGTTGTTGGGATGTAACATGGATCGCGTCCCCTTGGAGTTTTGCCAGAGGCAACGTTGATGGTGCTGTGTCTAGGGCAGGAAACCAATGTGCCGCTGCTGTGTTTTTTTTTCCAGAGATGTGGTTTTTACGGAGATCTGATGGTGAGTTCATTGCGGCATCAACTCAGCTCTAGTTGTTAACGGGCTGATGAACACATCCTGTTTGGAAGCTTTGGCGTGTCGAGAGTCCCTTGCTCTTGTGATGGATTTACAGGTTGGTCGGGTGGTCATCGCGTCTCATTGCCAAGGTGGGACTACAATTTATTTGATTGGATTTTTCAGCAGTCTTTTATTGTAAAAAGCTGTAGTTCAACAAAATGGGCAACTTTTTAGCAGTTTTTGCCAATGACAACTATGGGCTTTGCAGTGTAAATTTAGCTGTTTAGAAAAATTACCTTCTCTAGCTTTTTATAATATACTAAAACTTCTATACTCATTTTCTAAAATATTGTAGATGGTTTGGATCAACCAAAAGCCATATGTTCACTTTCCCATAGCCACAACAGCTTTTCCAAATAGCCAGCCAGTAGACAACTATGAAAATTAAAGCTGTACCATTCAAACTTGTGCATTAAGATGTGCCAACTATTAGTAGACAACTATGAAAATTAAAGATTTCGTCAAAGATAAAAAAAATAGTATTTACGTAGGAGTGTAATTCTCACTAAAGACAACTACGTAAAAGAAACTGGATGGTAATATAAAATTTGTTTTTGTAATCACGATGAAACGATTCAACATTTTTTTCGACTACGCGGTCACACGCCCTCCCACTAGTACAACCGCTATGGCTTCGTGTGTTAGATAAGGGCCTACGTGCCCTAGTCTTGGTGGAAACATCCGCGTGTGTTGATCTATATGGTTGTGTAGAAATGATGTTATATTTCACAAGCAAATTTTTTATAATTATCTACAAGTTATTTGCGGGTGTACGTACTGGCTTCGATCCTAGTTGTCATTGCAGTGTCGTGGGGGGGTGGGGGAGGGAGGGAAGTGGGAGCTTGTTATTTTGGCAATGCCGATCACTTAACATTGTGTTGAGAGATCTCCTCACCACACACCGGTGGGGTCTTATACCCTGTTTGATTGGACTTTTCAGCAGTTTTTCATTGGAAAAAATTGCAGCCCAACCAAACGGTCAATTTTTTAGCAGCTTTTGCCAACAACAGTTATGGGCTTTGCAGTGCAAATTTAACTATTTAGAAAAGATGCCTTCTGTCAGCCTTTTGCAATTTGTTAAAGCTTCTGTGCTCATTTCTCAAAATATTGTAGATGGTTTGGATCAACCAAAAGCCATATGTTCACTTTTCCATAACCATAACAACTTTTACAGACAGCCAGCCAACAACAGCTTGTTAACAGCCATGGTCCAACCAAACAGGCCATTAGTCATTATCAATGCGCGCCATGAGGGTTTCAAACTATGCTTCGTCATTTCCAGTTTTCTATAACTATTTATAACTAGTAAACAGTCGTGCAATGCACGCAGGTACTGTAGATGGTACTGTTTGCAGAGTACTGTAGATGGTACTGTTCATGGGTACTGTTTACAGGTACCATTTACACGAATCCCTCCAATCTTAGCCGTCGGATTTATGGGATTAATGGCTCAGATTGCTTGCCAGATCTAGTTCAAATTTGGTACACTATATAGTAGTATAGAAATTTCTATGTACCTAGTGTTCGGCTCGGGCTCTTCGAACTTTGTAATAATTGTTTGGTCGTGTGTATTTAAATATAGAGACCGGAGATACTCTTTATATGTGTATCATCTTAAAGCCGATTCAAAGAGTTAAAATTATAAAATTATTTCCAAGAAAATGTATGGTTTTTGGAAGCCCGAACATTGCCTTTGCACCTATGGTTATGATTAATGAATAAAATTCAAAGTTTCCCCGAAAAAAATAAATAGAAGCTGAACCGGAGTGAGAACCTGACGATGGAGAAGACAGGCAGATGGAAATGGTCGCTCTTCACCAAATGAAAATTGAAGGACATCATGAAGTATAAAGTATAAAGTATGCTCTCATTTGAGTTGGCAAACGACGAAATGAACATTTGAGCATGCTTCTCTCATCGAGGTCTATCTTGCATATGAAAATTTGCTGAAAATTTCAGGAAATGGAGAACGTGTTGTGATGATTTCCCTGAAACTAGTGAGAAACAAACAGACAGTCATGCTCTTTTAGGAACATCACCTGTCTTTTCCAAAGAACTTTTTACAAAAATGCCAAGGCACAGCTTTGTATTGAACGCTAGAATATAGTGTTCGCTGGGGATACCATACCAGCTTTACAGAACAGCACAGACATCTCTAACCAACAGTTCTACCAGGGGAACAGAAGGGGCGCAGCCCAGCTAACAAGAACCAAACAGAACAGTTCAACCAACAAAAGATTTCATGCCAAGATCAGCCAACTCCACTCCTCGGTTGAGCGTACGTTAGCTGTTGGTGCAGACCCGGCTTGACTTTTGTGAGCGCCTCCTCCACTGCCAGGATCCGTTTGCCGCCACCAAAGCTTTCCACTGCAGCATCGAAGACAAGAACTTGTGAACCACTTGCTCAGGACCTTCTCCAAAATCCGCTGGAGTCGGCCCTTCAAATGTACTAGGAAGGAGCCCGCACGTTGCTACAAATAAAAAAAAACAATGTTACATATTTACGAGACTATTTACTTATTGAACTGAGGTGCTGCTCAATGTATCTGCTAAATTTTACAATAGAGTGTTTTTGCAAAATGGAGTAAAGTGGATGGTGGGCAATCCTGCCTCGATGTCGATTACTGTCTGCAGATCGAACAGCAACATAGCAACATGTCAATACTTAATGGCCATTGACTAACTTGTTCTCCTATTCTTTTGACAGTATTTGACTAACTATGGTTATCTAAATGCCTACGAGGGTGCATACTTTTAGAAACAAAAAAGTTACTATATACGCACACAAGAGCACAAGCCTCTTGTGCTTTTTATTTTATTTTAGAAAGAGTACAAGCCGCTCGCAGTGCGGAGTTCCTTGACTTCTTTCTCACAATCCCATTTCTTAAGGATCAAAGATTCACCAAATGGAGGGATTTGTCCAATTAATTCTTCTTGGGTTTGTCACCGGAACTTTCCTTCAATTTGCAGAGCTGTCACTTCAAAGTGCAGGTATCGTCCACTTCCTATTTATAAACAGAATGGTAGATTCTTTCAGAAGAAAAGGATAGCCAGAACAGAAGGTTGACATTATAGTTCAGAACTGACCAAACTCAAATGTCATTTGACTTGGTCAGAATATTGCAATGAAAACTATTGTTGTTTGCTTCATTGCAATGGACAATGAAAATCAGTGCAGTGCTATAAGAGTATGTATTGGATCCATACGTTCTGTAGAAACAGCTCAAGGGATGGACACAGCAGCTAGGACCACCTTGTTGTTGTCGTTCCTCAGTCTCAGTATTGCTCAAAATGTTACCCAAAATGGAGCAAGTATACTCAATGTTGGAGTGATCCTCAATCTGCAGTCTTTGGTGGGCAAAATCGCACGTACTAGCATTTTGATGGCTATGGAAGATTTCTATGCAGTCCACGCGAACTATACAACAAAGCTAGTTCTCCACATCAGGGATTCCAATGGAGACAATATCCAAGCTGCATCAGAAGGTACATATTACAAGTTGTGAACTGTTATTAAATTATACACTGAATGAAGCTATGAAACACAAGAAACAACTGTTAAATTTGGGTTTCTATGATGAGGCGAAATCCCATGCAGTTCTTATCTTATTGCAGATTTCAATGAAAACTTTAAAACATTTTGAAACATCTTTTCTAAACTTACTGAACTTAATAAAAATTTAAAACCTGGACTTATTTAGAGTGAAATGAATCAAAGAAGCACTGAAAATATGATTTTCCTTAATTTCTTTAGGATTTCTCTTTTACATTTGTATTTTGGCTGTTTTCTATTAACACTGTAAGTCTGCAACAAATTAAGGGTTTTTACAACATAGTCCCAAAAAAAGACAACTCCGTGGATCTGTACATGGATAAAAGTGGACACATCCCCCTGAACCTGAGTTCTTGGTATATTTATGCCCCTCAATGTCTGGAACCACCGGTACCTTAAGAAATGAACATATAGCCAAGTCATTATACTCTTAAGTTATAACATTACGGGTTGCTAACGTTCATACATGCACTAGATATCTTAGCTGCAACCAGAATCTACACAAATGTTCTTCAAATTATTTTTTCTCTTAATTGAATTGCACAGCTGTTGACCTGCTGGAAAATTACTATGTACGGGCCATCATTGGTCCACAAAAATCTTCAGAGGCTACTTTTGTGTCTGATATTGGGAACAACAGTCAAGTCCCGGTTATCTCCTTCACAGCAACGAATCCCACTCTTTCATCTGCAAATGTTCCATATTTTTTGCGTGCAACTCTAAGTGATGCTGCTCAAGTGAATAGCATTGCTGCTCTCATTAAGGCATATGGCTGGAGGGAAGTGGTACCCATCTATGAGGAGACAGACTATGGTAGGGGAATCATACCCTACCTGGTTGATGCCCTCCAAGAATTTGGAGCTTCTATACCATATCGCAGTGCCATCTCTCAATCAGCAAACAGTGACCAGATTGAGCAAGAACTATACAAGCTAATGACAATGCAAACAAGGGTCTACATTGTGCACATGTCATCAGCCATTGGCTCCATTTTCTTCACAAAGGCCAAGGAGTTAGGAATGATGAGTGAAGCCTATGCGTGGATTTTGACAGATGGGATAGCAAATATTGTTAACTCATTAAGCCCTTCGATTCTTGATGCAATAGATGGTGCATTGGGTGTGAGATTCTATGTGCCTAAATCAAAGCAACTTGATGATTTTACTACAAGATGGTATACAAGGTACAAACAAGACAACCTGAATGACCCACCATCGCAACCAAGTATTTTTGGGCTCCGGGGTTACGATACTATTTGGGCCTTGGCACAAGCAGTGGAAAAGGTAAGCATGACGAATGCCATATTTCAGAAGCGGCAAGACAGAAAAAACTCAACATGTCTCGGAACCTTGGGTATTTCTACAATTGGTCCAAAACTCCTAGATGCAATCTTACAGCATAAGTTCAGAGGCATAAGTGGTGATTTTGACCTTAGAAACAGGCAGCTGCAATTTTCCATATTCCAGATAATTAATGTGGTTAGAGGAGAGCCGAAAGAAATAGGTTTCTGGACAGCAAAGCATGGAATACTCAGGAATTTGAATCAAAATGGATCAAAACACACATATCTAAACTCTATGCCTGATCTCAATCCAGTGGTTTGGCCAGGAGAAGTATACGTAGTGCCTAAAGGATGGCAAATTCCTACTAATGGAAAGAAGCTTCAAGTAGGTGTACGGACAAGTGGATATCCTGAGTTTATGAAGGTGGAAAGTGATCCTGTAACCAATGCAATAACTGCCACCGGTATGCAGTTGATGTATTTGAAGAGGTCATAAAGCGACTCCCGTATGCAGTCCCTTATGAATATGTAGAAGTAGACCATGGGAGCTATAATGATTTTGTCTACCAAATTCATCTTGGGGTAAGAAATTTTGGTTCTCACTTTGTCAATATCGTTAAGTTGCAGAAATTGGAAACGCTCTCTTAATTTTTTTTTGACAAAATATTTTACCAATTTTACTATTTAACAAGCATTGTTTTTGCAAAATTTTCTGTATCCATTCCCACATGTACAATTTAGTCATGTTTTAGCAATTTGCCTTAGTTTGAAAATACTACTCGTTTTGGTTTCTAGGCAACTTTTCCCACCAAATACTCCTACTACATGCTGATTGGTACTAGCACTAGATAGATAGGAATAGGGGCTAATTATGTGAAAACCAAGGCATTACCTCCCTCCTTGTTCTATGTGCATACAAACTAAACAATATTTATTCTGGATGGAAGGATTATTAGTAATTGTATGATTCTACTAGTTAAGGTACAAACCGATTAGTGTATGCCCAAAACATAGATGGCAGTACTAGTGTTTCTTTTCAGATTAGGATAGAATTGCTTGTATAACGGCTGCCATTGTTTGCTATTATTTTCCACAAGCTCTCATAATTGTCAATTTTTGTGGAGCTTAAGGAGCGGTATACTAACGAAGAGATCATTGATTAAAAGAAACTTGGCTACGTACTTATGCAACACTAAATGACATGCTTGCAGGTATACCAGGCTGCAATTGGGGATATAACCATCAGGTACAACAGAACTTCCTATGCTGACTTCACACTACCTTATACTGAATCTGGGATAGCAATGATTGTGCCAGTCAAGGATGACACGACTAAGAAGAATACATGGATTTTCTTGAAGCCATTAACTACTGACTTGTGGTTAGCAAGTATCATTTTCTTCATCTTCACAGGGACTGTCATCTTTCTATTGGAGCGACAAATCAAAAATACTGAACTGACAGGCTCATTTTCCCGCCAGCTTGGGATAGCAATCAATTTCCCCTTCTTTGCAGATAGTGAGTTATTAAATTTTGAATCTTCTTGTTTCCACATGGAAAATTGCATTGCCACATATAATAGAAACTTGAACAAGATGTTTTAGGAATTTCTTAATAACAAATTCTTGTTTCGCATAAAACAAATAAACCTGAACTTATAGTGCATAAAGTGAGCAGGAAACAGTAAATAATTAAGTAATATATTTTTCACGTCCCGTACCAGAACCGCAGAACGTAACGCGTAGCTGCGACGGACTCGCTGTTCCAGAGCTGTGATCTGGGTAGTTCAGGCTAGGAAAAGCAGCAGCATGCGCATAGGAAGGGCGTGCCAGGGGTTAGGAGGGAGGAAACACGATAGACAGATATATTAGTAACCCTGGTTTGATTCATTAGGCAATTGCCGTATCCTTTAAATAGGATCAGACTTCGTAACAATTGTGTCAAACTCAAATCTTATCTCCTAGTATGAACTTCCTAATTTAAACCAAACTCTATTTGTAACTTTCCTAACAAAAGACCAACTAAATTTAAACAGGTGTGTTGTAGCTGACACAGACACAACTTGGTGCAGCGCACCTTGCTTGTGTCCTGGTCTGACACCATTGCCACAGCGTTGCCGCTGCTATTGTATCCCGACCATGACAATTCTTCCAACTGCAGTCTTTTACCGTCAAATTTATTTAAATGAATTTCACAAAACACCATGTCAATGGTCATTAGCAACACAAAACACCAGGTTAGATATTTCTCATTTGCACGTAACCACACACATGGGAGGCCAGTATAACTTTCTACCACTTTTGAATATCCCCCTCTTATCCCACCTGGTCTGACTGGTAGATCTCACCGAGAACTGCTTAGGCCCTGTTTGGGAGTTTTGTAAAATTTTACATTTGTAAAAGTTTTACACTGGTAATATACTTATCACAACAAATACATTTGTATATAATTACCCTTGTATAAATGGTGTTTGGATAATGAGCTGCAAGCTGGAGCACCAGCCCCTACCCGCCCTTCCTCCGCTCGCCGGCCTTTGCCTCCGACGCCGCGCACTGCCGCCTCTTCGTCCATGGCCTTGGTCCCGGCGCACCCTACCCCTCATGGCCGACGGCGGCGGTGACGAGCCTGGGGCCAGCAGCTCCGTGCTGGTGTGCAACTTCGTCCGGAAGCCACCCAAGAACATCCGGAAGCGTCTCGCCGCGTCCGCCGGCTCTGATGACGACGATGGCAGCGGCGACGATGACTCCTCCGGCGCCATCGCGGCTGCAAGCTCCAGGAAGAAACCCTCCGCCTCCTCCTCCACAAGGGGATCCACGGATCACCATCGCCTCCCTCCAGATCCCGACGCCATGGCCACTACCTTCGACTCCCCCACCTCCTCCCCCACCGCCGCCCCCTTCCACCACGACCCCTTCCTCAGCTTCGACGCCTCCGCCGCCACCCCCGCCGACGTCCACGTCTCCGGAGACGATGGCTTCCCGGCCTCCCCGGATCCCTACGCCTTCCGCCACGACGCCGCCCACTCACCATCGCCCTTCGGCATACCCGAGGCCAACGGTGGCCTCCACGATGACCCCTTCGGCTCCCCCGACGGCGGGCCCGTACTCCCGCCGCCCACCGAGATGGGGACCGAGGAGGGCTTCCTGCTGCGCGAGTGGCGGAGGAGTCGAGGTGCAGCGCGGAGCGGGGAGAGGCGGCGGAGGAGAGTCGGGAGAAAAAGAGAGGCGGCGCCGGCGGGTCCGCGCGGAGAGAGGCGGCGCCGAGAGGGAGAGGCAGGAGAGGCGGGCCGGAGTGGGGAGAGGCGAAGCCGGAGTGGGGAGAGGCGAGGCCGGCATCGACGGGAGGAAAAGAAAACAGGAGCCCGGAGCAGATTTTTATTTTACCGGTGTAAAAGACAAAACCGTTGTATCAGACCGGCCCAAAACTGCCCATCCAAACAGCCCAAACCGGCCCAGCGCGGAAATTTTTACAGGGCTGTAATTTACACCGGTTTGGGCCCGAATACCGGGCTTCCAAACGGGGCCTTACTCAAATGCACCAAGGAGATATTGGGGCACCATGCAAATGACAATCATGCGACTCCAGGAAAGCCACGACTCCGTGAGTGACTGGCACAACTTGCTCCCTGTTCCCGGCAGCCGTGCCTGTAGCCCCACTGCAAAATAGTGTGCCAGCCTTTGCACCACGTCCCCCACTCCCCCCTCCCCCTCGGAGAAGAGTGTTGTTTGGTCTGCTTCAGCAGCTCGTTCATGCTCCGATGGTCGTCCCTGGACACTGCCTGCGCAGAGTGTAGTAGCAGCGTGTGCAGGTCCACAATCTCACCCCGACTTCACCATGCCTTCTTCCCGCTCCCCATCTAGATGTTGTTCTCAGGCTCGGTGTTCACATCGATGTGCAAGCCCTGCACCCCCTTCATGCATACCTCCTGTCCGTGGAGCATCATTCCATCGAACATCTCGCGGGCACCATCCTCCGTTGGCTCTATTGTCATCAATTTGCTGACCCTGCGCACCTCCACCTCCAGCTTGTCCCCATCACACCTAATTTTCTTGTGACCACCGTTCCCGCCTCCTCTCCCATCAACCACCGCCTCCCCGAAGGGTGGACTCGGGGTCGGTCGGGAGGTTACTGTTGGTCAGCACGAACTTTTTAGCCTCCTACAGCCTTTCAAGAACACCAACTTGAGCATGTCCTGGTCACCAGGCAACAAGCACTTGAATAGACCAGACCTCAGCATCCAACTTTTTAGCATTTCAGATTATTTCTGTCGTGGTGTACAAGGCAAGAACAAAATGAATGGAGCTGACCAAGCCAGTGGTGTCCTTGCCGCTGAAGCAGATCTTGAGTGGGAACACGCACAACACAAAGAAGTGCCGAAGCATGGCCAGCCATGGTGGCACGTCGATGAAGTGGGAGAGCACAAAGAAGCCAGCCAAGATGTGCCAGTTGTTGGGTGCGAGTGAGGCGACCTCGAAGTGGTCCAGCACTGTGGGGCTACGAAACACGGTACGGCAATAAAACGCCGTATCAAGGGCCGATACTGCCCAGAAACGTATCCTGCACGTATCGAATGATTTTCTATTTGTTAGAAAAATATAATAAATACGGATACATTTTGGATACACCCCCATACGATACCTTTCCACTATGTTTAACCCTAAAATCACTTGATCCATACAGAATTTTTTTCTCACCCCAACCTAAGCGCCGCCCCTTTTCTCTAGTCTCCAGACCCTGCATCGCGCCACCCTTGCATCCCCTGACCTGAGCGCCGCCGCTGCGCCGCACCCGCAAGGAAGGAGAAGGCCGGCTCCAGTCCTCCCTCCCCCTGATCTGAGCGCTGCCAACCCGCCACTGCTCCCTCCCCGCCGCATTTCAGAGCGCCTCCGCCACTGCTCCATTGCCTCCCTCCCCGCAGCCAGCCCGCCACTGCTCCACCGCCTCCCTCCCCGCAGCCAGTCCGCCACTGCTCCACCACCTCCCTTCCCGTTTCTAGCCCGCCACTGCTCCCTCCCTGCCCCTGCTCCCTCTCTGCCCCCAGCCTGCTGCCACTGCTCCCTCTCTGCTGCTCCGTCTACTAGACCCAGACCCCAGGTGACTCTGCTTAAATTGCAAAAATTGGCACTCTGCCCCTAGGTGAGTTTTCTTCAGAGACACAGACCGACGCTCAGTCTTTTTCTTTCTCTAGTGACTCTGCAAACATGTATTTGACGCTCACTTCTTTACTTTTTAATATTTATAATATATATAGAGGTATCACCGTATCTGCATTTTTAGAAAAATACCGTATCGCGGTATCCGTATCCGTATCCGTACCGCCAGCTCGTCCAACTGCATCCAAGTAAGCAGCTGCAGGTGGCCCCTACTGGTCAGACCCCTAGTGGGATAAGAGGGAGATGGTGGAAAGTGGTACCAACGCCCCAGTACCCATGGCTATGTGCACAAATATCTTCAGAAAAGTTGACCCCCTACCACTATATGATTAGCACTTTGCCAAAATACCACTCATTCGTACGCACTTGCCAAAATAACACTCAGTTTGTCCTCAGTTAGCCTATGTGCAAATGGTAATCAATTGTGACCCTTTTACCCCTCCCAGTTATTCTAGAAACACGGTGCACCCACTTAGCCTTCTCCTCCCCCCTCCCCCCTACATTGCCTTCCCACACAACAATGGAAACCCCAAAAAAAAGCAAAATTCTTGCTGCTGCTCTGGATGGAGCAACATTGAGCAGCACAACAACTTTTCCTGCTCAGCGAAGGGGATGGAGGCGCGCCGCAGGGAAGGAGCCACTGCAGGGGATGGGGGCATTACGGGGAGGACGCCTTAGCCGGGGAGGGAGGGGCGACGGGGAGCAGCCTGGCTGCCATGAGTGCCGCCTGTAGCAAGAGAAATTTGGGGATTTTGGATTTCAGCTTTACACATGATGCTTCAGCCGAGAGAACACAGGGACAATGAAGGAATCTTGCCTTTTGGTTTCATGAAGACAATGGGTACAAAACTGTAATGGCTGAAGACAGAGAGTGAATGCTAAGTGGCCAACACAGGACGAACTGAGTGTTATTTTGGCAAAGTACCACTGACTTGATGGTCTGAGATCAATTTTTCTAAATTCTAAAACCTGGTGATTTGTGTTATTTATGACCATTTACCTAGTGTTTTGTGAAATTTACTCAATTTATTTTCACAATCGTTAATTTTGTCTTCAGTATATAAACGAAGGATACTGCATACTAAGTAAATTCAGCATTCATGTTCTATTTAAAGTTGCTGATAGATGGTTGTTCATCATTTTGCAGGGGAGAAGGTGCAAAGTATTTTATCTAGATTGGTTATCATTGTATGGTTTTTTGTTCTCCTCGTAATTACATCAAGTTATACAGCCAATTTATCATCGATGCTTACTGTGCAGCAGCTTCAACCCACAGTAACTGATGTTAATGAACTCCTTAAGAAAGGAGAATATGTAGGGTATCCTAATGGTTCTTATGTGGGGGACCTATTAGAACAACTTGGTTTTGACAGAAGAAAGATCAGGGCATACAGTAATCAAGATGATTATGCTGATGCACTCTATAAAGGGAGCAAAAATGGTGGTATTGCTGCTGTCATACATGAAATTCCATACATCAAAATATTCCTCGCTAAGCATTGCAAAGGTTACACAATGGTTGGACCGATCTACAAGTCTGAAGGTTTTGGCTTTGTAAGTTTCTATACCATATACGTTTTGTACATTATATTATATACCTCTAAAGTCTAAAGTATAAAAAACCTAGGAAATATATACTTGAAAACTGCTCAGGCTTCTGGTAAAAGCGACCAATTCATAAAGGAAGATACTTATCAAAACATACAGCTCGTATGGAAAAGAGACATACATTAACAAAGTTGCTGCATGACTACCCAAGATGATAACGAACTAGTGCACTCTAACAAGGTTATGCCTCGTATGGAACTCATCATTCTGCAGAATCATTTACTACAATTAGCACTTTCAAAAACTTTAAGTCATACTTTCACTTGTAGTAATTTGTTATGACAAGCAGCTTATAGTAACAAACACTATTGACTAGTGTTGTAAGGTCCATGTACTATATCATGCACATTTCTTTCTAGAGCAAACCGTACAAGGGCATGGAAGGTCTAACTTCTAAACATACTAGCTAAATACCCATGTATTGCTACGGATCAACAAGTTAGATTACCCCAACATGTCAAACCACTGTTGGTACACTCCAAGGCACACCATTGGCTTTGTCTCAGCTCTTGGCTGAGCTTTGCCTTGGGCAGAATTCATAGTTGTTTGCAGGGGAGCAGCACCTTGGGCAGATTGGGATTTATGAATTTTGAGTAAGTGGAGGAGGAGGACAGCTATTATGGTCTCCGCTCCTTATATAGGTTTTGCCAAAATTTCGAGATGGTCCCACATGTAAGGAGAGATGACATATTTTATAGGAGTAAAGATAGGTATATTGGAGTAGGAGCATATGTAGTGAAAATCATATGTTCTATTATTTGGTTCTAGAATAAAAATTATTGACAAAGACGCCAATTTACACAAAACCTATAGGCAGTGGTTTCATATCCTAATTTGGTAGACACACGGAGAACCTAAAAAGAGAAACAACAGCGAACAATAGATTTCTTTTGAACATAAAGGCAAAAGGTTGTTATTCACTGTGATTTCTGTTCCTTCTAATGTCGACCAAATTTTAACCTGGAATTTTGAATGACAGTATGTCACTCTTAACACATATGCCCACCCCTCTGGAGAATTTTCAAATGATACTTTATAACATTGTTCTAAATAGTTTTCATGTTTTCACTTCATCTGTATTTTATAGATATCCCTAACGATGTGTTAATACTTGATATGGAATATGGCTAGTCTGATAAGCGACTATAACAAATGCCATATCCCAAACCTTGAAACCACATCCAGTTTCCAAAAGCAGAACAAAAAAACCTTGAAATCACAGGCACTCTTTTTTGCAAAAAATGGAAACAACAGTAAGTACCATGGAATTTATTTATCTTAAATATATTATTCCTTGGAAATTTATGAATAATCTTAGAATCTCCACTTTTCTAATAAAAAAATGTGAATTCCCATTACTTAAGTAGTTGGTATGTTATTGAATATGTTATGCTACTTGCATAGGCATTCCCCAAGTGGTCACCTCTGGTCGATGACTTTTCAAGGGCAATCCTCAGCATAACAGAGGGAGATGCTATCATTCAGATAGAAAAGAAATGGATAGGAGACCAACATGCCTGTCAGGATGATGGTAGCATCATTGGCTCGAGCAGTCTAAACTTCAAAAACTTTTCGGGACTCTTTCTACTCACAGGAGTTGCTTCAACCTCTGCCCTTTTAATAGCCCTGGTGATGTTCCTCTACAAGAAGCACAAGATAAGGAACAGCATAGGTCGTGATCAGATTCAGAGAGAATATGGAGCAGAGCATACAGATGAACAAATTCAAGAAAGGACTACAGACTCTAGCCAGGCCCAGAATATGCAGTTAACTGTACCAAGTGATTTAGACAACTACGCCTACCAACAAGAGATAGAAATATCCAGAGAACTCACAAGTCCGTGTTCAGAATTCCAAACAAGTCCAGACTTTGCACCTCATGGAACATCAAGCAACGGTTTGTAGCACCATGATAAGTCAGCGTAATTCAGGTTCTCATGTCTCCAGAATAAGCGCGGTCATCTTTTGTTCTTTTGCGCACATCTGCCTGTGTAGAGTGTACGAATGCTGATGGTCATGCCTGCATGTCAGTGCCACCAGCAATGCAACTGTAAGCTTATTATGTATTTTCATTTCTCAGGTTCCAAGTGTAAATCAACAATCTATCAGTGTAAGACAGTGTAATCTAAATGACCTTTTGCAAACCAACTTCATCATGTACTATTTATATGTCTAATTGCCATACCACTTCCAGAAACAAGCATAAGAATAAACTTGTCCAAGGCATGTGGTGATCACTGGTGTGAAACAAAGGGCATGTTTAAATTTCAGCCTACATCAATGAAGAAGTGATAGCTTAGGTTTGCCTCAAAGTTGTCGCACACTCGCAAAGCTAGACACCACACTACCTGAACTGCGATTTGGCACATGTGAACTGTATCCCTTCTCTATGAGTTCCAAAAGCATCACCCCCTTCTTGCAGTTTCAACCATGACCACTGTACAGCTTCCCAACCCGAACCAATGCTCACGTTGATCAGGAATAAGCAAAGATAGTGATTTCACCAAATGGACAACAGTGCGTGCAGCAAAATCCGGTAGGGTGAGAAAGGAAAATAGGAAACCTCCCTCTACAATCACCGGAGCTCACCTCCCGTAGGCACCAAGGAGCAGGAGGAGGAATCCCTATCGCTCGCCCTAGCTGCGCGCGCGCGGGCGCCATCTGCCGAGAGCCCCTCCGCGGGGTTAGCCGCAAAATCCGGTGGGTCGGCCGTTGCCACTGCCACCGCCTCTCCCTCCGAAGGATGCGGCTGCGCTGCTCCGGCGGCGGCGCCACTTTGCGCGGTCGGTGTGGGCTGGGAATTGGAAATGGGCCGGGAAAACGAGTGTTTTTCTCGTGGGCTCAAACTGGGTATGTGGAATTGGGCCCAAAATGTGCGTATAGTGGACTGGGCCGGGTGCAGCAGGTTAAGCCCAAAACGAAGAAAAGTCAACTGCTCTTTGACCGATTCAAACTCATCACTGAGCATTCCCATTTTTGCGATTAATTCATCCTTGAGCTTCAACCTACACACAACAGCTAGCTAGCATCAACGTTTACTTGCACAGATTTCAAAAATATATGTTCGTGTATACTATCGGCATGATCTCTAAAATAATATTTTGACTGTTGATTTTTGTAAAAATATGTTTTCTTCGAGAAAAGGCAATAACATAGCGCCTTGTTGTGTTGATAGAAGGTCAAAGGTATATACAAGCCTGAGAGCAGGAGAAAAGCTAAACAACTAGCCACCACTAAGCGGTTCTACCTTGGAAACTTTCAGTTTGACCAATGATACCATTGTCAAGAAGCAAAGTCCTCAACAAGTAGAGTCCTACACAAGACAGTGCAATGCATCTCAGCACAAAAGAATTGTAAACCTTGCAGGCTCCAGCTAATGGAGAAAACACATCAAGCCATCCTCTTCCTGTTACTCCTTATCGATTTCGGTATAGCTCAAAATACCACCAGCAAAGCAGATGAATTCCATGTCGGAGTGATCCTCAACCTGGGCTCACTGGTGGGAAAAGTAGGACGAACCAGCGTTTCGTTGGCCGTCGAAGATTTCTACAAGGTCCACCGGAACTACAGCACAAAGCTTGTTCTCCACATCAGGGATTCGATGGCCAATGATGTCCAGGCTGCATCAGCAGGTATGTGTTCTTCAGCTGTGCCACTTTGTCAGGATTCAGGAAAACCAAAGAACTTTGTCCGCTACTTTCCATATATAGAGTTTTGAAGTATTTAGCATTTGGCACATTAAACTAGAGGCATATTTAGATTAGCGCCTGTTTAGTTTCTTGGTTGGGAAAACCTAATAGTATTTGACCAAAGCAGGATCTATGGAAACCGCAGATACAGAAAAAGAGGTTTATTTTTAACTGAAAAACCATACCTACAGCGTGACATGATTCTCCAAATTGGTCAAATCAAACCCCCTTTGATAGTAGGGATCCCTTGATAGTATGGCCTGATATGATAATTTTTTCGCATTACTCCACGGATATTATCTGACCGAAATTTTCTTTCTTGTGCAACTCCAAAAGCTATTGAATTGCTGGAGAATTACAGAGTGCAAGCCATCATTGGTCCCCAGAAATCATCAGAAGCTGTTTTCATATCTAATCTTGGAAATATAACACAAGTCCCTACAATATCCTTCACAGCAACAAGCCCCTCTCTCACTTCTGACAGTATGCCATTTTTTGTGCGTGCAACATTGAATGACTCAGCTCAGGTGAATAGCATCGCCTCACTTATAAAAGCCTATGGATGGAGAGAAGTGGTGCTAGTATATGAAGACACTGACTATGGGAGAGGCATTCTACCATACCTCATTGATGCGCTTCAAGAAATTGATGTCCGCGTTCCATATCGCGGTGTCATCCCTTTGTCAGCAACAGGTGACAACATCATGCAAGAACTCTATAAGTTAATGACAATGCAAACAAGGGTATTTATAGTTCATATGTCATCCGCTATGGCCTCCCTTCTCTTTACAAAGGCCAAAGAGGCAGGGATGATGAACAAAGGATTTGCGTGGATTACCACAAATGAAGTAGCAAACATCATCGACTCACTTAATCCAACTGCCATTGAGGCAATGAATGGTGTAATAGGAGTAAGGTTTCATGTCCCCAAATCAAAAGAACTTGATAACTTCTCGATAAGGTGGAATAGAATGTACCAACGAGATAACCCGGATGAATCACCATTTAATAAATTAAGCATTGTTGGACTATGGGGTTATGATACGATATGGGCATTAGCACAGGCAGCAGAAAAAGCTGGGGTATCCAGAGCCAAAAATAAGCGACCATGGTCCAGTAAAAACTCCACATGCTTGGAATCCATGGTTGTTTCCACAAATGGTCCTGAACTCCTAACAGCAATTGTACAAAACAAACTTAGAGGTTTAAGTGGTGACTTTGACCTTACAGACAGACAGCTTCAAGTTTCTGTGTTCCAAATAATAAATGTGGTTGGGAGAGGTTGGAGAGAAATCGGGTTTTTGGACTGTGAAAAGTGGACTTTCACGGCAGTTAAATCAAAATGGCTTGAAAATAGCAGGGACAGCGTCAATGCTTGATCTAAATCCTGTAATTTGGCCAGGAGAGTCAACAGAAATACCGAGGGGCTGGGAAATTCCTGCAGGTAGTAAGAAGCTTAGAGTCGGTGTACCCTTACTCACCAGTGGATATCCAGAGTTTATAAAGATAATAAAAGATCCTGTCACAAATGTGACAAGAGTGAGCGGCCTTTCAATTGATATATTTGAGGAGGCAGTAAAGGGGCTACCTTTTGCACTTGCGTATGACTACCTAGCATTTGACACAGCTGATACAGCAAGTACAGGGAGCTACAATGATTTTGTTTACCAAGTCTATCTTCAGGTAAGAAATACTTTATGAAAGATATAGCTTCCAATTTCTCAATCTGCCAAGTGCAGAAACAAGAAGTTGCATACATTACACTGTTAAGAAATAAACTCTAGTAGCTCAAACATTTTACCTGTTTTTTATTGTCTCCCACATTTCCATCCAGTGTTCCATTCTGGTTTCAATTGAAAGTAGAGCTTGCTGCTGTTTTATTTTATACAAAAGGACGCCAGCTAGAAAGGCTCACTGTGTTCTCTCTCAAAGAAAATCAAAGATCTATTGCATGCTAAAATCCCTTTTGTTGGACAATTGAGCTATTCCTTTTTATTTCTCAAATATATGAAGCTAACTAATGCCATTGCAGAAATACGACATAGCAGTTGGAGATATAACGATAAGATACAATAGAACATCTTATGTCGACTTCACTATACCATACACAGAATCCGGAGTAGGGATGATTGTTCCAGTCAAGGAAAACATGATCAAGGATATGTGGATTTTCTTGAAACCATTGAGCACTGGAATGTGGTTTGGCAGCATCTTATTCTTTATGTACACAGGACTTGTTGTCTGGTTGCTGGAGTATCTAAATGGCAATGAGCATGTACATGGTCCCTTTTCACTCAAACAACTGGGGATTACAATGTTTTTCTCCATTTTTGAAGAGAGTGAGTGAAACATTACAATTTCCTAGATCTAGCATTCCTAGATCTCTAGGATAATTTTTTCAGTTCAGTTTAACTTATACTTTCCCCAAAATAAGAACCTAGATCTGTCTAATTAATAATTCTTTTTTTAGAGAACATGCAAACAGCATTTCCACATTTTTTTCATTAAGAGGAGAAGCAATATAGGTACAAGACTTACACAACAAGTGCCAAATGTGCCACAGCACGTGCATCACAGCATGCACACACCACACAAACAACACAAGTAACACAGCGGATAATTCTTTTAAAATGCAATATTAAGTACTTAAGTATCATAAGGGGAAAATAATGCTATTTTGTTATCTGCTGAAAAAGTGTTTAAGAAATGCACCTGTTATTCATAATTGCACTTTCACTAAAGAGAAAACCCATCTCAGCATTGTCCTCTGTTTGCACCAGTTGAAAAACTGGTGGTAAGACTTGCATTTATCATCTAAAGAAACATATATTACATATGCTTTCTAGCAAATCCTGAAATAATGTGCATTGCAGTATCCCAGCTTTCAAATTCATTTAGAGTCTTAGTAATACCTTCATTGTTATTTCTGCAGAGGAGAAGCTGGAACGCTTTCTATCTAGAATTGTTCTACTTGTATGGATGTTTGTTCTTCTGGTACTTACATCAAGTTATACAGCAAGCTTCGCATCAATGCTTACGGTACAGCAGCTTTCACCGACAGTGACTGATGTTCATGAACTCCAGAAGAAAGGAGAATATGTAGGGTTCCACCGTGGTTCCTTTATAGAAGGTCTACTGGAGGATATTGGTTTGACAGATCAAAGATCAGGCCCTATGACACACCTGACGACTTCTATGGTGCTCTTTCAAATGGAAGCAAAAATGGTGGTGTTGCTGCCATTGTACATGAAGTTCCATACATCAAAATATTTCTTGCAAAGTACGGAAAATCTTACACGATGGTTGGACCTATTTACAAGAGTGCAGGGTTTGCATTTGTAAGTTTAACTGCACTCACTAGGACATTTAGTTTTACTCTTGCAAATCACACAAATAACTGACTTCTAAGCTGCCTTGGGAGTTTGCTAGCGAGTCATGCAAATGTTATGTTCGTGTGTTTCCTTCAATTTTACATTCCATATCACTATAAGATTGCTATTTACAAATTCAAATTTGAAACATATAAACATATATATATCATAGTTATTGCAAGCTAGCTTCAAGTGGGAGTAGCACAAACAGAAACAACATATCTTCAAGTGGACGGATGAAATTTTAAGACACGAAATTGTTGCAAGCTAGCTTCAATAACAAGGCCAGACCTGGGAATAGTTAGACAAATGAATGCAATATCCTTTTTTGGATAAATTTAATTTCCATATACGAACATACAAGTCAGAGTCTAGGAGCAACCATCAAATATTATCATAGATCCATCTGTTCACTATCGGAGAATTCAACATGAGCGGATATTTACAATTGATCACACTTAGGCTCCGTTTGGTATTGCGGTGGATTATGATAAATAATCTCGGTTGGTTGTTATTTATCTAACCCTAATCTGATATGTAAAATAAATTTTACTTTTCACAATTTCCTTTCCACGGCAGCTTTAAAAATAAGTACAGCACAACACAGCACGACAACCACAAACTAAGCCTAAAAGCCCTATGGTCAGTTTACTGGATCTTTGTACTATTTAAGTAACTTTTGATATGATTGTCTGAAGGTATGGCACTGCCAAATAACACCATAATTGACCATCTTCCATTATATCATTTTAGCTAAAAGGGTTCAGCCCATCTGAATTTTTATTTTCAGGCTTTTACAGAGTCAGATAAGATGTGGAATTCTTTAAAGGAATTCCTTTAAATATTAGCATGTGAAGCTAATAACAATGTTCTCTTTGGTGATTAGGCACTTCCCAAGCAATCTCCGCTACTTGCTGAAATATCGAGGGCGATACTCAACATAACAGGAGGAGATAAAATCATTCAAATTGAAAAGAAATGGATATATCAAAATATCCATCAAAATGAGGATGGTTCAGGCCCTATCACTCTTGGCAGTTTTGGAGGCTTATTCCTCCTAACTGGAGTAGTGACAACCTGTTCTCTTTTCGTAGCTGTGCTGATGACACACTACAAAAAATATCAACAAAATGCAGGGACCAAAGGAGATGACCAAAATCAATGTGGACTGGAGCAACAAGGAGAAAATGAAGATTCTGCAGGAGAACAAGGAGATAAAAATACCGAAGGAAATGGAGAATGCGGTAATATAGAGAACCAAACAACATTATCGGTGCCTCACAATTCCGACACAAATGGTGATCAGCTACGAGTCAGTAAGGAGAAAGAACTTATAGGCCCTAGATGCACACAAAATAGCAAGGAAACATCACTGACTCATATTGGTTCACAAATCATTCAAAGGGGGACAAAGAGTAGTAGGTCATCAAGTGGCTCAAGTTTAGTTTCATAACTAAACAGGCTGAGTAGAGTTGACGTTTCAAGCTCCGAGATCCACGGCTAACTGCTGGGGAAGCCTGGTTGACCTTGGGTTGAATTAGCCATACATGCAAAATCAAGTAAATTTTCAGTTTAGCTATGTTTTAGGCATCGCTTAATCGAAAGTTGAATAGCTATCTCAATATATCATGTACTTTTCCTGGAGAAATCAAAGTTCACTATGAACTAGGCCATATACTCATACGTTGGAGATAGCTTCCTTGAATACTTTACATTTGAGTTTCCGCATGATCCACTTTGGAGAGGAATCATATGTAGCAAATGCACGTGGAGCTTCCGATTTACATATTTGTTTTAGCGATCTGGAGAAAGCCATTACGTTGGCATTCTTGCGAACACCTTGGCTGCACTATTCCCAGCAGTTCCAACATATCAGAATTCCAATGTCTCACGAAGTTTCACCACAGCTTCCTACGCTACGCCAGCCCAGAACATACGCGAGCGCGCACAGTATCGGATCGAATTAGAGAACTCCAAGACTCGAAACCAGAATTCACTTTGGAAGTATGCAGAACTGATCAAGTATCGTCGTACCTTGCCGGTTGCCGCCAGGCTCGCCACGCGCCGGGCGGTGGGTGGGCGAGCGCCTCAGCAGCTCAGCGCTGCATGACGAGGAGTCGTTGCGGTGGCAGGCGGGGGCAGTGCGGCTGCGGAGCTGGAAAATAGCCAAGCAGCAACGTGGATGACAGGTAACAGGTTGCTAGAAGAAACAAACCAGTTTACAACGGGTTATCTGACACAAATTCACAGAGAAGCGTTGTTATGTCCAACGGGTCAATTGTGATTTTCAGGGGTAAGAGAACTACTGGCCTGCAAGTGGAACTCATCTGAAGTTCAGTTCATTTTTAGCTCAGCTGGGTCTCTGAGTGAGCGCAGCTAAGCTAAAATTTCCAATCCTGGAAATTAGCAGCCTTGAGCTAAATGCCCAACATAGAAGAGGCATTTGCACCTGGGTTTAAACTTGTAACTGAACGAACTGCAGAATCTCATTTGGTTTCATTGGCTGCCAGTCTCATGTTTTGCTCAAGTACAGCTTGTTTATACCCCCAGAGGCAAGCTCCTCTCCTCAAGAATAGAAATCTCACCTAAAAGAATCCAGTGTGTATTTCCAAACCCCGTTGAATTCTTCTAGCACTCTCAATTGCATGCCATAACTCATCTATGGTTCAACAAATTATGTATGCAACTGACATGTTTCAAAAGTGTATCTGTTTGACAGATCCACAAAGATTCATGGATGGCATGAACAAGTGAAAGTCTGAGAGTATGCTATAGTTGTATCTAGCACACAAGTGATGCGGTGTCATCATATATTGCTTAAATGTCATTCATTCTCTATGAGACCATTAAGTTAATAGCTCATCCAGATTGAACAGTACTCCAGTGAGATGCTGAATGATAACATGCTTCCTAGCTGAAGTAGTGAAAAACTTTTAATGCATCCCTTCTTAACTTAACCTGGACGGTGGACACTTTCTAGCTAATCAGCATTGAAAACATCAGTTTTGCTCAAGTTTTTATCCTTGCTTCCATTTGCCAGGTTACACGTTCATGACGAATCTCTGATTCTTCATGTTATGACTTCTTTTTTGAACCTTCTACTGGACAACCGCTATGAAGCCAATGTACTTCAAGAGAGACGCATTTTTATGCTATATGAATATACATACATAGATAAATCCAAATTTTAGAAAAATAAATTACATGGCCGATTCCAGTATATTCTCTACAAGTTCAGGTGACTGAGCGAGCACCGGATACTAACAAATTCATTAGTCTCAGCGTATTTTACAGCTTCTGCAAAATTACCAAAAGTTTTCACATGCTATTCTCCTACAAATTGCTAAACTTGTCCCTCCATGTTAGGTAGCTATACCGGTTCTGGTTTGCAGCACTGGGAAGAAGACCCGCATTCTCAACAATAATGGTGGAGTTCTCATTAATTTTGTATGACACATCAAGCCTTCCAGATGAAGGTGGTAGACAACGCTGGAGCACGAGTGAACGGCTCCATAATCCTCTTTGTTTCTGCAATCCTTGTCAGCTTTGCTACTGCAATTGTCAGCCTCGCTTACCATGGCCACCTGGTGGGGGCGGATTCGCTGAGACAGCAATCTGATGTCCCAGGAGAGCACGTCCTTGATCAGATCCTGAAACATGTCTGCTGAGGCATAGAGCGCGTGCTTTTGCTGAAACAAATTAAGTTTGAATTGCAAGTCAGAAACTGGCTTAACAGTGTACTTAACCTAAAGAACAACATTTCATTGTGCATAAATAGCAAAAACTATTTTTGTGAAGAAGAACTATAACACTTACTACATGCACCCAGCAGTTGGACAGTGAAGAAATGAAGTGCTCTGAAAAGTGGATAGACTCCACAGCTAATGCACCATCAACCTATTTGGACAAAATATCCAACATTAGTAGGTAACAGACAATCCACGCAATGCAAGAGTAAATCGATTGGAATATTGCCATAATAAGTCAACAAGTGATCCTGCTGACATGAAGGTTACATAAATTACTCCCTCCAGTTCACAAAAACGTGATATTTTGGACATAGTTTTAGTCAAAATTTTAAAACTTTGACTACTTATATAGTTTAGATTATTTAGATCGGCTACTTGAAAATTATATATATATAGTTGTCTCAAATATTACTTTCCTAATATTATAATTTTGTTAGATTTTATACATATATTACAATAAAAATTAGTGGCTAAACTTACATTTTAAAGACTTTGTCAATGTCCAAAATATTACGTTTTTGTGAACTGGAGGGCGTATATGTGATACTTTGACAAGAGCACAAAAACATAGCCATGACTACAAGATCCTGGCAGTCAGCAGTCAGCACAATTGAACAAGTGAGCTTTCAGCCTACATTGCATAAACAAGATAGAACTATTGGATTTTCAAGATTCGGGCCTTCCTCTGAAGTAATATTCATTCCAACTTAAAAGCAGGGAAGTTTGTAGGACAAGGAAAATGTGTACAGCTGCCTAAAAGGTAAATAACCATACATATTTTCAGTCATGTAGGGTAAGTGCACTTGTGTTTAGATAGGAGAAATCATCATATGAATACAGAATATTACCTAATAAACATCTACCAATTAGAAGGCGTGCCATCATGTACTTCTAATCATACAGATTGAACATATTCTAAAGAAAAAACAAAGAAATAAATTAAATTAAATTAATTGTAAAGATCAAGAGAGTAATGCATGGACTGCCATGCAACATAGTATGTACCTCTAACCAATTAGGAATAGCCGCACCTTTAATACTATCAGAATATGGCCGATATGGTTTAATATCAAGCACAGGCTGTAGATGGAGGAGCAATGTATTAGTAAGAGTTCACAGCTGACATTGATGAACTAAAATAAATTAAATTAAAAAATGAAAAGACATGATATGACCTAGCTAGCTATAAAACAAGACATGGCATGTATAAATTCAGAAATACCCGATTGTAGGTCTAGGATGAGAAAACAATTATAAAAGCCCTAGCATGTATCATGCAGCTCCGATGAGCTCTAGGGTTTGGTAAAAGAGGCTGATACAGGACTAGGGTGGAGGTGGAGGATAACTTGAGCAGGACAGTGGCCGGGGTAGAGGAGGGTGGCTGCGGATGGGGTGCTCGAGGAGGAGGCTGCAGGTGTTGGGGAGCACAGCACCCAGGGCGGAGGAGTCGGGTGGCAGCGCGGTCAGCAAGGGCGAGGGCAATGACCGGCGAGGGTGGCGCGCGCTAGGTTGAGGGCAACAATGGCGCACGGTTGAGCGTGACGTGCTCATGGAGGCGCGGCAATCAGCACGAATAGCCTCCCGGCATCGGTGAGGAGCTCATGGGAGACGACGGTGATAGGGTGAGGGCAGCAGCGCTTGGTGCTTAGCAGCTTTTGTGAATGGGACCAAAGGAAAAACCCTATAGCTATATATACAATAGATCGTTGCACCACGGTAACCTCACTTATTGTAACATCCTGGTTAATAGGATTGATAGACTACTCATATCAACAAAGTGCACCTTCTTTTTCAGAAGCTCATCTCCAAAGAACCTCTGGGTTAAGCGTGCTTGGTTTGGAGCAATTTGGGGATGGGTGACCGACCGGGAAGTTCTTTCCTGGTGCGCACGCCTGAGCACAAAGTGCGCAGGAAAGACTAGTGTTGATTTGTGGGGCCAATCTGGATCCCAGGTGATAGCCAGACGTAACGACCGCCGGTCCGGGTGAGAGGCCGGGGTGTTACAGAATGGTATCAGAGCCGACCCTCGCGGTTACACGGGCGTGTGCAGGTCAGGGGCGCGGACATGTGGCGCATGGCGCGTGTGGCCCGTCGAGGCGCACGGCATGGCACATGTGCCGGCACTGGACGCATGGACGACGTGTGCCAAGAGGGAACATTCCTGCTAGGCCGACGAGGACGTCGAATCCTTTAAGGGGGGTGTATGTGACATCCTGGTTAATAGGATTGATAGACTACTCATATCAATAAGGTGCACTTTCTTTTCCGGAAGTTCATCTCTAAAGAACCTCTGGGTTAAACGTGTTTGGCTTGGAGAAATTTGGGGATGGGTGACCGACCGGGGAAGTTCTTCTCGGGTGCGCACGAGTAAACACAAAGTGCGCAGGAAAGACTAGTGTTGGTTTGTGGGGCCAGTCTGGATCCCAGGTGATAGCTAGGCGTAATGACCGCCGGTCCGGGTGAGAGGCCGGGGTGTAAGTGGGATCTCAGAAGATCAAACCTTTGGTTAACTAGATAGTACCTTTATAAATCCATCATGTTGTTGATGCAATACTCTTAGTGATTTTATCTTAATGTGTTATGTGGCTTTTATAAGTAAAGATGTTGTTCCACAAAACAATCTTGAAAGAACACATCTATGTGATCTCGACAGCTAGTCACAGTCTATGAGATAGCGTAATTTCTAGTAAGCTAGGAGTATGACTTATATGCTCCAAACTGAGGGGTAGCCTACGACAACCTAGTAGTAGCAAATACTTTAAATAAAACTTATTTGCACAAAACTGCTAATTCAAAGCTGCAGTTGCTGTTCAACCCTAACCAATCTCTACCGAAACGCTGGTATATCAAATATTACAACGAATCATAAGGCAATTTCATGTGCCTTTGGATTTAGTGGAGGATTGTTAGAATTAAATAAGTTTGACCCCATTTAATTAATTCCTGATAAATTTCAAGGCTCATGAATTTGCAATGAGGTGTAAATCCTTTAGTCTCATATGGAGAGTAGAAGTAGAAATACATCAAATTAAATAGGTGAGACTTGTCACACCCCTTGTTGCATTGAAAAGGAATAACACAACGCACGTACTTGCTCACTCACTCGCTTGCCGAGCCAGACTGGTTAGGGCCGTGGCACGTGCACAAGCTCGAGCAATGGCTAGATGACTATCGGTGCGGTCTTTTGACATTCCAGTCCGATAATTAATTTTAATGAACACATTATTAGAATTTAATTTTCTAGAAGTAAAAGAGCACCGTAACTATTGAGTCGTTTCGATTCATCTGCCGATCATAATGATGGCGCCACTTGTAGGGAGATGAAGCTTTGGCTTCCTGACCACGCCTATAAAGGGCCTCCCCGAGCATAGAGCAAGAGCAACCAGTTCTCTCTTCCTCTTGCGCACAGGAGTTATTGATTCTTTGTTTTGCTGTTGCGTTCCAAGACTACTCCATCCCAGCGTTTGCGTGCACAGGCATTACGGAGAGCAGGCCTCCGGAACCCCGTCCCTTGAGATCCTGCACCATGAAATGGCACGTAAGGTTTTTGGGGAGCACTATGCGCGATTGCTCACATACGGCTACTTCATCTATACTAAGTGAGGCACGATTGTGTACGACTGCTTCGTCTACCTCAAGCAAATAACTACTTTATCTATGTAACGAATACGTCATGGCGGGCGACGATCACAACAACAACGGCCCCGCTGTTGTCTTCTCTATAAACGCCACGTATGTCTTGTGCATCCTTCTGTTTGTGCTTGATTTTGGTTTAACTCTTCATGCGAATATGAGAGTTATTCTAGCATATTGTCTAGTTGAAACTAGCATGTCTAGTTTATCTAGAAATATCCTAATAAGTAAATCTACTATTAGAATAATATTCATGGCATATTTCATATTTTTCTGAAATAATTTAATTTAAAAATTGCTAATTATTCCAACGCCACCTTGATCGGCATACGTGCAAGACGCGCCGCCTGTTCGTCAAACTTGGCGTGAACAACGTTGAAGCGGTTATCCATCTTCGCGTGCATATCGAGTTTGTACAACTCAATTCGATGGTTCCTTCCTCACAACTCTCGCCTCTTAACCCCACACGTGAGCTGGCTACTGGGCACACGCTCACATCGCCATATTCGTTTAACACTTCCATGGGCCCAGCCCAACACCCGGCGCACAGCACCACACAGCTGATGACATGAACCCGTCGAGCCTTGGCGGCACGGCTGGTGCCTGCCTGCACCATCGCCGTGACAATTGGAAACTCTATTATTGTCTACTTAAAGAAAACATATTTCATCCAAATCAACCATTTGGACATAGGAAGTCTTTTTTTTTCGAAAGCAGACAAAAACTTGCCCTAATAGATTAATAAAGCAGGAGCAAGAAAGGACACAATAAGTTCTATAGAAAAGAGGTACGATTTTCAGAAATCGAGTCTAACTTACATCCGTTTGCTACACTTTGGCTTCAGAAGAGAAACAAATCAGTAGGTCCATCCGTTTCAGCACTTACGTTCTGTACTTCAGTTTATTGATACTCAAGCAATAGTTTGACTGAACGAACAACATGGCATTCACTTTAAGAGCCTATCGACAGTTTCTGTTTTACAGCAATAGAAGTAAGTGTACAACACAATTACACAAATCACCAGATACAACAATACAACACACCAATCAATGCCGTCCTGCTTCACAACCCCGTGCTAGTTTACTACACACTAGACCGATCTTCTACAGTGGTACAAGTATTGCCCTGGGTTACAAATCTGCAGGCTATGAATCAATCAGCTGTTCATGGACACAACACACAACATGGAACTCTGCAACCTATTATTGATCATGCTGTGCCATTGCGCTTGTCCCGCCTGTATTCCCATGGTTTCTGAGGCCTTGACGATGCCCACAAGCCCTTGCGGCCAGCCTGTGCTTGTTTCTCCCACTGACAGATAAAACAGAGGATATTAGCAAATTCGCATACATGATTTGAATCCATATAACTTAATTCAGAATGCTCCTGCTCTTTTTCAATCAAGTAATCAATTGTGTAGTGTAGCTGTATATGGACTAGTATTGCTTTACCTTCGCAAGCTCCGGACGTTGATCATAGGCAGTGTAGTGCCACGCAAACCCTTTCTTCAACATTTGCTCCTATCCAGGAAGCAAGAGGAAAACCATAGTTAAACTTTGCTTCTATCACATGCAACATATCTAAGCTTTTTCATGACCCTAAGTAACACTCTACTTAATCAATTACAAGAACACAGTTGCAAGCGACGTATCGTAAATTGCAAGGGTAAGTAAAGTTTCTCATGGAAGCCAACGGCACATGGTGCAGTTCTTCCTAAGTTGCTTCCGTTTGTACTAATCCTCCAGAACTGTTCTAAAGATATGCTATGGCAAGTTGTCAGTGGCTCAGTGCATTCTTACCTGCACGAACACCCCATCGCAGTAGATATCCCCAACGCATCTGCCATACCGGTCATCGTCGTACACGTAGACCTTCAAGCTCTTCCCCTGGATCAGCTTCAGCAGCGCCTCTTTCGCCTCCTTGCCGTACGGCATGGAGCTCTCCGGCGAATCAATCCCCCTGCATTTCATTCCGTACATCACCAACCAATCAAAATTGCATGAAAAATAAGGACCGAAGTTCATGATCATTGAACAAGTGTAGTGGCACAAAACCTTAGCCTGATCCTGTACTTCTTCGCGAGGACTTCTTCGCCCTTCGCGTTCGGAACTTGCCTGCATCATTCAGAAAGTTTCAGAACTGTCACACCCTGAACCATACATACGAAGACAGATAACTGATCGATGGATGTGAATCTGAAGTGACCTGTATCCTGCATCCGCTATGGTCTTCTGGAGCGCGTCGGCCTTGGGATAGTTCTTGACCGCCCGCGCCTTGGTCCGCTCCGCCGCGGCTTTCTGAATCTCACGGGGCACATTGCCAGACTCGCGAGGGTCGGCCACGTCGACGTACACTGTGACCGTGTCGCCGTCGGCCACAGCCTTCGCATCCACCTGGGAAATTAGCAGGCACATTACCTGTTAGTCCATAGCATTTACAGATATGAAAAGTTCAGGACAGAAGAAAGAGATTGCTGCAGTCTCACCGGGAGCGTGTGCAGCTCATACTTGGCGCCTTGAGGTTTTTGGGTGGGAGTAGTGTGATGAGCCGCAGGAGCAGCTGGTGCTGCGTCTGGATGTGGAAGGCCATAGAAATCAAGGAGGCCCTGGACAAACAAACATGAGCAGGCATGCATATCTAGAGTCTTGCAAATTACAGTGCACCATGCATATTTTGGATCGGTAGTAGTGTAGTACCTCAACGTCTGCTTTCTGATGGTTCTTCAGTGTCTGCACGACGAGGCGCGTGGCTTCCTCCGGCGTCGTCGGAGCCGGCCTGGCCTTCTTCCATGCCACTTGCAGCTTCTTGTACCTTACATCAGCACAGGAAACTTATTTCATTTTCCTTCATGACGAGCCATTCCTACTTCCAACTGATCTTCATTAATTGCCAACTCTAGGACACCGATACTCAGAAAAGGAGGAGTGTCCGTATCCGATATGGATAACATAGTGGACACATCCGGATGCGTATCCATCGAGTATTGGATAAATAAATGGTGAAAACAAATATTATTGGTCATAGATACTTCGTGGATACATCATAGGCTCATATCGAATACGGCTCAGCTCAACAAGTTATGATACCGAACTATGTGTACACACTGCCCCTCTGTTAAACAATTGAACTTAATTTCATACCTTCGTATCTAGAGAAAGGATATAACCATCAAGATAATTTGCTGCTCAAACTATGATATATATATATATATATATATATATATATATATTATTATTATTATTATTAATTTTAAAAAAGAATAGCTAGACGTATCCACATATCTCGACGTTTTCGTAAATTGGCAAATCCCATGTCCATATCTGTCCGATACCAATACAAGTATCGTTCTACATAGGTTGCCAATAATCGCACGCAAGCACTACAACTGCTAATTTTACTGAATACTTCATTGCTCAATTTTACCAATAACTACGAGAATTGACTCCTCTGGTATCTCAGCTAATCATTGCACTTAAATCTACCAAGTTGTCATGCTACCTCTTGGCTGAAACACTGTGTACTTTCCCCCACCAAATTTGAGTAAATTCTAGTAGTTTTTTTGCTCTTAAAAAATGCTATCTTTCATCCCATTCTTCTCTCAGACGGTCAGACGTCACTTTCACAGTTTGGCACCTCGAAGCCCTTGCATCCACGGCAACTGTTTATTGATTTTTGACGAGCTCGTCATCAACTTTAAGTTAAACAACTCGAAACAAGATCACAACAAGGAAGAAGAACACGGAAAGGAAATCGAGTCACTACCAGTTCGCCTGCGCTTTCTGGGAGGAGACCACATGCCGGCTCAGCCCTTCCGGCACCTTAAACAGCACACAAACCCCAAAATTAGAGAAGGGCCGTCGTCGTCGAATGACAATTAAGCTCAGCAAAACATAACTGAAGCTCACGTACGTACCTGCGAGGTGGTCTGGAAATGGAGGATGTCGCGGCCGAGCGCGGCGACGGAGGCGTGCGCGCCGTGCGGCTGATACGTGTGCTGCTCCGACGACGACGATAGCGCGGAGCAGACGCCGCACAGGAACCTGTATATGCTGTTCCCCATGCCGCCTTCTTCTCCTTCTCTTCCCGACGAGGAGGAGGAAGAAGATGGGGTTCGGTGAGCAAATCCGCTTCGGGATTTGAGAAAAAATCCAAGTGGTTTTGTGTGTATCTGACGACGCTCTGTGGAAGCTGTGTGAGTTTGTGCGCTCCCGTTGTTTAATTAGCCGTTTTGGAATCGCGGCTCTCTTCACGAGGAGGGGAAGAGAAAGGAGGAAAGCTGTTAAGCTGTCGGGTCGAAGCGAGATTTGCCAGGTGGAGGCCGGTGATTGGCTGCAGGGTATCATGACACCGACCGCGTGGGATTTATTGCGGAGGGAAGCTGGGTTTGGATGGAGCCTGTGTTACGCTGACAGCGGGTGGCGGGGGTATTACATTACGTGTCCGTTCCCAGTCAACAACCTTCCTTCGTTGTTGCCGACTAGACTCAGGAATTCTGGGTGTTTTCGGCGGGATTTTCGTGTAGTACTTATCCCCCAATTTTACCGCGTAGTAGAGTTTGGAAGCAATTCACATGACTATTCTATTAGGTACTTAATTTTTATGATCAAAATTTAGTAATAAGTTTGTAAAGTTCTTTTCCCTAAACACTGAAATCATCTAAGTCTCATTATACATATTCTATGGATGCACCTTTGAAAAGATGATGCCGATAAGGACTTAGTGAATAAATCTACGAGATTTTCACATTACTTTGTATATAGTATTTTTATTTCATCCATCTTTTGCAATTCGTAATCATACAAGAACTTAAGATTGATATACTTGGTGAGATTACTCTTCACACAACTCATTTGCACTTGTGCAAATTATCATCATAGATAATGGTGGGGTTTGTACGGTGTTCAATCTATAAGACTTCTATATGTAGTTGATCATCTGTCGAAGCCAAGCACATTCGTGTGAAACCTTGTATAGTGTGATGATTTTTGAGTGGTTCACCGAAGTCGATATAAGACTTTGCTTAGATGATTTCCAGGAAACTGTAACTTCACAACATGAGAAAACATTCCCAATTTGCAACTTGGTTGTATGTGGGTCCAAAAGGTACCCAGCATCGGCATAACCCACCATGGATAAGTCTTAATTCTTTCTGTAGAGCAATATGTTTTGAATGTCTTTCCAATGTTGTTTGGTAGGTTTAGAACTATACCTTAGTAGCAAATTCATGATGAATGCAATGTCCAGTCATGTGCAGTTTGCAAGGTACATGAGTGCTCATACTGCGCTCAAGTACGGGGACTGGTGCACTAATATCCCTTATAGGACATACTTAAATTACAACTAAAATGATCTAGGCTATCAACAAGATGGAGTAACTAGCAGACGAAAACAAACTAATCCCAGAATTAATTTCTACACTACTATCTCTATAATAATAAACCATTCTAAACAAAATTTAGTATGCTAGTGATCAAAACAAATATATAGATGTGTAAAAAAATAACTAAATTAAAAATAAGAGATTTATTATCGAAATTTCAGTCATTAGTGAGACTCTACATCTTTCTAGTGCCGGAGAGACAAATACAGCACGTGTGTTGTGTTTTGTAATAAGTAAGGCATGGTAGAAGAAGAGGGGACGCGAGAGGCTAGCGGAAAGCTGGGTTCGTCAGTGTTACTATAACTTGCACGTTGCACAGGGGACCTTCTTTGTCTTATTAGTTTCAAGATTCGCCCAAGACAATCAAGACCAAATTGACAGTTCCAATATGTAAGGTCTTCACTCTAGCACACGCATCACTCATCTAATACCAAGTCCACGAATGTCGAGTCCCACGAATTATTCACTGAAACAACATTTTTTTATTGACATTATTAAAAAAAAAGAATTAACAACCGAAAGGTCTTATATTTATTTTTAAGTTGTCGCAAAAATGGTTGTGATGGTTAACATAAGTTTCAGTATTAGGCCTTGGGGCCCTTTTTCCTCCCTTTGGGCTTCGATTCCAAGTTCTAAACCACTTCTCTGCGACGATTTTCTGCAGGCATAGCTCAAGAGGAATAAGCATCTCGTGGTGGCGGTGAGGGAGTGGGGTGATGGTCAACAGCGAGTATGAGTACGTGAAGAGGGAGTTCGAGTTCGACCGCTGCCTCCCGCCCTCGAACTGGATCGTCGTCTGCATCGACGGCTGTCATTTCCACCGGTACACTTGTTTTCTTACTAAAAAAGAGTGAGCCGAAGAAACCTCTTCCTGTTTACGCTTCTTATTTTTTTTTCACAGCCTAATAGTGATTAATCCATGGGAAAATTGCTGCTTTCTGTAATGCTGGATAGTCTCTTAATGTTGATTGAATGCTATGGTTTTAGTTCGCTCACTTGTTAACTGTAGACAAGGCTACGCATCGCGCTCGGATCGGCGAAAGGCCTCGCCTACCTGCACGAAGACTGTGAGTCTCGGCATCTCCGTTGTTAAACCTAACCGGGTTTCTGATGTCTGAATTACATTGTCACGTGACCGTGAAGGCCATCCTCGGATCATCCACCGCGACATCAAGTCTGCCAATATTCTCCTCGACAACAACTTTGAAGCAATGGTAGACGGATCACGCCGCCGGCAGATGACTGGTTCCTTTATTCCATTTCTGCAGCGAGCATCAGCTGATTGCTTTCTCTTTCAGGTGGGACTTCGGGCTGGCCAAGCTGACATCCGACAACCACACGCATGTCTTGACCCGTGTCATGGGGACATTCGGGTAAGATCGTTGATCATTCGCTTGACCATTATTTCTGCATTCCATGGTGTGGCGGGTAATGTAACTAGAGTCTGAAAATCTGTAGGTACTTGGCACCGGAGTACGCGTCGAGCGGGAAGCTGACAGAGAAGTCGTCTGACTTCTCCTACGGCGTGATGCTGCTCGAGCTCCTGACGGGGCGGCGGCCCATCGACGCCACCCACTCGTTCCTGGAGGACAGCCTCGTCGACTGGGCGAGGCCTGCCCTGTCGCGCGCCATGGCCGACAGCAACTACGACGACGTCGCAGGCCCGATGCTGGAGGGCAACTACGACCCCGTGGAGATGGCGCGCGTGTTCGCCAGCGCCGCGGCGTCTGCCACTCGGCCAAGAAGCGCCCAAAGATGAGCCAGATGTGGTATCACTCACCGGCGCCGCACACTGGCCACGCGCTCAGCCGCTCTGTCACGTGCGGGATTCACAAGAAATGGCAACTATGTTCTTTCATTGGTGCAGATCGTGAGGGCGCTAGAGGGGGGCATGTCGCTTGAGGACCTGAACGAGGGAGTGCGGCCGGGGCAGAGCATGCTGTTCGGCACGGCGGGGTCAGGGTACAGGATGGAGGCTCCGGCTGGGTCGTACACGTCCGACGTGAATCGGATCAGGCAGGTGGCCATGGGGAGTCCGGGGTACGGCGGAATGATCGGCCAGCTCGGCTGGCCGTCGCAGATCGGTAGCGACGGGCCCTTCTCCGCCGAGATGAGCCCGGTGGGGAGGTAGCCATCGCACTGGGGGTGTCGGCAGCAGCTCTGACCAAATTTTGTTTGCTAGGCCGGGTGTCGGCGTCGTATGGCTGGGTGGCGTGTTCATGTGCCATCCATACGTGATGGATCCAACAGGTGTACTGACCATACCAGGTTTGGATATAGCAAAGGATGAAAATGTTTCTTTGTCAGATAGTGGGCTAAAAGACAAACGATTTTGCTAATTTCTAGTTATTAACATTTTTATAAATCTCAATCATTTAAAATTATATTCAAAATTGAGAGTTAAGAAAATTTTAGACAATTAAAAATAAACAAATCCCAAAGATAAAACGTGGTAAGCTGCATAAGTTTCATTAAAATTTCAAAATACACAAAAACCAATACAATTACACCGTGGTGACATGTTGAACCAGATTTAAAAGCAACACAATATTGCACCATATTTAGCACTATAAGATCTAAAAAACCAACACGCATATTTGAGCAGACTCAAATCAGGATATTGGTTTGTGATTCTAGTGCAGTGTGGTGAACTTTTTTAAGTATAGTTTAACCTGTTATTTATAGCACTAACAAATACATCGTCCACGTCATAATTTACTCAAAGACCAAAAACATGAGCGGGTATATGTCGCAAAAACTGGACGACATAAATCTCCTCATGCATGCTCATTTTCCAGGTACCTGCCAGGGGGTAATTGCACTAAACATGGAGGACGGTACCCTTCATCGTTTCCGTTCAACAAACACAATTATAGCCACAGGAGTAAGAATCTCTCTGTTTTAACTACTAATTGTTTGCTTTCAGTTTACTGCCTGTCTATAACTACTAACTGTTTGTTTTCAATTTACTGCAAGTATATAACCGTGTCTTTGATATGTTAACTTCAACAGGGTTATGGCAGAGCCTACTTCTCAGCAACATCAGCTCACACATGTACTGGTGATGGCAATGCTATGGTTGCACGTGCTGGGTTACCCCTTCAGGTCAGTCTTCTGAACTAAATCTGATTGATTTAGCTACTTCACACTATGTTAAGTTTATGTTTATCTGTTGAGTTTGCAGGATCTTGAGTTTGTGCAATTCCATCCTACAGGCATTTATGGTGCTGGATGCCTCATAACTGAAGGTTTTATATACTACAACTTGTTTTTCCTACAGAAATCACATGTTTATTAACTCTAGCTTGTGCATGCGACATTTCTTCAGTTGGTATTGAAACATCAGGCAAGCACCAAAATTTTCTGAAATTACTGTGTTCATTTGTTTTTCAGGTTCCCGGGGTGAAGGCGGTATTCTTAGGAATAGTGAAAGTGAGAGGTTCATGGAACGATATGCCCCTACTGCAAAAGATCTTGCATCTCGTGATGTTGTTTCAAGATCTATGACAATGGAAATTAGAGAAGGGCGTGGTGTAGGTATGTGTGCATTCTCTCATTTATGCTTGAGGTTTTTGGTGGTTCTCATAGTAATCTGGTAATTTGGTGGTTCTCATAGGAATTAGAGAAGGGCACGGGGTGAAGGCGGTAATCTGGTGTTTTTGGTGGTTCTCATAGTACTTGCTGTTTCTGTCTTTTTACCTCAGGACCATTGAAGGACCATATCTACCTGCACCTTAATCATCTTCCTCCAGAAGTTCTAAAGGAAAGGCTTCCTGGTATATCTGAAACTGCTGCTATTTTTGCTGGTGTTGATGTCACCAAAGAGCCTATTCCCGTTTTGCCTACTGTGAACTATAATATGGGTGGGATCCCGACAAATTATCACGGGGAGGTATGCTTTGAGTATGCAGTATACGAGATGTCTGGGCCTCCAAGCAGCTCAAAGGCCCAATACTGTAACTTTTTTGGGAGAAAGCCGAATGCTGCAACTTATGTACGTAGTAATAGGCTTGCCCTCAAAAAAAGAAATTGTACGTAGTAGGAAAGAATGTTTTTGGGAAAGATCCAATCGCAGTGAAGAATACATGTGGAAACATATGCTCGTGGTATATATTATTCATGTGCTTTTATAAAGTATAAACCAAGGAAGACCTTGCGTATTTGAACTGCCCAGTCTTGCCACGTGTCTTTGGAGTACTAAGTTACTAACGCCCTGCAAATGTTGACATCACCAGCGTTTTAATTTACCTTCCGATAATGTGTATGCAAATGTAGCTGAGGTGGCGCAAGATCCATCTATCCATTCATGCAAGTTGCCATTATTCGCTACCACATATCTGCATGCCACCTTGGCTACGATGGTATCGAACCGAAAGCATTCTGAATCAGTCGGCGACAACGTCCTGTCGACGCCTGGACGTGCCGACGTGCTGTCCTAATCACCTGCCATCAGCGTTATTAAGAAGAGAAATAGATTACATATTGGAAAATATTAAATCAACAAAATATACTTTAGTATCACAATGCATATCAGCTAACTGATACGAATTTGTGTGACTTCAGCATGGCGTCGTATGTGCAAGATCCTCTTTCGTATGTCAACCTCCCATTCGGTCTAGTTTTATCACAATTCCTACCTCACCTACTATGAGGCTATGACATGCCAGTCCAAAATAGCCCAAAACAGTACAAACTACCCCGAAAATCTCGCATGGCCACGCCCCACACAGAATTCACTCGGCAGCTAATTACTCCAATGTTGCTCTCTTAAGTGAATTGCTGCAATTGCATGGTTCTCATGCTTGAATAATATCAAATGCACAAACACTGGATTTTGAACTAGCAGTGAGGGAAGAGCTAGTGAATTGTAGGTATTCTTTTCGCAGCATAGTATAAGCAGTTAAGTATTTCAGAATCTTTTGAGCAATTCTTCAGATTTGAATTAGGTTGGAACCGGTTCCCATGGTGGTCAGCGGGAGGTCCTGGTCATAAAGAAGGCCAATTGGATGGACCCGGTGTCCACCGAGACCTCCTGGTCACAACGTGAGAGCCAAACGGGCCCCTAGGGTCCTAGAATTGAGTTTTTTTCAAGGTTCCTGCAAGGATTTTTAGGACCCGCTGAAAATCTACGTGTGTATCCAGATGAGATTATGAGCCACGTAGACACGGAAGGAGAGAGGGAGAGAGGCCTAGGGCTGAGAGAGCTCGAAACGAAATTGGAATCGAAGCCCAAAGGGGAGGAAAAAGCCAGGTGAGAATGAGATACGACAGTCATGAATTGCATGCTCACAAGCAAGGGCAGATCTAGACGGCACACCCAAAATTTGTGGAGGTCAGTGGGGTTTAACTAATCGTTGGACGACAAAAAGCTCATACCTCGCCCAAGACCGTGGACGGGGTGGAGTGGAGACAGCAGAGACACGATGTCGCGATGAGGTAGAACGGGAACGGCGATGGCGGCACGGGGGTGAGCCGTCGGCGGTGACGCTAAGTGCGGCAGCTCTAGGGCACGGCGGTGGTAGAGAGCCGCATTGGGTCGGGGAAGAGGAGAAGAAAAGGCACGGGACGGTAGAGAGGAAGAGTCTACCGTGGAGATGGGTTTTTACCGTCTAAATCGGATAATATCGGATTTGCAGCCCAGGGCGCAGTCCGGCAAGCAGCCAAGCGGCCCACGGCCCACCAGCCCACTCCAACTAAAGGGGTAACCCTAGCCCTCCCACAGTCCCACGCGCCGGCGCACCCGCACGCACCGACGCACGCCCGGACGCCCCGCCGGCCGCCCCAGTCCCCACACCGCCACACGGCCGCAGCCGACGTCGCCTACGCCACGGCTGCCACGGCGCAGGCCGGGCAGCGCACGTCGCCACTCTCGCCGCCCGCGTCCAGCTTCCGCGAGCTCGACGACGCCGCGCACGCCGCCGCTCTCGATCTGCGTCTCTGTTCCCTGATCCGGTTTGCGTCACGATTTTCGATTGGACTCTAGCAGAGGGCGGTGATCCAGTGGACGCTGGACCCGGAGGAGAGGGACGCGGTGCTGGCGAACGAGGAGGCGAAGAAGTGGCACCCCGGGGGCCGCGCGCTGATCGAGATCGCGTGCGCGCGCACGCCCGCGCAGCTCTTCGCGGCGAAGCAGGCGTACCACGAGCGCTTCAGCGCTGGCTCGAGGAGGACGTCGCAGCGCACGTCACCGGCGACTTCCGCAAGGTGATGTGTGGTTTCGTACCTCTAGGTCTCGTCTACTCGTCTGCGCTTGCCAAAATGTGATCTTGATCTGTCAAAATGCAAGCGTGAAATCTGATAGATTGACATTTCCGGTCAAGATTACAAAAACATGACATTGCGTTCAGTGTCATGTTTCTTAGATCTCAATCGGTTAATGTGTGAATCCCAACTCATCATGTCACGTAATTTATGATCTTAGTTTGATGATTGGACCATTTTATGATTGCAAACAGCTACTCTTCAAATCCTTCTCGATATGCATTTTGTTTGTAAGGTATGTACTTATTCAAATCTGAAGAATTGCTCAAAAGATTCTGAAATACTTAACTGCTTATACTATGCTGCGAAAAGAATACCTACAATTCACTAGCTCTTCCCTCACTGTTAGTTCAAAATCCAGTGTTTGCATTTGATATTATTCAAGCATGAGAACCGTGCAATTGCAGCAATTCACTTAAGAGAGCAACATTGGAGTAATTAGCTGCCGAGTGAATTCTGTGTGGGGCGTGGCCATGCGAGATTTTCGGGGTAGTTTGTACTGTTTTGGGCTATTTTGGACTGGCATGTCATAGCCTCATAGGTGAGGTAGGAATTGTGATAAAACTAGACCGAATGGGAGGTTGAGATACGAAAGAGGATCTTGCACATACGATGCCATGTTGAAGTCACACAAATTCGTATCAGTTAGCTGATATGCATGTGATACTAAAGTATATTTTGTTGATTTAATATTTTCCAATATGTAATCTATTTCTCTTCTTATGTGCGTACTATCCGACTTTTTTTTTCCGTTTCCGGTCCGCATCCGGTCTGTATCCGTACCATATCCGATTATGAAATTATCTGTATTCATATCAATATCCGAACACTATCCGATCCACTTCCGAATCCGAGAAAAATATGAAATAGGATATGGTACGAGTGCTATCCGAACCGAATCTGATCCGGTTTCACCCATAGCTTTTTCCTCCCCTTTGGGCTTCGGTTCCATGTTCTAAACCGCTTCTCTGCGACGCTTTTCTGCAGGCATAGCTCAGGAGGAATAAGCATCTCGTGGTGGTAGTGAGGGAGCGGGGTGATGGCCAACAGCGAGTACGAGTACGTGAAGAGGGAGTTCGAGTTCGACCGCTGCCTCCCGCCCTCGAACTGGATCGTCGTCCGCATCGACGGCTGTCATTTCCACCGGTACACTTGTTTTCTTACTAAAAAAGAGTGAGCAGAAGAAACCTCTTCCTGTTTACGCTTCTTATTTATTTTTTTCACAGCCTAATAGTGATTAATCCATGGGAAAATTGCTGCTTTCTGTAATGCTGGATAGTCTCTTAATGTTGATTGAATGCTATGGTTTTAGTTCGCTCACTTGTTAACTGTAGACTGGCATGGTTACTAGTGGTTAAAAAACTGCATTCGCCATCTGGTCATGTCAATTAAGTCTCCTACTTAGCTTGGTGCGACATGTCTATTTGTTCTTAGCGCAAGCTAAGCTATTGAATTGCCATGTCCTTTTTTGTTCTTAGTTCTTAGCATAGTATTCTATACAAATGTCTTATGCTTGATTTTCTTTGTGATGATAAGCATGTGATAAACAGAAGAAAGGTCACAAGTCACAACATGTAAATTGGGGAATCACTGACTGTTGCTTAGAATTTGGAATAGCTTATCTTTGTTGTTCTGTCCACTAATTTTGATCTTCTTTTTTGTTAGATTCTCGAAGATACATGCCTTTGAGAAACCAAATGATGAGAGTGCTTTAAGATTGATGAATGCTTGTGCCACTTCTACGATGGAGAAATTCCCTGACATAGTCTTTGCTTATGGTGTTAGTGATGAGTACAGGTGCATCATCTCATGTTCCATTATAAAATTGTATCTAAATGGAAACTCTGTTTTGAATTGAATGGGGTCCGTTCTACCTCTTCCGTTCATTCTCGTGGCTAATAATTTTGTTATGTACTTCTCCTAAGAGCTGTGTTGTTAAAATGCAAGCATATAATGGCTTTACATATAAAGCAAAATTACCTTGTTAACATATATTGTATTACCTGTTGTATGTTCTGATATTTCATGTTTGCTTTGCAGTTTTGTTTTCAGAGAGGGAACGGAATTCTATCAAAGGCGTGAAAGGTATCTCATTTGATGTGTATATGCATCTGTGCGAAGAAGTTGCCTTTTGTTCTGAACTGTTTAAACATCTGATCATGATATCAACTTCTCTACTAATAATTGCAGCAAAATTCTCTCTTTATGTGTTTCCTACTTCACTTCTGTGTACGTGATGAAATGGAAAGATTTCTTTCCTAATAAAGAGTTGAGGGAGCCTCCATATTTCGATGGGCGAGTTGTATGCTATCCAAATTTGAAAACTATTCGTGATTATATGGCATGGAGGCAAGTGGACTGTAAGCTTCTCTAACTATAATCAACATTTTCTAGTAATCGATGATATTGTATGAGATTTTCCTATTTTTATATTTTGCAATTCTGTGCATTAAGATCTTGTACAAGAAAGATCATGTTATGAAGCTTCAACAAAATTAGATAAGCATAAGTATGGTCTATGTATGCATCAGTTCTGTGAGATTTGCATATCCGGTTGCTTCATCGCATAATTAGTTCACTGAATGGATGAACATATTCCTTGTTTCTACCTTTCAGGTCATATAAATAATCAGTATAATACATGCTTCTGGATGTTGGTAAAGTCTGGAAAAACTGAAAAAGAAGCTCAACAAACGTTGAAGGTAATCTAAATTTCCTGGAGTTTGAGGCGTCTTCTGTTGCACTTGTATGAATGTGTATTTTTCTGGATCCATCTCTCTTGTAGGGAACATTTTCTAAGGACAAGAATGAGTTGCTGTCGCAACAGTTCAAAATCAATTATGATGATGAACCGGCTATATTCCGAAAAGGATCAAGTGTTTACCGAGATAAGGTAATGCTGGCAAGCATGCAAAACAACACCTCATTAATGTTTCTGCTCATTTGATATTTGCAAGTATTTACAAGATTTACATCAACGGTCAGTTTAGTTTCTATTTGTATTTGGCGCCAGAGATATTTCAAAGAAGTTATTGAAATTTGTAATGTGATTTCTCTGCTGGTTACCCAGATGGTTTCTTGTGAAATTGTAGTCATACTTGAATTTGTAGGGATAATTGGAACTCCTGAGGTGTCACTTTATGCCGTTGTGATTCTTCTAATCGCTTATGCATATCACATATTGCATTTCATTTGTGGACCTGATTGTTGGATAATGTTATTTTGTGGAACGTTGTGTTCTCAACTTTTTTGTGAGATCAACTAACCCAACCCACGTAGGTGCACTTTTGCATGCTAAAAGTACTACATGTCACTGTAGGTAGAAACAAAGGTGAAAACCGATGACTATGGGAATCCCATAAAAAGAACACAGATGGTAGTGACAGTGGCAAATGTCGATATCATAGGACCTGAGTTTTGGGAAAAACATCAATACATTCTTCGAGAAGGTTAGTTGAATTATTGTAGTTTTAGGTATGCTTCCAGCTCCAGTCAACTTTGTATATAAACAGCATCCTTCTAACTATGTGTCATGATGAAAGAAAAATATAGATATGAGCTTGTGAAGAAGTTCGACACGATCCATAGGCTTCCACGTTGTAATTGGACTATTGTTCGCATCAATGCCTGCCAGTTTGATCAGTGAGGACCCCAGTTTCTTTTTAATATTCAAAAGCATGGTGCAATGGCTTTTAGCTAGCCAGATTGTCTTATTGGCAAGGTGAATTCAAACGTTTCCCCAGGTACTCCTTGATCCATTCATTTGACAAGCCAAATGATGAGACTGCTCTAAAATTGATGAATGCGTCGGCTTCTTTGATGATGGAGCGGTTCCCTGATATTATCTTTAGCTATGGTTTTAGCAATGAGTACAGGTATAATAGAGCCCCTTCAAAATCTCTGTTCTTAGAGCAAAAAACTATAAAGAACGGTGCAAGTAAACAAAATTTGTGTTTTTGCATGGTATAGTTTTCCCTCTTCTCATGGACATAAGTGATTTGGATTGAATATAGTCTTGGCAAGATAAAACATCATTTTACAATTGTAAGCAAACCATATAGTAAAGCTGTAAGTGTAAATGTAGATGCGCTTCAATTTGGACAGGCGTTTATATGTTTGTTGGGTGGCAAACCTGAACATTTATTTCAGATGATCATTTTATTTTACTTTTATTGCTGCAGCTTTGTGTTACAAGAGAAGACTGAATTATATCAGAGACAAGAGAGGTACTTATCAGCTTTATGAATTTCTACAGTATATGTTGTTTCAAATGGTCGAGCCTTTGATACAATATGAAACTTTTGCAGCTTAATCCTTTCTTCCTGTTCTTCATATTTCACTTCTGTTTACTTGATGGTATGGAAAGATTTTTTCCCCAAGAAGGAATTAGTGCAGCCACCACACTTTGAGGCAGAAGTCATGTGTTACCCAAAACCGAAGATCATTTGTGATTATTTGTCATGGAGGCAAGCAGAGTGTGAGTTATTCTTCCCAAAAAAACAAGTGCATCTTAACTAGTTGAAAATGTTTACGAAATTTTATACAGTTCTACAGTATATAATATCTGAGTTCATTTGTTGATCTGCAGTGAACGTGTTAAATTTTAGTCCGTGTATACCTGTATGCTGTGATGAATACTGATCAATGCACACGCCCCTTTATTTTAGCAATATTCTGTTGCAAGTGCTCAACTCTTCCAGTAGTAGCTAAAAAAAAACCACAAGAAAAGCACATGAGCTGACTTTACATGCTGATTTGCAGGTCACATGAGCAACCAATATAATACATGCTTTTGGATGTTAGTGAAATCTGGAAAAAGCAAAAACGAAGCTCATGAAATATTGAAGGTCTTGTTTTATTACTTAGGATTCAAATGATTTTTTCCTTACCTATTCAATTCATTAGTTATCTACAGTCTCTTACTTTTTAGTGTTCTCTGCAGGGAACACTATCAAAGGACAAGAATGAGTTACTCTTTCAGCAATTTCAAGTGAACTACAATGATGAACCGGCTATGTTTCGAAAGGGTTCATGTGCTTACAGGCAGAAGGTATTTTTACTATCATCCAAGCATCATTTTTAACAGCAATGTTGTATTGTTTGTGCTGCAGTTTTTATTAAGATAGCAAGCCAGAATAACAATATAGCATAGTGAACAGTGTAACAATGGTTAAGAAGCAACATATAAATTACCTAAAAGACTAAAGGAACTTTCAGTAACTATTACTGAAAGGTAGGTCTGGCTTCGATGGTATGCTGCATTTTTCCTTACTGGTAGATTCTAAACCATTATGCATCATCTCAAAAAGAAGTTGTATCCGAGAAATGCCATGTTATTTCCTATGGATACTTTTTCCAACAGGTTACAGCTTACAACCAAATTTATTAACACTATTACTAGAGAAATGCTGCTATGGAGATGATTTTCAAAGTATCCTATTATGTCCAGTTTCTTTGTCATTAAAACCGGTATGTTGCAAATGGCTACAGGTGGAAGAATTTGCAAAGGTGGAGAATACTGAAAATGTCACAGGAGAGCGGTGGGATGTGAAAGTGGCCCACGTTGACATGGGGCCGGAGTTTTGGAGGAAGCATCCTCATATTTTTAACAGTTGTCATTAAGTCTAGGCTGATAAGTAGTTCTCATCAACGTTTCCAGACTGCATTGACTGCCGAGCAATATATGACAGTCTGAGTTCAGTTCCATTTGGTTGCCTGTAAATGCCGAAGCTGCAAGTCCTACGACGCTCGCCAGATCTGAAGGCTTATGAAAGGAAACCTGAGTTCAGTAATGCCTGTTCCAGTGTCCAATTACCGTTCTTTCCACTGCAGGCAGTGTATGAGCCTCATTGGTCATTTCCTTTATCAGTAAGGTGAGTATATGCTTCTCCCGAGTTGGAAGATTTGCTCAGGCATATATCTGACGGAAAATTGCTTGCAAGAATGAGATGGTTGGCTAGCACCCCATTCATTTTTCAGGATAGGTATGGCTGCGTAGCGGTCATCTTGCAGCGATATCCTCCCTACTCTTTTGCTGTATGTGCCACATATTTATATGTATTTTGACGAAGTTTGCCATACGTCTTGAGAAGCTGCAAAAGATCAAGTTCCATAGTTCCACTGTGTTAACCCTATTGGTGATTATGCATGGGTATGGGTGGAGACTTGTTCGGAGAAGTCTACGTTTGTCTTTTGGCGATGACCAGACCGTCTTCTCTGCTTGGTTGAGCCTGCATGCCCCGCTCCTTCCCGGGCTCCTGATTTCATCAAATAGTTCAGTTTTCATGTTTGAACAGATTGCCATGTACCACTCTCCTCCTTACACGGCTGCTCCCTACTCTATCCCCTCTTCCTCCTCTCTGGCCATCCCTACTCTGTCCCCCCTTTCTTATCCTTATCCTCTTCACCGCGTGCTAGGCGATTGTAGTGGCATATTTCTGAACTAAGAAGTGGCATATTTCCAAGATGGTGTTTAATGTTTCTAAAAATAAAATTATAATCTTACACTCATACAGGTCGTCTCGCATGAAATAACCAAATTGTGGTGAAAAATTCACGTACACTAGTACTATCTCTTATCACAATGTAGGTTGTCTTAGGTGTCCTCAAAGTGACACTTTGATCATCAATTCCTATGAAACTTATTAAAATAGTTAGGTTCTATCATTTAAAAACCTTTTGTTAAACTGCATCTCCCTAATCTTAGCAAAGCATAGAAAAAAGACAAAATTACATTCCTCCACAGATTAATTTCTACCACTTAAATGTATTATACTGTGTTTATATATGTCCATGTACATTGTCGTATCCTTGTATATCTTGGTAGAGAATTCTAGAGTTTCTAGTGTACGAATGTCTAGATAGAGAATTCTAGAGTGTATGAGATGTTGATAAGTGGTTTGTCCTTGAATCCACCCTTCCAACCCTGCTCATTGGCATTGCTCATTTCTCGTGTCTTCTTTAGTCAAATATTCCCTTTCCGTTCTTGGCTGTTAAGCAATTAGCCGATGACGCATGCATGCTCCGTCTTTGATCTAGATATGGTAGCGTTAACGTGCAAGAGAATTTAGAACCAAACATGGATTTTTTTGGGTTCGGTTTAAAAGCGTAGCATGTCTAAACTGTATAATACTAACCCATCCAAACCAACCCAAATCCACCAAGATCTATGCATTCATGGGTAGATTTGCTAGAAGCCATTAGATATACGTTGTTAAGACTTGCTACTACGTATGTGCAGTGGCGGAGCCAGGAATGGAGCAAGCAGGGTGCTGTGCTTTACCTAATACATACTCTTTTTTGTAACTCCGTTGGACTGGTGACACAACCCAAGTAGCACCAGGCCTAAATCTGCATATATGTATATACCTTTTGATATTATTGTTAGGCCCACCATATACGAGGGTCCTGGGCGGGTGTCCTTATTGCCCAGGCATATAACTTGCCCTGATTACTGATTCTGTTGCCATTGAACTGTTGGCATTTCTGAACAGAGGCTGCCCGTGCTAAAGAAGTGCAGAAGAAGCTGTCACGCCACAGAGTCAAGGTAACTCGACTATGCTTCACTGTGGCATGAAGCTCGTGTTAGCCTTAGACCTTTCTGCTCGTTTATCAAGCTCAGCATTCGCTTTACCAGTACGGTTGCCAGTACGCCACGTGGCAGCTAAAGTGGAAAGAAAGTGGCAATGTGCTGGCGTGAGATCTTCAAAAGGATCAACGCAGCAGACTTTTCATTGATCACAGAGGCTCTGTTCTGACTTGAGAAAGAGACGCAGAAAATGAATCAGTACTCGAGTGGCTGGCTGACTGCGGATGGTCCACCGTGCCTCGAGAGTCCACGGTGGCATTCCGCAGGCTGCAGCCCCACACGTCACAACCTACCTGCAGATGAGGCAAACACCAACCACCCGCCAAGATCGGGCCGCGTAGACGACAGAGGCGCAGGCAGCAAAGCCAGCAACCAACCCCCGAAGCTCCGCGCGCGTGCAACAGAAAACAGGGGAGGAACAGGGGGGTCACACACCTCCTTGCTCTGCTATTTTTCGCTACCCGTGAGATGGCGGGACGAATGAAACTGACATGGGCGCGCTGCTAGCTACTGATTGATGTCATCATCTCAGAGGGGCGGATGCACCACGGACGATTGTGCGCGTTGTGTTTCATGTTCACCGGCGGCGGCACGTACGACCTTCTCTGAGGAGACTTTTCTTCTTCTCTTCCGAGTCTACGGTCAATCGGTCACTCCATGGCGGCACGGCTGTGAGCACGCGACACGATCTTGATCGCCTGCGAGACGTAACTCGGGTCGCGCGTCGCTGGGATTGAATCCTTCTTTGTCTCGCCGTCATGTGCTCCAATTCCTCAACCGCGCCGCCACCGCCGAAAAGCAGCCCTCCTCCTTCAGCCGCTCCGCCGCCGTCACTGGACCCATCGTCCCCGTCGTCGCCGCCAAACTCTAATTCCTCCTCTCCGGCACCATCCAACTCCAACGGCCCCTCGTCTCAATCGGCGCTATCTAGGTTCCAAGGCGCTCCGTTGTCACCGGGCAAGATTCCCTCTCAACTGGCCCAATCCTCCAGAGGCTCGGGTGACTTTAGCAGGTCATCACCGTTTTCTGTGCACCATGGCGGCTCCAACGTCATGGCCGAGATCGTGTTCGCTGCCACCGGGGCGGCAGTGCTCCTCGTCCTCCTCATAGGAAGAGGAGGAAGCCTCACAATCCCATGCATTTCTACGCAGATATCTCAGGGTACAAAGGTAAAGCCCAATGATAACGTTGCAATCGCCATTGTCTTGCTTGCTCTTGGTGTGCTCCACGAGAGAATCGAAGCTAAGAAAATTTGCGTGTAGTTAACCACCAATGCCATGGCAATCACAGGCAACAGAACGTACTACACCAACGGGCCGCAGCCGCAAAGGCAGAGCGACACTGGTCCGGGGGTGTCGATGAGCACTTTCGGCCCCCTGGGGTTGGCACGTGCTGCTCGACATGACATCCGGCGTGTACTCTGGCCCGCACGGCCAGCCGCTGTCGCCGCCGGCACCGCAGGAGACGCTGGGGCTCGGCAAGGGCACCTTCACCTACGAGGAGCTCGCGGTGGCGACGAGCAGCTTCTCAGAGGCGAACCTGCTCGGGGAGGGCGGGTTCGGGTACGTGCACAAGGGGGGTGCTCCCCTGCGGCAAGGCGGTGGCCGTGAAGTAGCTCAAGTCCGGGAGCGACCAGGGGGGAGCGCGAGTTCTAGGCCGAGGTGGACATCATCAGCCGGGTGCACCACCACCACCTCGTATCCCTCATCGGCTACTGCATCGTCGGCGCGCGCCGCATGCTCGTCTACGAGTTCGTCCCCAACAAGACACTCGAGTTCCACCTCCATGGTCGATGACTCAGTGCATGCATCTTCGCTTAACTGCAAGATCTCATTTTTGCTTCGGAGCAAGTACTGATGGTTTGGCATGTCATTGCAGGGAAAGGGTTGCCGGCGATGGAATGGGCGACAAGGCTACGCATCGCGCTCGGATCGGCGAAAGGCCTCGCCTACTTGCACGAAGACTGTGAGTCTCGGCATCTCCGTTGTTAAAACTAACCAGGTTTCTGATGTCTGAATTACATTGTCACGTGACCATGAAGGCCATCCTCAGATCATCCATCGCGACATCAAGTCCGCCAACTTTCTCCTCGACAACAACTTTGAAGCAATGGTAGACGGATCACGCCGCCGGCAGATGACTGGTTCCTTTATTCCATTTCTGTAGCGAGCATCAGCTGATTGCTTTCTCTTTCAGGTCGCGGACTTCGGGCTGGCCAAGCTGACATCCGACAACCACACGCACGTCTCGACCCGTGTCATGGGGACATTCGGGTAAGATCATTGATCATTCGCTCGACCATTATTTGTGCATTCCATGGTGTGGCGGGTAATGTAACTAGAGTCTGAAAATCTGTAGGTACTTGGCGCCGGAGTACGTGTCGAGCGGGAAGCTGACGGAGAAGTCGTCCGACTTCTCCTGCAGCGTGATGCTGCTCGAGCTCCTGACGGGGCGGCGGCCCATCGATGCCACCCACTTGTTCCTGGAGGACAGCCTCGTCGACTGGGCGAGGCCTGCCCTGTCGCGCGCCATGGCCGATGGGCTAGAGTTAACCCTAGCCGGATTGGGCCAAATGGGCTAGGTGGTGAGGAAGTGAGAGAAAGAAGGAAGTGAGGTGGGGATCGGTTTGTGCCAAATAGGCTAAGTGGCCAGCTGACTCAATGGGCTCAACACAAGTTTAAAAGAAAGGATTTAAATTAAATAGAACTGAAATGTATCTGCACAGTTTTGAGCTTTCTTAGCGCTTGGCCTCTCCTCTCTCATTTCGGTGCCTGCATGGCCCAATCCCATCTTGACATATGTGTGGGCCTCGACGAGCCCTAAAAAGCCTAGCAGGGAACCTAGAAAACTCGATTCCAGGGTCTTGCAGGGCCTGTTTCGGCTCTCCCGATGTGGTCGGGAGGTCTCTATGGCCACCAGGTCCATCAAGTTGGCCTCCTTCGTGACCAGGGCCTCCCGGTGGCCACGATGGACATCGGTTCCAACATGCTGAGGCTAGTGTGCCGCTGTCGGCCCGACAACGCCATCCTCTCGGTGCCTTCACCCTAGGCTATGGCTTTTGACGTTCCTCTCCGAGCTGCCGCCACCGGACTACACCAGTAGACCACCGTGCAAACTGCATCGAATACCAGTGCAGACAGTCATCTCGGTAACTTCACGGCAGCACCTTCGTCCTCACCACGGCCGGCTTCTCTAGATCTGCCACGCTCCTGGCCATAGTGCCCGTGGCTATGTAGTAGGGCCCTCGCGACGGTGTGGAGCGTGAGGGCCAGGGCTAGCGTGCGCACCTCATCAGGAGGATGACAGGAAGGAGAAACGGATCAGGAAAGAGAGAGGGTGAGAGGAGTGTGGAGGCAGCGATTTAGGGATTGCATGAGATGAGTGGGGTTAGAGAATCGGCACAGGGGACAAGAGGAGCATGGTGAGGTTGTTGAAAATGCCGATTACCGGCGGAGGTAGCCGGAGTCGAGTGACGGAGGCGGGGGCAATTGAAATTGGGGGCAAGAGGCAGAGGGGGTGCGGTGGCGTTGTGTGAGGTACTGAGAGAGAAAGAGAAGTAAGGTGGAGGCTAGCTTGGGCCAAATGGGCTAAGCGGCCAGCTGAGCCAATGGGCTCCAACCGTTTTTAAAAAGAAAGGATTTAAATCTAGTGTTTACCTAATTTCCCTTCAATCGAATATATTCGAACATCACTCAAATATGAATACAGTTTGAAATTCTATAAATTATACGTAATTTAAGCTAAATTTCATAAGTAGGAATTCTCTCAATTCCTCCATAGTGATATTATACTCAAGAAGGTATGCAAGTCAATTAAAAAAATCCACATCATATAAATTTTAGCAAGATAAAGTCATACAAATTTTAAAATGCATAAAATTCCATGCATACATCCATATCATTTTTATATATGTGTATTTGCAATTTATTTGGAGTTATTCACACTGAGGAAAAGAAAAGAAAATATGTAGGAAGTGACTACAACTAAGATTATCTACATGATATGGTGTTTCTCTCTTTTTCTTAACAATAGATATGATGAGCTATATTGTGTATCAAAGCGCCACACAAAGCATTCTAGTTTTGATTCAAAACAAAAGAGAACTAATCTTATGAGGTCTTTTATTTAAGACTAAATTAGAAAAAGAAATTCATAGTCCCTAATTTTTACTAGCAATCGTGTATGTGCAATACACGTTTTTCGTAATATATGTCGCATGAGAAATATACTTACAAAAGTGCACAAGGACCTGAAGGAGTTGGAAGAATGTAGAAGGTGTGTGTTATCTAGCAGGACGGTGCAGTGAGAACAAGTGCGACGTTTCAAACTTGATCGCCTTAAAGAGCAACATTATGTTTTCAGAGCAAAGGGCACATGTGAGTTGGGGAGAAGGGAGATAGAAAGACAAGTTATGTCTACTCCTTTTCCTCGGAGCAGAAGTTGAGAAATACTATTAAGAGTTTAAAAGGGAAAGATGGTGTAGTGGTGGAGGGGGAGGAGGGCTTGAAGGCTCTCACAACTGACTATTTTTCATCCTTGTTTACCCGGGTGGCAGGTCATGATCTTAATCATGTTCTCCACCACGTTTAACTGAAGGTGACTGAACAAATGAATGATATGTTGACGGCCGAGTTTACTGCAGAGGAATTCAAATCGGCTCTTGATAGTATAGGGGATTTTGAAGGCACTGGGTCCAGATGGAACGCCAGCCCTGTTTTACAAGAATACTGGCACTTGGTGGGCGAGAAAGTAGTACATGAGGTCTTAGAGGTGTTGCAAGGTGGCGTATACCAGAGGGATGGAACAAAATTGTTGTTGTGCTGATCCCAAAGGAGAAGAACCCATAATGGCTAAAGGATCTTCGCCCAATTAGCGTTTGCAACGTTGTGTACAAACTCGTGTCCAAGGTCTTGGCCAACCGGTTGAAGTGTATTTTGGAGGAGCTTATATCGGCAAATCAAAGCGCTTCTGTCCCGAGCCGGCTCATATTGGACAACACGATTATGGCGTATGAGATGATACACTTCATGAAGAGAAAGTGATCAGGAATGACTTGCTATGCTACCTTGAAACTTGATTTGAGCAAAGCATTTGACATAGTAGAATGGCGTTTTCTAGAAGGAATGATGATTTGTCTTGGTAACAATTCGCAGTTCATTGAGAAAATAAGCAAGTGTGTGAGTATGGTATCATACCGGTTCAAGGTGAATAGCGATTACACTAATACCGTAGTTCCAGGCAGAGGGTTGCGCTAAGGGGACCCAGTTTCATCGTACCTCTTCTTCTTGTGTGCGAAGGGATTATCGGTGGTGCTCCACCATGTTGAGGCTACTGGTTGTATCAGGGGCATCACTTTGTCTCCTTTTGCTACAACGGTGAACCATCTGCTGTTCACTGATGATTCCCTACTGCTTCTTGAAGCAAAGGAGGAAGGGGCGGTAGCGGTTAACTCAATCCTACAAGTTTATGAGGCATGTTCGAGCTAGGTTATCAATCGAGAAAAGTGTTCAATTATGTTAAGTACCAACACACCGAGAAGAACAAAAGAGTTCCTCATGCACATTATGGTTCTTCGAAGTGAAGCACAAGGAGGTAAATATCTAGTGATGCCCACCTACGTTGGCAGGTTGAAAACAAAATGTTTTCACTGTACATAATGGGTTATCACAGACGGCTCATCATTGATGGGCGGCTTTACCCGTCTAAGATAAGAGATATCTCAAACTGGAGGACGTGGAAATCTGTGGAGATAAGGCCAGGAAGGAAAACCATTAGTGATGGCAACTCATCACTGACGGGTTTTTGTTTCACTCGTTAGTGATGACTCATCACTGACGGGTGAGCTTTTGACCCGTCTGCGATGAGTGTTGTTATCTCTGACTGTTATTCTTCCGCTCCTGTCTGAGATGGCATCACTAATGGTATCGATGAAATACCCGTCTATGATGACCTTCTGACCTACATAAGGGCCGGAGTGCCCGACCCATATCTATTTTTTCCAAATCTAGATATGTTTGAAGGGTGGCTACGGCCGGGTGATTTCTTGGCTATTTTGAGGCAATTTTACCACGGATTTAAAGGTTTTATTGTAGATCTACTACTTCTTGGTGGTCTAAGGTTAGTAATTTGTATTTGTTCTTATTATTACTTTACGACTATAGTTTATGGTTTTATTTGGGAGAACTTGGGAGAGAGGGAAGAAGTGAGCAAAGGAGATTATATTGATAATGGTATTGGTTAATTACGTGTAAATGGGGAATGTAGAAGATTGTTTTAGATGAACTGGGTAAAAAATTGAGCTAAGGTTAATTAGCTAGTATAACTAAGGTTATTAATTAGTATAGGTAATTGTTAAATCTTTTGGTAACAATTATATAATTAATTTAGGTTTGATAATATATACTCCCTCCGTTTAAAAATATAAGGCTTATTTTGATTGGTTAAGACAAGACTTTGACCAATGATTGCTCTATTAATACACGTTTTATGTAATACAAAATCATAATTATAAGTAAGTACTTTTGAATACGAATCTAATGATATTAGTAACATGTCACATAAGTCACATATTAATAGAGTAAGTATTGGTCAAAATTTTGTCTTAACCAAACAAAAGACGCCTTACATTTTTAGACGGAGGGAGTAATAATTTGTTATGTTAGCTTCTTAATATTTTGCGTCACTAATTATTTTTTAATCATACGCATCAACTGGCCGGGTAGACGGAGTAAAGCTGGATGTATTGTAACTATATGTCTCAAGAGTATTTGAATGTTGTATCTCAATTTATGAGAGCTGCTAAAAACTATATGTTGAGATCAAGGTCTAATGGCTTTACGTCTTATCTATGCATTGACTATAGAAACAAGAAGATGTGAAAGATACAGCTATAAGGCTACTTGATTTGTTTCGTGGAGGGTTACCGAGTGCAACGAAGCATCAAACGGGCAGTGTAGACAACGTGCGGCGGCAAACTTGGTGACAAATTTGCAGTTCAAGACTTGAATGTGCGTCTTCATAATTTATAAATCGATGTTTATTGTATTATTTATTTGATTGTAAAGGATAAAATATGCAACATCTTTCGTGAAATGGTACTGGCAGTTTAATCAACTTCCACCCCTTCTTGAAAGGTTCGTTCTTTCAAACACCTCTTAGAAGTCGACCCGATGATTAATATTTGTAACTAAGTACAATCTGATGGCCACTACTTCAAACGGGGTGTGGCTTAGCTCGGATAGTATATTACGAGTTCATTTTGGAGTGAAGAAGGATTGTGATCCTAATTGGCAGTCACTTGCACCTGTCGCCTTCGTTATTTCCATCGAGGAACCCTATCTTGCTTGCCATCTGGGCAAGTTTCACATCAATTCTCTGCGATTAGGTTGTCTTCCAGGAAATCCAGATATGCACGAATATTAAATCACAGTGTGTGTTCCATATGACATCAACCCTGCGGAAGGCTTCAGTGGTGAGCCTGGTGACTGATGATCGAGCACCCACAGAACTTCTCGGTTGATAATGTTCAAAATTTGTTATTTGTGTTTTTTTTATTTCTACCAAAGGGTAATACGGGACCAAAATATAATCATCAGAAGCTTGCAATAAGTTTACACAAGACAGGGAAAATATATTGGCAATTGGCGATTAAAATACAATTCTGAAGCTTTGAGAGAATGGAAGGTCCCTGATTTATCTCTACTACTTAAAAAAAGAGTAGCGTTCCCTTTCCTGCTGACAGAGTGCGTTTTGCCCACTCTTCGTCCAACCTTCCTGTTTTGCAACCTTCCTACCAATAAATACTTACCAAATATGTGTTTACCAAATAAAATCCTACTATTTTTACACAATCACATTAATATGGGCAGGTAAATCACGAGCTAACGTACTAGAATATTTATACCCCGTTGCAACGCACGGACAATTATCTAGTTGGAACTCAAAGAAAATACCGAGCTGTGAGCTATACCCTTCTCAAAGCTACGTCCAGATTAGTAAACACGTGCTTTTGGCGGAAAAGTTTGGATTTCGTCATCCAAAGTATTCATGTGAACTGGCCTGTATTCTAGTCTAACCTTTTCGTTCTCCCAATACCTACATGAAACATATTGTCAAATTCTCTATATATGAAATGATGCAATCATTCAAACAATACTTCAGGAGAACTAATAAACAGAAGACACTAACCCTAGCGAGTGCTTCATCCACTTCTCGTCATCTCTTGTCTGCAATGAAAAAGGGGAAAGGTATCTTACAAAATAGAAACATGTGAGCAAAAAAGCCAGGTGGGAATGAGATACAGCAGTCATGAATTGCATGCTCACAAGCAGGGGCAGATCTAGATGGCACACCCAAAATTTGTGGAGGTTAGTGGGGTTTAACTAATCGTTGGACGATAAAAAGCTCATACCTCGCCCAAGACCGTGGATGGGGTGGAGTGGCGACAGCAGAGACGCGATGTCGCGATGAGGTAGAACGGGAGCGGCGATGCGAGGGTGAGCCGTCGGTGGTGACGCTAAGCGCGGCGGCTCTAGGGCACGGCGGTGGCAGAGAGCCGCATTGGGTCGGGGAAGAGGAGAAGAAAAGGCAAGGGGCGGTGGAGAGGAAGAGTCTACCGTGGAGATGGGTTTTGACCGTGGATGGTGAGCTTTTTGTCATCCAACGATTAGTTAAACCCCACTGACCTCCACAAATTTTGGGTGTGCCATCTAGATCTGCCCCTGCTTGTGAGCATGCAATTCATGAGTACCGTATCTTATTCTCACCTGGCTTTTTCCTCCCCTCTGGGCTTCGATTCCAATTTCGTTTCGAGCTCTCTCAGCCCTAGGCCTCTCCCTCTCTCCTTTCCGTATCTACGTGGCTCATAATCTCATCTAGATACACACGTAGATTTTCAGCGGGTCCTAAAAATCCTTGTAGGAACCTTGAAAAAAACTCAATCCACGGTCAAAACCCATCTCCACGGTAGACTCTTCCTCTCCACCGTCCCGTGCCTTTTGTTCTCCTCTTCCCTGACCCAACGCGGCTCTCTACCACCGCCGTGCCCTAGAGCTGCCACGCTTAACGTCACCGCCGACGGCTCACCCCCGCGCCGGTGATATTTGCTGCTTATCATCCACGGTAAAAACCCATCTCCACGGTAGACTCTTCCTCTCCACCGTCCCGTGCCTTTTCTTCTCCTCTTCCCCGACCCAATGCGGCTCTCTACCACCGCCGTGTCCTAGAGCTGCCGCGCTTAGCGTCACCGCCGACGGCTCACCCCCGCGCCGCCATCGCCGTTCCCGTTCTATCTCATCACGACATCGCGTCTCTGCTGTCTCCACTCCACCCCATCCGCGGTCTTGGGCGAGGTATGAGCTTTTTGTCATCCAACGATTAGTTAAGCCCCACTAACCTCCACAAATTTTGGGTGTGCCATCTAGATCTGCCCCTGCTTGTGAGCATGCAATTCATGACTGCCGTATCTCATTCTCACCTGGCTTTTTCTATGGGTGAAACCGGATCGGATAATTTCCGGATAAAACCATATCCGTATCCAGATAAATCGGATATGGGAACAAAAATGAACTATCCGATCGGATATGGATTCAGATTCGAATATTTGAAAGTGGATACGGTTTCGGATATGGTATTGAAAATATTCACCGGATATTAGATTATCTGAAAATTTAAAACAGATATCCGACACATCTAAATCGGATAATATCCGATTTGCAGCCCAGGCCGCAGTCCGGCAAGCAGCCAAGCGGCCCACGGCCCACCAGCCCACTCCAACTAAAGGGGTAACCCTAGCCCTCCCACAGTCCCACGCGCCGGCGCACCCGCACGCACCGACGCACGCCCGGACGCCCCGCCGGCCGCCCCAGTCCCCACACCGCCACACGGCCGCAGCCGACGTCGCCTACGCCACGGCTGCCACGGCGCAGGCCGGGCAGCGCACGTCGCCACTCTCGCCGCCCGCGTCCAGCTTCCGCGAGCTCGACGACGCCGCGCACGCCGCCGCTCTCGATCTGCGTCTCTGTTCCCTGATCCGGTTTGCGTCACGATTTTCGATTGGACTCTAGCAGAGGGCGGTGATCCAGTGGACGCTGGACCCGGAGGAGAGGGACGCGGTGCTGGCGAACGAGGAGGCGAAGAAGTGGCACCCCGGGGGCCGCGCGCTGATCGAGATCGCGTGCGCGCGCACGCCCGCGCAGCTCTTCGCGGCGAAGCAGGCGTACCACGAGCGCTTCAGCGCTGGCTCGAGGAGGACGTCGCAGCGCACGTCACCGGCGACTTCCGCAAGGTGATGTGTGGTTTCGTACCTCTAGGTCTCGTCTACTCGTCTGCGCTTGCCAAAATGTGATCTTGATCTGTCAAAATGCAAGCGTGAAATCTGATAGATTGACATTTCCGGTCAAGATTACAAAAACATGACATTGCGTTCAGTGTCATGTTTCTTAGATCTCAATCGGTTAATGTGTGAATCCCAACTCATCATGTCACGTAATTTATGATCTTAGTTTGATGATTGGACCATTTTATGATTGCAAACAGCTACTCTTCAAATCCTTCTCGATATGCATTTTGTTTGTAAGGTATGTACTTATTCAAATCTGAAGAATTGCTCAAAAGATTCTGAAATACTTAACTGCTTATACTACTAGTAATCGTGCACGTGCAACGCACGTCTTGACTAACATAATTTAAATGTTAAAAATATATTCTAATATTTATAAATATAGTTTTATATTTATATATGTATTCTACCAAAAATGATGTTTAAGTGGCTACAAGAACTTACGAATGAAGATGGTACAAAAAGAAAGTAGACACCATTATTCTTATGAAATAGTAAAGAATAATGAATACGTATTGTCAAAAAATAACATCCAATATAACCAATGACACAATACAAATGCTTCTCGCTCAATTTATTTTTCAGATCGCGGATTGTCCTGGACTGCAGTGGCGAGGAGGACATGTGTTGATGTTGAGATCGGCGAGCAGCACGTCAATCACGTTGATGTGGTGCAGCTTCCGCTAGCGCGTGAGCTGCTTCGGCTAGCGGTGGTGGTGGGGCCATGTAAGGAGGAGGAGATTGCTGGCGGCGGCGGCGTCACGCCCTCCGCGATGCGGCTGCGTGTGCAAGGTGGAGGCCCGTGCGGGGGAGACTGGTGTGGAGGAGGACGCGGTAGAGATCGTCGGCTGCCTCAATCCACATTTGGGCTGAGTTGACTGCAGGGCTACCATCATTTTTGCTGGAGTGCTCAGCGTTTGGGAAATAAATGGCATTTGACACTACAGTCATATGATTTTGCTACTACTACTCCAATGGAGATGTCAAGTTTAACATTATCAACTGTTAGATCAAATGCACCATTTGCCAATGCTAAGCAGCAACTTGCTTAGAAGCCAACACTTGATAAAGAAACGTGCAGCTTTCTGTATGGAGCAGCTTTGCTTGTATTTGTCGGCAGTACAGCAACATCTACATTTTCGCGTCTTTTCTAAACATAATTCATCACGTTCTCCAAAAACCTGAAACTGGTATCGACCTGGCGAATTTCTAGTGAATTAAATCAGTGCCACCATTTTCATTTATTATTGATGCGCATGCAGAGCAATTGCAAAGTTCCATCACTCCTTAATGCCATACACCCACACCCTGGTTCATCTTACAAAATGTTCCCAAAAGGTTAAGTGATTATGAATTTTGAGGTAATAATTAATTGGCCATGTCTCCATTGGCAGGAGAGAAGGCATCACATCCTGACTCCATGAACAAAGCAATCAAACAACACATAATGGGTGAACAACAGCACCTTGGGTAATATCTTGAGGATATATGTATTATACAAGGGATATTACAAAACAAGCACTTCAGCTATGGTTCCCACACAACACAAATCACGTTAGACACTTGCTTTGCTTAACAGCGTGCATCTTAGTGATATGAACATAGGAGTGCTGCATTCTCCAAAACTAACTTTAACAGGCTTAAGTCCCTAACTACTCTAGAAGAAACGAAAACTAACATATATGTACAAAAGAGTGAGACATACAGACTGAGTAGCCAAATATTACAAGGGCCGCATAAAGGCCAACATATGGAATTAGCATTACCAGAGTCATGGAAAGTAGGGGTCCTCCTTGTTCTGATGTATCGCAAACAGCCGTTTTGAGTAATATGCAGCCACATTGTGACAGAACTCAAGAGCATAGGAGTCGTACTCTTCCAAATCATGCACAGTCTTCTTAAGTGGTCCGAAAGCATCACCTTCCAGAAGAAACTCAACTATGCGAGATCCCCTAAACAGAGGAAAGACCTTGCAAAATGAGACAAACAGAAACCCCTAGTTCAATGCTAGTTCCTGATATTTTCATTGCAATTGAAGGTATATTGATAAATGAAAACAAAAGCAAATATTACATATGCTTGATGTGTGTTAATTATTCAATAGTCAAACAAAATTATGTTAGGTGTCTATTAAGCCATTACTGAATAGACCAAAAGCTAAATTGGGCATCAGAATGAATACTCCATCATCTTAAGAATGCATTGCTTTGTATACTTATTTTTAATAACATTAAGTGCATGAACGCTAATTAGGACCTCCCATAAGCTGTGATTATGGGGATCCATGGAGTCATCAAGGTAGCTAATTTTGATACCTCAGAATAGAGTTTGCCATGTTGAAAGTTGAACCTACACAAATGTAGTCTGAAAAGACCCTACAGTATACATGGAAAATAGAGGTATTTTACAAATAGAACTGAACATCAAAACCAATATAAGGCATGGTCAACACAGCAACCATCACGACAGATATTGTTAATCCACTGACAGCAAATCCCTTCTTACCTAATGACAAAATGTTTTGAAATAAAAGGTCTAGATAAAAGTTCTTGTTACAAACAAGGCAAACCTGCCTTTCAAACACTAACTTTTGCAGACAATGGGCGGTGCAAATGACAGTAAGACAAGACTAAATAGCAAATGCCGCATATAAATGGAGATACAACAATGTGCAGAAACTACTAAAGTTAAGTAAGTAAAGAGGGTAATTGCACTGCAATAACTGCATACACACAAATTAACAACCCTTAGGCATACCTTGGGGCATGTATCTAGTTAAATCCATTCCAGTTATGCACAATAATGGCTTTTTCTGTCTGTTCTTCCTCTGTTTGCTTTCGATAGAGGGCACAAATAGCTTTCAAGCACAGTTCATTGCGTTCATCAAATGCGGATAGCATCTCTAGCTCATTCCTCCAATCCTTAGTCTTAGCATTCCTTTTAGCATGTATGCAAGCCATAACATCTTCATGTATGTTATATACAAGCATGAGACACATCGCTCTATAGTTCATCAAGACTCTCTCCACCACCCTGAAGAACAACCCAAAAGAAATCAGAAAAGAGATCTTTTAAGACAAGCTAATGCATTCAGGCATGTGTTGAGCAAAAGACCTGCAATTGCTAGCACTTCAGCACTGGTACAGCAGCTGTGAAGCTAGTTAGAGAACTATATGGGCATCATATATGACAATCGCCCTAGAATCAAATTACTTCTTTTATCTAAACAACCTAAATGGCTTAATTACAGGAAACAATTTCTACATACAAGAATGTTCTAAAATCTATAGCTTGTGTTAGTTTATAACCAAGGCTAATTTGATTTGGCACAGCTGTTTCTCGGTTTGAGTTGTGCTTAGAAGCAGCTACAAGCCTATGACAGGTTACCAAAATAGAAAGCTATATTAATACCTCATTTGATTAGTAGCATGTTAAATTAAGCATACATTGCTTTGCCATTGGAAGATCGATCCATGTTTGGCATGTCGAGAGTTGGAACCTACGCAATAGTTGACTCCGGGTCATTAAATGATGTAGTTTCTGTGCATATCTACTTGTAAAAATCCTTCAGGTTGCAATTACACCCCCACCATGTATTTGCAATATTGCAAAGTATAATACTGGCCAGTGAATTAATATCAAGTGATCAACATTTTCTCAGGAGGAGGAAGATATGAATGCTTACTTGAATTTGTTTGTTTATCTAACTGATCAACATATACTCAGAAGTTGGAAGATAAGAATGCTTACAGGATTTGGTTGTTTCTCTTGTCAGATATAAAAGCTTTGTAAGCCTCTGGCCTTTCTGTGGCAGCATCTTGAAACTTCAAGCCCTGCAGATCTCCGATGTGCCTTTCTCTAAGTGCAGGATCAAACACAACCTACAATGCAGATTGCTTACTTATTAATAATATATCAAACAAATTATCTTGTACAAATTTACATTGCCAGCATGTAAGCAGCGTAGAGCGTCAGCCTGAGATATTCAAACAACAGAAATAGGCACAAGGTGAATGAACATACATTTGGCAAATTGCATATTTTTGCTATTGTTCGTGCAGTCTCCGCCGCCCGCTTCAGATCAGATGAGTATATGGCAGCAGACTTGGCTTCTTTACATAGCCGATGAGCAACCTTGGTAATAGAGTCAACAAATTCAAGTCCCCAATGTGCAGGTCGTGCTCTCTTTGATCGACTTTAACTAACCGAGCCGAGCGCCTTGTTGCACTGCAGGTGGTGACATGGAAGTAGCATAAAGATGGGCCAGGCAACAATGCTTCAGGTGCTGAATTAGCTCCTGAAATTTCAAGCAAGAAGAATCAGCAAATCTGCACAGCAGTCCAAGGTACAAGTAACAAGTAATATTGTTCTGTCTAAAGAAGACATACTTCGATGCAGCAATATATCCACCACATGATCCAAATGTCTTTGTGAAAGTCCCCATCATACAGAAAAATCACCTGGAGTAAACCTTGCTTCTGCAAGATCACCTGGAGTAAACCTTGCTTCTTCAAGATCAGTTGAGAATGAGCCCACCATACAGCCTGCCTACTTGCTTTTGTTCAGGGAGTAACTCCTTAAGAATTCTGGACCTGTGCAGCCGCTCAACTTCGGTAGGTCCACCCTTGATAATTTCAAGAGAATACAACATATCACAAAGAAATTACTGAACAAAGAAAAGCCAAACATATTAGCTGAACAAGCGAGCAAAAGGATAGTAGAACATGCAAATGCACACATTTGAACACCTAGAATTCAGAGTCAAAATTAAATAAACTGTTGATAATTAGTGTGTCATACTGACTCCAATCATCACACCTTAACTACACAACTTCAAAACAGTAATAGAACATATGTATTCTGAATCATGAGTTCATTTTTGTAAATTATAAATTCCAGATGAAAATAACTAAATCTTAAAATACCCTAATACAGAAAGCAACCCCCTACTGATTTTTTGAATGACCTAGCAAAACTTTCAGAAAAATACTCCCTAGTATATCAGCTTCATTACAATTCACTCGAACAAGACTATCTTGCAACCAAGATAAACAGTAAGGAAAATTTACCCACATGTTTTGTTTTGTGAACTGTTCCTACGCATATCATCGACACAAATCTTCAGCACGGATTGAACTATTTTCTGAAAACACGAATTATCTACCTCACTCCCAGACTCAAATCCTAGAGCTAAACAGCTAAACGCATCTGAGCTTCTATGATTGATAGAGCTAAACTGCAACTCACAATTTACCTTGTACAGGTTGAACACACAGTTTACCTTGTAAAAGTACCTTCCTCCGGGCTCCAACCCCTTCATGACGACGTCGAAGACAAAGCCCGGAACCCTCCACCCGATGCTGTCGTTCGCCGGCGAGTGGCACATGTGAGTAACCAAGATCCTCCTAACCGGAAAATGAAATTGAGATCGAGATCCTTGAGTGTGGTGGTCTCGTCAATTTGATCAATTGGTTCGTCTGTCATACTACCAAGTGAAGATCCTTTCAAGTTGAATAGCCGATGGATTGCGTAGCGAGAGCAGAAAATATTCCCATTATAACAAACCGAACCTATATTAAATAGTAATAAAAGCTCAGGCATCATCTTTGATATTAACAAATCTGAACAATTTCTCATGGCATCCGAACCTTTTTTTGAATAGCTCCTGTAATTTTAACACGGTGCAGACTAAAGAACTTGGTTATTAGAGTATTGTCATACGCACAGACATGTTTATAATAGGCTGGAAACATCCTAAGAAGTACCTGTTCATAATTTTAGAAATAGAACCACATAACAAATCAGACTTAAACTTCTGATTATACATTAGCTAAGGTGAAGAAAGGAACCTACCTTAACTTCTGATTTCTTCATTGTTTTGATCATGTACTTGTCATCATTGGTGAGGTAAAAGAAATGCCCACTAATACCTGGCGATTAAAGTTCCAGAAGTGCATCATCCCCACATATGGAGGTCATGTAATCTGCAGGGTCGATGTCGAAGAGCTTGTGCAATGTCCTGGATCAAGTTGCAGAAGAACAAATTATCGTCATTCTGGAGTCTGTTAATAACATGGCATCAAATTACTGCCACATAAAAAGATCAAGAAATTAGTAATGATAACAGTTCATAATCACACAGAATGCAAACCTGAAAATCAATTGGCAGTAGTCCTTCCACCAAAAATCACATGATTGGTGAGGAGGGTATACTGTGATCCTTTAGGAGAAAACCTTGTCTATACCTTCTCTTTGGGACCAAATGCTGATGCTTTAAGATCCAATGAAGTAGGTGCAGACTGCCATCCCACGGCATGCCTATGCTCGAAGCGAAAATCAATGGCGGCGAGCGTCAACTGAATGCCACAGCAACACAGAACAAATGGCAATGGAGGCAGTCACAATGGTAGCCAAGAACACACTTGATGCCGAGCTGCTATGCGGGGACCGACGATGCACCGTCGGCCGTCGGTTGTAGGGCACCGCTGGGTCGATGAAATACCTGGTGGCAGGGGCGAGCGATGCCACGCCGGTGGCCGGGGATTGCGAGCGTGGGCGACTGGGGCGTGCGAGGGCGGTCGGTGGCGGGGGCTGGCGAGAGCGGGCGGCAGCGGGGGCATGCGAGGGCGGGCGGTAGCGGGGACGGGGGCAGGGCGAGCGGCGACAGAGGCAGATGTGTTGGATCAGACGGATGTGTTGGATCCGTCTGAAAACTACTTGCTTACTCTAGAAATATAATGCTTTGATTAGTTAAAATAAAATTGTAATTAATAATTAATTTATTATTATATGATTTATGTAATATAAAATTAGTATTATTAGATTCGTATTCAAAAATACTTACTTATGATTATGATTTTGCATTTTATCTTAACTAATTAAAATATATCTTACATATCTAGACCAAGGAGTAATTTGCGAAAAAGAAGACGTTCCTCGAGGCTAGTGATGAAACACATAATTTGGTCCGAAACTATTCAGAAAATATCTCACAATGACCGCCAGCCTTATATCTAATCTGCTTCTGAGAAAGTGGCCATTGGGAGTGATTAACACATAGAAGGGGCCAAGCAATTGAGAGGGAGGTTGTCATACATTCTTATATCTAATCTGCTTCTGAGAAAGTGGCCATTGGGAGTGATTAACACATAGAAGGGGCCAAGCAATTGAGAGGGAGGTTGTCATACATTCTCCTTTTCTCCACCTATAAGACTTCTGATCAAAGTTTTTGAAACACAAAAATGGAAACAAATTTCAAGTGGGTCATGTAAACATCTCTAGGTTCCTACTCGCATTAAATGTATCCAAATACAAAGATAAGGTTTGCCTAACACGTGCATTTATACAGTATATACACTGAACTATGACGGCACAGAGAAAAAGAGCAACCACGGAACAGTAGATAACCATCGTTTAGCTATCAGGTAGAAATGAGATATGCATACGTCTTGTACTTGGAGTTGGCAGCGCCCGCTAAAACCATTCGAAAATGTCGTGGAAGTTTTTCCATCAACTCGGTAAAGATAAAGCGAATGCTTTGGGAGGAATGGAACTAAACCACAGCCTATATAGTACCTCAAATTTTGAGAAGAAAAAGCTCTCAATGTTTCCCTCTCCTAAATTAGGAGAACAGAATGTGCTCGTGCTCGCGAAATCGATACAAAATCGGGCAAAGACACACATGAGGAGCCGGAAATGCGCCTTATGTAACGACCCAAATCTGAGCTCACATTCCTCACTAAACACATAAACCTGACCGAAAAGCATGGCTACGTTTTCGAAACCGCGTAGCGAACGGAAGCATCAAACATGCAAAAAATAAACATTACGCGGCAGAGCAAAGTTCCTAAGCGATAAAAACAGAGCAGGGAGGGTGGCGCGTGGGGTGGAGAAGCAGGGAGCAGGAGGCACTCACGAGCAGCGCACGGACGAGCGCGACGTCCCCGTTGCCGGCCGCGAGGAAGAGCGGTGAGACGTCGGCGCGGATCTTCTCGCGCGAGGCGCGCAGCTCGGCGGCGGCGCCCTCCCGCAGCGCCGCCTCCGCCACCTGCCGCGCGTTGAGCCAGACCACCCCGGCGTAGTTCACGTCCGCCCCCCCGGACACGAGCAGCTCGCTGGCCTCCCTCGCGTCGCCCCGCGCCACCGCCTCCACGAGCCGCTGCGACGCTGCCTCCACCTCCTCCGCCGCGCCGTCGGCCTCCTCCGCCACCAGCCACACCTGCTGGCCGCCGGCGATCGCCGCGGGACGCAGCAACACCGCCATTCTAGAAGCTTGCTCGCTCTTATCGCGACCCCAGCTATCGAGCTCGCTCCTCTGCTTCGATCTCTCTGTTTGTAGGGGGACTTGAAAGGGGAGGGCCGGCAACTCGGGGGCGAGGGAGACCGGCGGCGGCTCGGGGGCAGCGGAGGGAGGGCCGGTCAGTGGCAGCTTGGGGGCGGGGAGGGAGCCTCGGCCGGCGGCTCACAAACCCTAGATGCGCGTCTTGCTGAGGAATGGGAAGAGAGGTGGAGGCGGGGGCTGACGGAGGAAGAGAAAAATAAAGGGATTGCAGATTTTATAACAAATGACAGTTTTTCGTAAATAACTTAAAATCTAAGGGCGATTTATTAATAAAGGGGTGCGGGAAGCTGGACAGACCATCAAACTGATAATAGCCATTAGATTGGCAGACCATCAAACTCATAATAGCCATTAGATGTGTTAGATCAGACGGATGTGAGAGATCTGGGTACATTTTGTGGGGTGGAGTTAGAAAAGAAAAACTCCCCCTTTTATAAAGTAGTATAGATGCTGCGAAAAGAATACCTACAATTCACTAGCTCTTCCCTCACTGCTAGTTCAAAATCCAGTGTTTGCATTTGATATTATTCAAGCATGAGAACCGTGCAATTGCAGCAATTCACTTGAGAGAGCAACATTGGAGTAATTAGCTGCCGAGTGAATTCTGTGTGGGGCGTGGCCATGCGAGATTTTCGGGGTAGTTTGTACTGTTTTGGGCTATTTTGGACTGGCATGTCATAGCCTCATAGGTGAGGTAGGAATTGTGATAAAACTAGACCGAATGGGAGGTTGAGATACGAGAGAGGATCTTGCACATACGACGCCATGCTGAAGTCACACAAATTCGTATCAGTTAGCTGATATGCATTGTGATACTAAAGTATATTTTGTTGATTTAATATTTTCCAATATGTAATCTATTTCTCTTCTTAATAACGCTGATGGCAGGTGATTAGGACAGCACGTCGGCACGTCCAGGCGTCGACAGGACGTTGTCGCCGACTGATTCAGAATGCTTTCGGTTCGATACCATCGTAGCCAAGGTGGCATGCAGATATGTGGTAGCGAATAATGGCAACTTTCATGAATGGATAGATGGATCTTGCGCCACCTCAGCTACATTTGCATACACATTATCGGAAGGTAAATTAAAACGCTGGTGATGTCAACATTTGCAGGGCGTTAGTAACTTAGTACTCCAAAGACACGTGGCAAGACTGGGCAGTTCAAATACGCAAGGTCTTCCTTGGTTTATACTTTATAAAAGCACATGAATAATATATACCACGAGCATATGTTTCCACATGTATTCTTCACTGCGATTGGATCTTTCCCAAAAACATTCTTTCCTACTACGTACAATTTCTTTTTTTGAGGGCAAGCCTATTACTACGTACATAAGTTGCAGCATTCGGCTTTCTCCCAAAAAAGTTACAGTATTGGGCCTTTGAGCTGCTTGGAGGCCCAGACATCTCGTATGGGAACATGCATTGGCCATCGCCTTTGGGCTGTTTTCAGGACTAGTATTGGCTATTCCTCCAGGCTTAACAGTTCATCGTGGTGAGCTTGCCACCGGCGAGACCCGGGAACGGCCTGTTTGCGCCACCTCGGCTGCGCTTGTATCTTACTCATTACTGGAGGGTGAAACTTCGGTGATTTCAACATTTGCAGCGCTTTTGTTTACTTCAAAAACACAAAGACCAACGCGACAGTTCGAAAATACGCGAGGTCTTCCTTGATTTTTACTAGCACATGCATCACTCATGCACCACTAATGTTAGAATGTAAGTTCCATGCATTCTTCACTGAATTTTTTGATCACAACTTTCTTTACTGCATACGGAGTACATCTTTAAAAAAACACAAGCTGATACTGTATTGTAAATATGCCAACAGGGACTTTCATGAGTGACTGAATGACCTCTGGTTGGTTAGCAGACCAAATACCGGTGCTAATTTACTCCACGAAAAGTTACACGGATTCTGATGCTTTAATTCTTCTGAAGTTTCCATAAAGCTGACACTCAGTGATAGCCACACAGCACCGTCAAGTCATATGCCAGCGGCAAGGTAGTGTCTATACTTGTACGTCTGACGAGATCATGGACTCGAATCTTCAGTTCTAGTTCTACCGTCGCGGCCGTATCACGGACCCTGTGCAGGCATCCCCTGTTGGATGTGTGATCTACGGCTGTTAAGATGGGTTTGCCCTGATCAGGGGTAAACCGACCTAAGCCAAGTCCAGGTGTCGATTCCCCCTGTGTGGGTGTTGCTATAAAAGGGAAGAGGGTTCCAACCATCAGTGTTACCGCATTAACTCAAGCCCTAAGCTCCCTTGGCCCACTGATCAGCCGCAACACCCTAGCACAGGGAAGGACTCCACCGCATCAGCTAGAAACCCTAGAAGCTAAGAACAGAGGAGAAAAGAGATGGCAAGTTCGTCTAAGCCAGGTATTCCTTTCTAATGTGCTTATGCGTGGTTCAATCTTGAGCTAATGATCCTAGCACGAATCTAACAATGGTATCAGAGCTAACTAGCTCTAAGATTGAATCCTTTAAGCTCAAATTCACTCTTTATCCCTAAGAACTGACCCTAATCAGTGCAACCAAGCACATGAGTAAGCCAATTAGGCTCTGGGCTTTCGGGATTAAGCAATAAGAAAGAGGATTGAAGCAAATCCGAGAACCCTAACAAAATTCCCCAATCCCGAAACCCTAATCCCCAAATTTCCCCAAATTTGGAACCCTAATTCCCTAAATTTTCGCAAATTGAGAAACCCTAACCCTAAAGCAAAGTAATTGATAAGAGAAGGGGCGGAGGACTTACCTTAGCCCTGCGGTGCTCGCTGCCGGCCACGGTGGCCACCGCCTTAGCTCGGCGAAGACGCCGGAGTCGTATCCGAGCGGGCCTTTGCCCGTCCACCGCGCCGCCGGTTGCTGTCCGCCTCGAGCATATCATCCGCTGGGGGCCGCCACGCCGCAACCGGCCGATTGCGCCGCCACCTCGCTAAGGGCACCGCCGAGCCCCTCTCACCGGAGGCGCGTGCTCGGCGGCGCCGCCATCTTCCTCGCCTCGCTCGCGCGCCGCCGCCTTGCTCGGGTGCTCGGTTGCCGCTGTCGGGTGAGAGAGAGAAAGGGGAGAGGGCAAATGAATTAGGGTTTTCGTGGGGGGGCGGCCGAACCGGTGGTTTTGTTCCCCTTGCTTGATCGCTCGTGGCCATAGGATCTTCATCCAACGGTTCACAGGAGGTCGGCAGCAAACGGGCTGAGGAGGCCATGCCGGGGGCGAGCTTTCCCGGCCCAGGCCCAGGTTTTCGGACCTGGAGCCCGTGCGGGATTAAAAGGTCGTCCGAAGCCCAATTAAGGAGGGCTTATAGCCCATTTTTTAAATAAATTCTTTAACCCTATGGGCCATTTTTCATTGGACCAAATTGAGTTTTGGGCTATAAAAAAAATTAGTTAGTTCTGGAATGATTTAATAATAAGAAAATAAATAATAATAAAGAATATAAAATATAAAGTTTTATGTTTTTGTATTAAGTAATTTTTTTATTTTTATCATGTTCAATTATTCCTAAGGCTTTATGTTTAATGTTTTAAGACCTTTTATTATGATGCTTGTTATTATACTTTATATTTTCCGTTGCAAAATTAGGATTGTAAAATCTTTAAATTAAGTGTGGTTTATATTTGTCATTCTGGCCAAAGCTGATTGACGAATATTTTGACACAAAATTTTGTTAGTCCTGTTCATTTCTAGCCAAAGCTGATATGGACTAGATTAATAAAAGAAGTTTATATATAAGTTTTTTAAGTGTGACTTGTATTCATTATTCTGGCCAAAGCTGATTAATGAATACCTGTTCGCAAAATTTTATTGTTCCTATCTATTTCTGGTCAAAGCTGATCTGGATTTGACCAATAAAAGAAATTCATAATAATGCTTACTAAAGCATTTAATTTTCCTTATGTAGCATCTAATGCCTCTCAAAGTGCCAGTATAATTAACGGCATTGAGCAACTAAATGGAAGCAATTATGCTTCATGGAAAGAGAAGCTCGAGATAACTCTGGCTTTACTGGATCTCGACTATGCTCTCTATAATGATCCTCCTGAAGCACCTACGCAGGGTGTTGAAAATTATGATTCTCTGAAAAGAGAATATGAAATTGAGAAGATTAAGTGGGAGCAGTCAAATCGTAAGTGCCTCATGGTGATTAAGAGCTCCATTAATATCAGCATAAGAGGAGCTATTCCTGACTCCCAAACTGCTAAAGAATATCTTGCCAAAGTTGAGGACCAGTTTAGAGGTTCTTCTAAATTTTATGCAACTAGCCTTATCAAAAGGCTTGTTGATGAACAATATGATCCGTTCGGGAGTCTAAGGGAACATATTATGAAAAAATGCCACATGGCCTCCAAACTTAAGACAATGGAAGTGGAAATCTCGGAAGGTTTTCTTGTCCATTTTATTATGTTATTGTTGCCCCAGGAGTTTGCTCCATTCACTATCAACTATAATGCTATGGATGTAAAGTGGGGCATTGATGAAATGATGGCTAGATGTGTACAAGAAGAAGAAAGGCTTAGAGCTGATCGAATTGAACATATCAATCAATTCAAGCACTCTCAGAAGAAGAAAAGTCAGAAATTCACTAAGCCTAAGCCTGCTCAGTTCAAAAATAAGGGGCAATCTTCTAAGCAATTCCAGCAGAATAAGCCTGAAAAAGCCCCCAATGCAACTGGAAAAGATCCAGAAGGATGTCATTTTTGCAAAAAAAAGGACATATTATGAAATATTGCATTGGCTTTATGAGATGGCTCAATAAGAAAGGTACTGATGTTATTACATTCATAGATGAATCCCTGTATGCTGATTATGCCACCAATACATGGTGGGTTGACTCAGGTGCGACAATTCATGTTGCAAATTCGTTACATGGATTCGATATGAAGAGGACCCTAAGAAGAGGGGAAAGAAGAATTAGAGTTGCTAATAGAGTTGAGGCTGAGTCCGAGGCAATTGGAGAGCTTGCACTCACACTCCATACCGGATTCACGCTTTGACTACACAATGTTCTTTATGTACCCTCTATGAGAAGAAACTTAGTATCAGTATCGTGTTTAGATGACGATGGTTTTCACTGTGATTTTGGGAACAGGAGATGTATAATTATATATGATAATAAAGATGTTGGTCTTGCCATCCGACAAGACAAACTTTACCTGATTTCCCTCAATGATACCATTAATGATGTTGATTCCTCTTCAAATATAAACGTCGGTACTAAACGTAAACAAAATAATGAGACTTCTTCGAAATTATGGCACTGTCGTTTAGGCCATATTTCGAGGGGAAGAATTGAGCGTCTCATTAAAAAGCAAATACTTCATCCTCTGGATTTCTCAGATGCAGATACTGATCATTGTATTGATTGTATCAAAGGAAAATATACTAAGAAAATCAAGAAAGGTGCAAATCAAAGCACAGGAGTCTTAGAAATAATTCACAGAGATATCTGTGGTCCTTTTAATATAAAGTCAGTGGATGGTTTTGATTCATTTATAACATTCACTGATGACTACTCCCGTTATGGATATATCTATCCTATCAAAGAAAGATCTGAGGCATTGGACAAGTTTAAGTTTTTCAAGGCTGAAGTTGAAAATCAGCACGATAAAAAGATCAAAGTAGTAAGGTCTGACCGTGGTGGTGAATATTACGGAAGGCATACACCTTATGGCCAAATTCCTGGATCATTTGCTAAGTTTTACAGGAAAATGACATAGTAGCCCAGTATTCAGCACCGGGCGAACCTCAGCAAAATGGAGCGGCTGAAAGGCGTAATCGCACTCTTATGGACATGGTGCGAAGTATGTTAAGCCACTCCACTCTGCCCATCAATTTATGGATGAAAGCTCTAAAGACAGCTGCACATATTCTTAATAAGGTTCCCAGCAAATCAGTTCCTAAGACACCGTATGAGTTGTGGACTGGGAGAAAACCAACCATAAATTATCTTCATGTGTGGGGCTGTCCTGCTGAAGCTACAGTTTTTAATCCAAATATGGGAAAATTAGACCCCAAGACAGTCAGTTGCCATTTTATTGGTTATCCTGACAAATCTAAGGCATATCGATTCTATTGTCCAAATCAGTTCACTAAGTTTGTTGAAACAAGACACGCTGTGTTTTTGGAAGATAATGTAATCAGGGGGAGCATGACACCCAGGGAAATAGATCTGCAAGAAAAAGGGGATTATTTTCCAATTCCCGTGATTCAAGAACCTATTTTCCCAGTGCATGCTGATGTCGCACCTCCAGTTGAGAGGACCTCTAATGCAACACCTGCTGAAGTTCCTGCGACTACTTCAGACATCACACCTAATGATGTCTCGATTAAAGAAACTCAGCAGCCTCCAGCTATGGATAATGTGCCGAATAATGAACCCGTTAGAAGATCACAGCGGGTCAGAAGATTTGCCATTCCTAGTGACTATGTCACTTATATGTGTGAAGATATGAATGAGTTGGTGTTGGACGATGATCCCACCTCATTTAAGGAAGCCGTGGAAAGCGAGCATTCATCTGAGTGGCTTAATGCTATGAAAGATGAAATGAAGTCTATGAGTACGAATGATGTATGGGACTTAGTAGAAATTCCTGAAGGAGCCAAAACAGTAGGCTGTAAATGGGTCTACAAAATTAAACGTGACTCTGAAGGGAATATCGAAAGGTTCAAACCAAGGCTCGTAGCCAAAGGCTTCACATAGAGAGAAGGCATTGATTATAATGAGACCTTCTCACCTGTCTCTTCTAATGACTCATTCAAGACAATAACGGCGCTTGTGGCTCATTATGATTTAGAATTACATCAAATGGATGTTAAAACGGTATTCCTAAATGGTAACTTATATGAAGATGTTTATATGGCACAACCGGAAGGTTTTGTTATGGAAGGAAAAGAACATTTGGGATGTCGATTTAAGAAATACATTTATGGATTAAAACAAGCGTCAAGGCAATGGTATCTTAAGTTTGATCAGATCATAAGATAATTTGATTTCAAAGAAAATGAGGTGGACAATTGTATATATGTCAAGTTCAGGGGGAGCAAGTATATCTTCTTGATACTATATGTCGATGATATACTCTTAGCTAGTAGCGATAAGAATCTGTTACTAGAAACTAAAAGTTTTCTCTCCTCCAAATTTGATATGAAAGATATTGGTGAATCCACTTATGTCCTAGGCATTCAAATTCACCGAGACAGATCCAGAGGAATCTTAGGGCTATCACAAAAGGCATATGTAGAAAAGGGACTGAAAAAGTACAATATACATAAGTGCTCAGCCTCACCTGCTCCTATAGTCAAGGGCGATAAGTTTGGGACTTTTCAATGTCCGAAAAATGAATATGAATCTGCGCAGATGAAGTCAATTCCATATGCTTCGGCTATTGGAAGCATGATGTATGCACAAGTGTGCACTCGCCCTGACTTAGCGTTTGTAACCGGGATGCTTGGCGGATACCAGTCTAATCCAGGATTGGATCACTGGAAAGCCATTAAAAAGGCCTTACGCTATTTGCAAGGCACTAAAAATTACATGCTCACATATAAGAGATCTGATATCCTCGAAGTTATAGGTTATTCAGATGCTGATTTCGTGGGGTGTGTTGATACTAAGAAATCCACGTCAGGTTACATCTTCACCCTCGCAGGAGAAGCTATATCGTGAAAAAGCTCCAAACAAAGTGTTACTGCATCGTCGACAATGCAGGCTGAATTCGTGGCATGTTATGAGGCTACCGGGCAGGCAGTATGGCTGAAGAATTTTATCCCGGGATTAAGAGTGGTTGATAGCATATCTAAACCACTCACTCTATACTGCGACAATCAACTCGCAGTAATCTATTCAAGTAACAACAAGTCAAGTGGTGCTGCCAAACGCATTGACATCAAGTACCATGTTGTGAAAGATAGAATCCAAGATCAGACAATAAGTATTAAATACATAAGTACTAAGCAAATGTTAGCGGATCCACTCACAAAGGGTCTACCACCCAGTGTATTCCAAGAGCATGTTGCCGGCATGGGTTTGGTAGAAAACCCTTGATCCTGGAATAGTTGGAACTGTTATGACACCATCTCCCCATAAGCATAAGAGGACTCGTTTTGAGATCGAATGGGAACCATAGTCACTTGGTTCAGCAGTACTTAATTGACTGTTGTAATCTATTGTCTTGGTGTACCATTTTGTCAAAAGATGAGTCTGTAAGTTTGGTATAAGTTTAAGGAATAAGTTCATGGAGCTCCTAAGTTGAAGAAGTTTCTTTTGATACAAAGTAATGTATTATAGTCACTAGGTTCAATGGTACCTTATATTAACCGTTGTAATCTTTTGTCTTGGCATATTATTTTGTTGAGAAATAAACTTATAAGTTTAGCCTTACGATCAAGGGGGAGAATGTTGGATGTGTGATCTATGGCTGTTAAGGTGGGTTTGCCCTAATCAGGGGCAAACCGACCTTAGCCAAGTCCAGGTGTCGGTTCCCCCTGTGTGGGTGCTGCTATAAAAGGGAAGAGGGTCCCAACCTTCAGTATTACCGCATTAACTCAAGCCCTAAGCTCCCTTGGCCCACTGAACAGCCGCAGCACCCTAGCATAGGGAAGGACTCCACCGCATCAGCTAGAAACCCTAGAAGCTAAGAACAGAGGAGAAAAGAGATGGCAAGTTCGTCTGAGCCAGGTATTCCTTTCTAATCTGCTTATGCGTGGTTCAATCTTGAGCTAATGATCCTAGCACAAATCTAGCATCCCCAAGCAAGTGGAAGAAGGTAGCCTACCAACTGAGGCAGAGTGGACCCACACTCCCCATCAGGTATCTCAGTAACATCCCCTCTTCTAATGCCGACCTTCTCAGCAGCAGAATCATGACGTACGCACCATATCAACAACGAAACCCCTCTCTACGTCGTAGCAGACCGAGAGCTGTTCCTGGTGTTCGATCTCCAGCATCTCCATGGTCTTCGAGTCCATCTCAGCACATGCACTGCAGACATGAAGTTCCAGTATTCAGGCTTTATGCTGTTTGGAGGTTAGGACAGATGCAAGTGAACATGCATTGGCCATCGCCTTTGGGCTATTTGGAGGCCCAGTATAGGTCACTCCTCTAGGCCCAACAATTTGATAACTTAAAGGGCGTCCAAGTCCTGACAAGTGACGACCCTCTTGAATTCTCTTTGCGTGTTACTATAAAAAGAACAACCTCTTGCTGTGCTATGGTCTGTCGTTTTTGCCAAATTTGTATGGTGTTCTACGTAATTATGTGAAAAATGTTTTTAATTATTTTTATTTTTACATGTACTTCTGATATTAGATCAATATGAGAAATAAAAATTCAGATTACGAGTTGGCCTACTAGTCATTATACTAAACCATCTATTTAGATACATTTATAATGATTTATCGGATGTACTACGCGATCTGTTTAGATATAGTTATGAAGATCTATTGGTTGTGATCTCTTTAGATACAGTTAGGAAGATCTACCTGTTGTGGTCCACCAAGAATAATATTGTTTACTAAATTATAAATTAGATATTTTATACTTTTAGAATTTTTATTTTTTATTTTTTCTCTATTATATTTTTTTTAGTACATAGTAGATTTTTATTTTTTTACGTGCTAAACTGCAAGTACGAAAATTAGCTTTTTCTAAAACGAACTGTTAAATTTATCCGATAAATAAATTAGACATGCCACATAGGCCTCTGGGTATTATGTTCAAAGGCTTGCACGCACGCCCATGCACTACATGCAAAGCTACTGCAACCAACTTTGCAGCGTAGTTGTACTCGCCGCGCTGGTATGGCACGCGCGCCGTACGTCCCCAAAAAAGCAGCTGTCAGGCGAACGATCATGCGCACCGGATCCGTGTCATCAGCTCCCATACATTTTTTTTTGAAAGATCAGCTCCCATACATTCATTACCTAGAAAAAGAGCTACCGTACATGGACGTGCATGCTTAGCGTGATCTCTTTTGTCGCGTCCATGTGGAGGAGCGAACTAAATTAATAAGGGTTTCTGCGCATGGGCGTGTCTCTTACCGCATTTACCCAGGTCACAAATCAATAGGAGAACGTCTCAGAGCATAATAATTTTTTATTTAGATATCTCAGGAATATTAGCATATTCTGAAATTTTACAAAATTATACTCCAATCATCAGGACGCTTGACGATTAGGCGGAAATCACCATGGGCAATGGCGATAGGGCCCAATCGCCAGCCCAGCTGTCGATTCAACATGGAATCGAGAAGGCCCATGGCGATAACAGAGAAATCGCCAGGGCCCATGGCGATTTTAGCTAACCGCCACAGCCTATGGTGTAATCGCCACGCTTCGTGGCGATTTTCCCTTTTTAGTCTGATTTGTCGTGATTTTATAGCCTTTATTATTCGCGTGCTCTCCCTGAATCTATTCCTGCCGTGTCCACGTCCTCTGCCTCCAGCAACTAGAGCTGCATCATGTAGTTCATTATTGAGAATATGTCTCTTCTGACACCGTAGCAGTTCATTTTGCAGTTGCCCCCTCGTCGACCGACCGATGAGAACGATTTATTATGGAATCGCCAAGTGTCATGCCGATTACTTGCAAAGGCGATTACTGATTGCGACATGCATGGCGATTGTCAGTAATCGCCACGACCAGTAGCGATTGGTCCTAGTCGCCAGGACCTCCGCACCCCTTGTGCTATTTAACCGGGTGAGCAGACGCTCCCACCACGTAGTTAATCTTCTCTGAGTTGTTCCGAAAAATTATTGGTATTTAGGAGTAGTTTGTTTACATTTGAGAGGAGAAGAAGAAGTAGTTCGCGAATGGATAGCGACGATAGAGGTAAGTCTTCCAATATATTTCCTCCTCATATACGTTGAAACATTAGATCTATAATGTCTGTTTTGTAGAATAATAATTTTTCGTGTAAATTACTAGATGCCAATGATGTTGTTTGGAACCCGAGAATGGACTATGAACTTCTTACTGGTGCGGAATTGATGAGGTGGAGGTGTAAAATTATGCGTTCACAGATCTTTGAGGACGTTCATACGCGTGCTCTTGCAGATGTGTTAGCGAGAAAGGGTTTCCCTGGATTTACGTCCAAGCAGGTGTGTAAGCGTTTGAAAGAGTTCCACAAGATGTGGGAGAGGATGAACGTGCTTATAAAACTACCTGGGGCGAAATACACAAAAGACTTTTTCTGCGAAGGAACGATAAGTATCCCGCAATCTCAGTACAATAAGCACATAATGGTTAGTACAATTCCTTTGTTCTTAGTTCTAATCATTTGATGCACCATTTTTATTTGATACATCACATTCTCGATGTGTAGGGTTGCTAAACTGCGAGATCCCAAATTTCGGCCATGTGGACTGATACTGGAGAGACCCATTTGCTAATAGAAGACACTTAATGAAGACAACATTTGAAGAAGAGGAACGTAAATATGCTGGACTTCCACCTTTGGCAAAACGTGGGCGCACATCTAAAAAAGATGTTCTATCATCAAAGTATAAAGGCGCATGCAGTTCATCCAAAAATGCGTTAACCGAGTACTCGTCGAGTGACGAGGACTTCTCAAGCTATGTTGCTTCAAAGCCCCTGCTGAAGGGATAAAGGCGGCAAGCGATAGTGAAGATGATTTCATATAGTCGTATTAGAACTAGTAGCGAATAATTTCTTGTTATACGGATGATATGTGTAGCCAACTATTAATGTGGCAGCGTAACGTGGCTGTGTAACCTATGATTATGTAATCGGATATAGATGTTAATTTCGCAGTAACAGTTCTTTAATGTGTTATCATTAGTAAATTGCCTTTAATAATATAATTCCCCTTAACATGCATCTCAGTGATCCATTAGAGACAGCAAAGACTGATATTGACAGGAACATGTCTGTTATATTTAATGTTCTGAGGAAGAAGAAAAATGCAAGGCTGGAAAACCTTGTTTTAAATAGAATGTCCTTTGCCCAGGCAATCGAGAATATCTTTGCGTTGTCATTCCTAGTGAAAGATGGCAGTGTGAAAATCAATGTGAATGATGAAGGGCATCATATTGTCTGTAAGGGCTTCCTTACTTAATCTCTCTTCTGCTGATGTAATACCACGTATATTTTGTAATGCACCAGTTATTATTCTATTGACTGAAACAGATCAAAGAAATGCACCTGCTGCTACTGTCATTGTCTCGGGAGAAGTGGTGTACAATCATTTTATCTTCAGATTAGATTTTAAAGATTGAAAGGTAGCATCTCGATCATTGAATTGCCATTTTAGAATCAAACAGTCTGGAAGTCATGGAGGATAAGGAGAGTGTGAGGGACCCGGTATTTCAATTCGACTTAAAGAATTCACAACCAGTGAAGACGGTGACCATAATATTTTTGAATGAAACTTTGAGGAACGACATTGGTATGGTGATCCAGCTAACAGTCACCGATCTCTTCCACCTGCTGCTACTGATGTTGGTTGTGGTTGATCAAATAAGTTGATTGGTGTTTGCTAAAATTAGTTACTAAGGATGAGATATGTACGTATTTTATAAAACATAGTTTCTCGACATTTGAGTTTATGCAAGAGTGGGTGCAAAGATGAAGACATATATGCTGGATGGAATGCATGACCTAAGTCGTAAGGTAGGAATGGGTGTTACGGAGAGCCATTGTCTCAGGAGAAGTGGTGTATAATCATTTTGTCTTCCGATTTGATTTTAAAAATTGAAACATAGCATCTCGATCATTGAATTGCCATTTTAGAATAAAACAGTCTAGAAGTCATGGAGGATAAGGAGATGGTGAATGATAGGAAATAAATTATCCAGACGTACAAGCGCAGGCGTCTCTTTCAGGATGACTAGTGGCCTGACCGTGGTTGACTGTATATGCATTGTGTATTGCTTAGGGCAGCTGGGGAATTCAGAATCTATGATTTAGATGCTTTCTAGATCAGTCGAGTTCGAAAGATGATGCTCCTGTGATTTTGCTATGCTGGATTACTAGTTTAGTGCCTTCGTAGATCAGTGTAATTTACCGTTTACTGATCTGGCTACCGTCGAAACGTGCAATAATGAGAACGAACTAAAGATGCTCCACCGAAAACTAACACAGAACACAGGTGTACTAATTCATAATGCTGGTACAATAAAATGTACTAAAAGAAAGGACTCATTCAAATGCCTTGTCGTCCCCTCTTCCTGATCAGCGACGATGAGTACCTCGGCCTAGGCTGTCCCACTCCCACTCTAGGCGCCCTGCCCACCCGTAGTGTCGGGTCATCCTCCTCGGGGTCCTGTGTATCCTGCGTGGGTAACGGTGGTTGAGTCTGCTGCGTCGTGCTGAACAGCCCAGGTGGAATCAACTCCTCCGACTCGTTGTGAGAGCTGAAGTCATGAGTCTCGGGGCTGTCGAGGAGGTAGTCAAGCGGATTACCCGGCACCTGAGGCCGCAAGTGATCTGTACATAACCGGAATTAGTGAGCACAAGAATGTTAGGAAAAAAGGCTTGTACAAGATGAGAATTATTTTACCTTGTGGACTCATGAAGCGTGTGGACACACTCTACTGCCACGCAGAACCACCCGCCTCTGTGGGCCCAGGCGGCTGAGAGGTACGAGGCTGACGGTGCCTCATCTGTGAAGGACGCGGTGGTCTCTATGCTCCCCGGCTTGAGCTAGTCCCGGCAACGACGTCGTCCCTGCGCGTGCACCTGAATATGTCCATGATCCTCCTAGTGTACTCCGCGACCCTGGACAAGCCTGAGTGGTGGTCGATGTTAGGTGGGAGCTGCTGAAGAATTGCGGTGACCTCCGTGTTCGCCACAGTCACCCACTGTCCTTGAAGAGTGCGAATCATAGGTGCGCGCATAAGTATAGTTAGTAAAATAAACACGGAGAAGCGAAGCACGAAATCCACTAACCGCCAAATCCAGAGTTTCAGCCGCGATGATCGGGTACATGTTCATCGTCTGTGCCGCTGCCTCGTCAGGAGTCTCGCTTCCACGAAAAAGATGGACGCGCATACGTGGCAAATACCACTGCAAGTATGCGTCGAACTCCGCATAGCGAAACGCCCGCTCTTCGGGCAGGACGTTGTTCAAAGCACTGTCCCACTGGCCAACGAAAGGGGCCATCCGTGCTGCCCACTGTGCCTCCCTCGTACCCCCTCCCTTGCGACTCCACCTGTTAACGTAATGAATTTCTATCTCGTAAAAGCAATAGACATTCTAAGTCTATATGAGTTTCTAAAACTTGACTTACATGTGTGCGGTTGGATCGACGTGTGGTACGTGTGGAGGCAGGTACGCCTGGTACAAGCCAAACTGCCTCATCACACGGTGTGGTAAGTGGTCCTCCACGAAGATGTCGAAGACAATCTTCGAAGTGGTCCTCTAGTAGGTCTCGTCCCGCCGGTAAAGTGAAGACATCCCGTGGACAGGTGCACGTCGCGACAACGCATCATGGGAGTACGGCTTCCATATGACACTTTGCGCAGGGAGGTGCTGGAACTGTTCTGTGAAAAAGAAGTAACATCCTCGTACCTGTGCCCTCGCCCACTGAGACTGCAAGAAATACATACGAAGGTCACATAGTCAGTCAATTAATGAACTGAGGTTTAAATACAAGCCGAGGATGAGAGAAAGTAACTCACTGTTCTTCTTATCCAGATGGATCCAAAAGTTGGTCGATCTAGCGGCCCTACTCCATGGTAGAACTCTGGGCCGTAAGCCGAGTCATCGACCCATGGCCGTCCGACCGGGAAGCGCTCGAAGGACCACAGCTGAAGAAGAAGCGGACACCATGTGAGATTGGCATTGGCGCCCTTCCTCTTGCATGCGCAACAGAGCGCTCGGTACAAGCCCGCAAGCACTGCAGACCCCCAACTCATCGGAGGTAGCTGATCTTCTGACTCAGCATCTGCGATCTGCCGTGCGAGGCCGATGTAGCGAGAGTTCACGCTGTCTCCGTATGCACTCGTGAACATCACGTACCCGAACAGCCAGAACAAGTACGCCTCGAGTCCCCGGTTCAGCTGGTACACGTCGAGATCTCCCTAAAATCTCTCCTCAAGGCTGCCAGCTGCACGAATATGTCAAACAACGGAAATAGGTTGAGTCCACCACGAATATGTCGCACATCATTAAATGAGATATGTACCTCAAACTGACGAATCCACATCAACCTGGGACTATGCTTCTGGCGCGCCCGTACCACCTCAATTTGAAGTGGCCAGGTGGTAGAGCCAGGGTGAACCTCTCCACAAGTGAGTCAGGCGTACCGGCAGGAGCCTGAAGCGGGCCTACCGCCGCTCCTGCCACAGGTAGGCCAAGTGGGTAGGCCGTGTCCTGCAGCGTGACCGTCATCTCCCCCTAGCCAAAGATGGTGAATTGCTACCAGCAGCCTGGCATGCTGGTCGTGGATAACACACACATTTGGTCGACCCTTCATAAGACCTTTTTTCAGACACACAAGGAACCACAACCAGTTATCGTAGCTCTCGTAGTCAGTGAAGCCCATTGCCAGTGGCACTAACTGATCATTTTTATCTGCCCCAATTGCGGTAAACAGTGTCCCCTTCATCTGGCCTGTCATGAATGTCCCATCAATACAAATAATTGGCCGACAATGTCTGAAAGCTTGTACGCATGGGCCAAAACTCCAGAAAGCACCATTCAACATAATTTTTCCAGGCATGTCCACAGAGGGCAATAGGAGACGGCTAACAAAGGTCCCATCGTTCCTCTGCCCCAGTGTGTCCAGCAGGTATGGTAAATTGTGATATGAATCGATGAATGTCCCAAACCGTCTCTTCAGCGTGATCTGCTTAGCCCTCCATGCCATGGCATAACTTATGCTATACTGGTATTTGCTCTCTACAGATGCCTGTATGAACTGTGCTGGAATGCATACATTCTTCACTATCTCATGATACATTAACCCAGCCACGAGTTCCACATTGATATTCCGATGGGTGTCAGGAACACCACTTATTACACATATGTGCGGCACCACCCTTCGTATGACCCAATGCACTTCATACTTCCTCTGGGACGCATGCACGTAGCTCTCACACCCAGCAGACCTACACTTCACTGCGTACTGATTCCTGCAACTTTTCTGCACTCGAAATGTCCTCTGTGTCGACATCGTCCAAAACTTCACCGCCTCTTTCACCTCTTTCTTCGTGCCATAGTGTCGGAGTATTGTTCCGACAGTACTATTTATGGGGTGGTGTACGCATAGAGAATCCAGAGGGGTGCACACGAGACAAGGATTTACCCAGGTTCAGGCCCTCGAGATGAGGTAATACCCTATGTCCTGCCTTTGTGGATTGTATTGATGGTTGCCTCGTATGAGAGGTATGTGCAGAGGTGGTTGTCTGCGTGGAGATCTGAGTCTAGATCTAAGTCTCTGCCGATCGGGAGGCCCCTACCTCCCCTTATATAGGTGGTCGGGGGGTAGGGTTACATGAGTCCGAGTCGGTTACAAGGTAGAGTCCTAGTCGGTTTGCAACTAGACCTACTAAATATACATGTCTTGTACTCCAAGTTGATGATGCGCCCCGGTATCCCAGTCGGATTCCGAGTCGTGGGCCTGGGCTACCCCGTGCTGTTGGGGCCGACTTCCTCCGCCACTGGTATACCCCGGGGCATGGCATCGTCAGTAGCCCCCGAGTCCTTCACGATCTGACTGCAGCTAAGCCTGAGCCGAGTGCTCCAGCCTTCTCCCTTGGACAGGTTTTCCCGAGTGATCATCCGCCTGAGCGCAACTCCTAGTAGCCTGTAGGGAGATTGTGATGGACTCATAGAACTTGCCGACTGAATCCCGAGTGGTATCGGGTGTATCCGAGTGGTTGTGAACCCCTGGAGGTTAACCCTCGAAATCTTTCAGCCTGTAGCGCTCGGAACCGAGTGGACTCGGTCCCGACTGGCGGCCCTGAAGCGCACTACGGCCGCTTTCTTTTTCCTTTTGCAGATTCCACACTGGGGGCACGAACAGTGCACCCAGTGGGTGTAGCCCCCGAGCCTCCAGTTGGTTCGAGGAACCGAGTGGAGGGTCTTGATGAATTTGCCCGGGTAGCTGTCGGCTCCCTCGATGAAGAGGTTCCCCTGCTGAGGGATGAGGTCACGTACAGAGCGAACGCCTTGGCCGAGTTCCTCAACTTGTAAAGTAAAGAATAAAGATGTAAAAACCGCTACATGTAAAGTACTCGGGAAGCCGAGTGAAACTTATGTGTGTTTTTTGGTTTTAACTTTATTTCGCTCTTTCTTCCGTTAATATTTGTTCGTGTGTAAGCTGGCTCGTCGTGTGTGCTCTTGCCGACCCGTCGTATCCTCCCTTTGCGTAAAGGTTAGCCGTGGGCGTGTGCCTCGTGAAGGTTAGCCGTGGGCGTGTGCCTTGTGAAGGTTAGCCGTGGGCGTGTGCCTTGTATAGCGCGGGGGTCTGGCGTAGACCAGCAGTCGGAGACGAAGAGTTGACTCCAAGCTTTTTACACAGTACTTAAATAGTTGTTTAGGAAGGAAAAGCGTCTGAATGCACCTAGACGCACCCAGTGGGTGTAGCCCCCGAGCCTCCGCTATGCATGGCCGTGAGCGTACATAGCGGGGCAGTCGGAAGACTTAAAATAAAGCTTCAGATAGAGCAAAAAATAGTAATTTACTCATGCTGATAAATGCAAAGTACGAAAATACTTAGCTTTTAAGCGTAGAAGCGACACAGCTGTTCAATGTTCCAGGCGTTGGTGAAGTGGCCCGAGTCGATGGAGCGACGAAGTCCGAGTCGGCGGAGCGGCGGCGCGTCGTGGTCCGAGTCCGCGGAGTGACGAGGTCGACTCGGCGGAGCGGCGGCGCGACGAGGTCCGAGTCAGGGGAGCAACGAAGTCCGAGTCGGCGGAGTGACGGTGCGTCGAGGTCCGAGTCCGCGGAGTGACGGCGTGTCGAGGTCCGAGTCCGCGGAGTGACGAGGTCGACTCGGCGGAGCGGCGGCGCGACGAGGTCCGAGTCGGTGGAGCGACGAAGTCCGAGTCAGCGGAGTAACGTAGCCTCATGCACCGGCAGTGGTTTGATGGTCGGAAGATCGCCGGAGATTGAACCGTCGGAATATGCTCAAATTTTGCAGGCATGTGCATGAGAATAGCACACCACTCCACAAAAAATCTCTTTAAACCGAGGTGGTATGACAAGTCGCCCAAGGATAGAGATGAACTCGGATCGAGTTGTTCCCGTGCAGGAATTCGCCTAGATCCAAAATTTGATGTGCTAATTGGGCGTTTCCTGGAGATTGAACCGTCGGATCGAGCTGAAATTTTACGGAGTGGTAGGAATAATAATTCCGCACAATCTGGACGGTGTGATTGGTGAAACGATGCGGGAGTCAGTCGCTATCCTTGTTTTCCCGAGATCACGCGGATTCCAGACTGGACCCGAGCAGCACTCGGTTTCTCGGAGCTAGCCGGAGATTCCCCCATCGGATCTCGACAAAATTTTGCAGGGTCGATGTAGACTCTATTCCGCATGATCCCACCAAAGGAATCGGTGAAACGATGCTTGAGGCAGCGGGGGGAGCGCAAACGAGTCGATCATTTGTGCTGTCCTGCATGGTTGCGCGAGGGCGATGTTGATGTCGAGCCCCCGAGCTTCATGGCCGAGTGAAGTTTCCGCCAAAGTTGATGTTGATGTAGACTCGAGGGATCGCCCGAGTGAAGTTTCCGTCGACTGGTTAGGAGCCAAGTCGCAGATGCGGAGCTTGCCGAGTGAATCAGCGAAGTCGCCATTGTTGTTGATCAAAAGAACCCATCTGAATTCTTTCAGATTAATCTACGCGCACAGCCCCTACCTGGCGCGCCAACTGTCGGAATATTGTTCCGATAGTACTATTTATGGGGCGGTGTACGCATAGAGAATCCAGAGGGGTGCACACGAGACAAGGATTTACCCAGGTTCAGGCCCTCGAGATGAGGTAATACCCTACGTCCTGCCTTTGTGGATTGTATTGATGGTTGCCTCGTATGAGAGGTATGTGCAGAGGTGGTTGTCTGCGTGGAGATCTGAGTCTAGATCTAAGTCTCTGCCGATCGGGAGGCCCCTACCCCCCCTTATATAGGTGGTCGGGGGGTAGGGTTACATGAGTCCGAGTCGGTTACAAGGTAGATTCCTAGTCGGTTTGCAGCTAGACCTACTAAATATACATGTCTTGTACTCCAAGTTGATGATGCGCCCCGGTATCCCAGTCGGATTCCGAGTAGCCGGCCCGGCCCATCCCGTTGCTGGAAGGCTGGATTCGTCCTCCTTGGTGATACCCGGGTGGTATATCACCAT